>CM077225.1:15728499-16250999 GCA_039654775.1 Spinibarbus caldwelli
TCGGATGAGATGTAACATATTTTATACCCTCATCTACAGATGACTGAATCACTGAGCTTGTGACAGATTTGGAGTGCTTTTACCCTCCTCAGACCTGTCTTAGAGCTGAACGCACCATGGATTACCTGTTAGACACTTTTTTGGGGGTCTGGGAAAAGAAAATCCTGAATAAAGGACATATAAGAAAGTGTATTTTCAGGCGGAAAGAGAGATACTCGCACAGAAAACACAAAGAAAACCTAAAGTAATAAACTCACACCCCCCAGGGTAATGATCAGAGGGATACGGTGTGTGTGTGAGAGAGAAAAAGATCCATAAGGAACAGAACGGCCCAGTTATATAAACCACTTCAAGCACTGCACAGCAGATATGGTGCCTTCAAAGCAGATACACACACACACACACACACACACAGGCTGCAGGGGTGCTCACACTGTGCTAACCTAATTAGCTGAATCTAGTCTTCACAGAAAACTGTGCACTGTAACACACAAGCATAATCTATAAACATGCTTTATTCAAACAAGACAAGTCATTTGGAGCGTTCTTCTGGTATTCTGTTTTAAAAAGATTTAGAGAGCATCTTTTGTCACCTAAATATGACAATATCTGCATTCGGTCTCTAAAAAAAGCAATTTCCTACATGTTCTCCGCTCTTCAGTGTACACATTCATTTAACAAGAACAGCTCGTAGCATAAAGAAAGCCTTAAAGGAGGGAGAGCGAGAGAGAGAGAATGAGAGGAGGAATAAGTTTCTCATTTGAATAAATGGATATTGGTGGGAGATTTTGTCTGGGAGATTAAGATTAGCTTTCGGCTAAGATTTGAGATTGAAGATCAAAAAACGAAGAACATAATGATAAAAAACACTATTTTCTTTTTACTCAAAGGCTTATGTATGCAAAAAAAAATTTGTACTCAGTGCTGAAAAGCATCTAAGAAGTTCTGCATATTCATTTCTTGATTAAGTCTTATGTAAAAGACACGTAAAATACAGTTGTGTAAGTCCATGTTTCATGGCTGATTTTTTTGTGTGCAACACGGTGTCTTAACTGAGTTTCCGGTCTGTCTGTAGTACACGCTGGAAACTAACGAGTTATTTGATGTTTAATATGAAGTCACTGTATATGGAGAGGGATTTTGGTCCAATGAGATGGCACAAGGGCCAAGCAAAAGTTTGGCTGGTTATCATGGTTAGTCCTGGCTGACAAATGCCATTTTCATGAACAATATAGTTCACTTGAATCTGTTTAGAACCCTTAATCGATTCTACTGACTGAAAGAACCTTTAATTAGAATTTTATTAAGAGTCTGATTAGAAATAGTACAAAATTACTACATGATGTACTTTATGTTGTCAGAACTTTGTTATTACGACAATTAATGTCTTTTAAATAGTTAGATAGGATAAACTGAAGCTATAGATAGTGAAAATACACATCTCATATTATTTTTATATATATTTTTAATATATTTTATTTTAATTTTTTACATAGTATACTAACCTAAAAGAGTACAAAGGAAACCAAACAATACAAGTTTCTCTTTCAGATGCAAAATTTATGGGAAAAGAGTATTAAAACGAATAATGCAACGTGATTTACTAAAGTTTGTGCTTGTGCATTGTCAGTAAATCACACGCAAAATTTTTCCCTCCCATTGGCGCTTTTATGGAATTGCGTTCTAACGCTAATTTGCCCTGTTTAGTACATCTGGCCCTTAATCTATTAGCTTAGCCTATATGTTATTTTAGTATTCTTGATATAATATTATATAATACTATAGCTTTTATTATTATTTTAAATTAGCTTTTTATTTATTATTATATTTTCAGTTTTTATTGAATTTTTTAAATTTTTGTAATTTTGTTACTGGCTTTTGTAATTTTTATATTATTTTTATTTTTTTATATTTATATTTAGCTTTAATTTATTTATATTTCAGTTTTAGTTTCTAAGACACTATTACTAATTGTTTTTTTAAACTCTTTTTTTTTTTTTTTTGAGTCCACCATCTACACTCTGTGAGGTTCTTTTACCACTGACAACCATTTCAAAAGTCTAATTTAATTATATCACAGTAAATGTTTTACCAGTGCCCAGTGTTTACCAGTGTTTTAAAGGGCTCTTAAATGCCTGAAAAGGATTTATATTTTCTGCTGTCTGGTGTATTTCACATCCCAGACAATGATAATACTAGTGAAGGGTTTGGAACTGTCCATGTTCTTGTGATGCCATCAGACATTTTATTCTGGCTTCAGAGAGCTTAGTTACTTGGCATTTACGGCTCAGGTGATTGGAAGAACTAAGTGCCCATGAGCAGAGATAGCGAAGATGGCCCACTTCAGTACCAGCTGCCATTGAGATGAATGGGAATGCTAACAGTTAGCCACATATATTTGCATAAAAGAGATCACACAGATGTCGGTGGAGTTTTTTTGATGTTGCTTATCCTCTAATGAAACCCTCTAAAAACAACCCTGTAAAACATCAAGGCCAAACAACTAAGGCAGATGATCAGATGCCAAAAAAAAACAAATCATACACAAAAAACACAAGTGATGAAATACACAGAGAGAGGGGGGAAAGCTCGGCTAGAGGGCAATCCCATGGAGAGTTATTTCTCTCAAACGAGATGCATGTGAACTGGCCTTGAGTGGTGGAATGGCGGATAAATTGTTTGCCAGGAACAATAAATTTCCCCCTTTGCGCTGTGAAAGCACTGGAGCAGAATACAGCAGTTAGCATGGATGCCTGAACACCATCCCTCCTCCTCGATTTCTCTCTTTTCTATCTTTTTGTTATCTTTCATTTATTCTCTTCCTCTCTCTTTCATCCTCTCTTTTCCTCTCAGTCAGTTTGCACTGCATTTGTCTGTCTCGCTCTTTCTGTCTCTGGTAATGTTCCGTTCATTCTGTCTCCTCCTTAGTATTGTTCTTCCTGCTGTTCTCATGTCCTCCCTTATTACATTTCAAATATTTGCCACTGGCTCCCTCACTTTCTTTCTCTCTCTATTCTTTCATTGTTTTTCTCTGTCAATGCAAACGATAAAAATTAAAGGAACGGTTCTTCCAAAAATGAAAACGCTGTCATTATTTACTCAACCTCATGTCGCTCCAAACCCGCATTACTTTTTTACTTCTGTGGAAGACAAAAAAGAGAAATTCTGAAGACTGTACTGGTTTCTCATTACAGTTATCAGGGACCGGAGTTTAAAGCTTTAAAAAAGCAAAAGTACCAAATAAAGTATCATAAAAGACTTGTGGCATATGCAATTTGTGCAGAATTCTGAGCCTAGTGGATACTGAATGCAATTTAATTTAATTAATACGAAAGTATACGTAATTAACGTATATAAAATAACGTAATTAAAACTATTATTAAACTACTATGTAATAGTTCAGATGTAGCACAATTGAGTCTTAAACTTTTTAAAGAGTAGAATCAGAGTGTCCATCATGCACAGCATCTCTCACACAAAATTGTGATTTTATTCTTACAGTAATGGTGTTTTGAAGGCTAACGTCATGAATGTGTTTCTGCATGATCATGTCTCTACATAAATGTGTCTTTACATAAAGTTCTGGACAATAAAAGACAAAATAAAAAAAGTTGGCTTTCAAGACAAACGTATTCCAGTAAATTTCTCACTGAGATAAAAGATGTTGCTTGCTCAACAGCCACTGATCACAGTTTAAACAGAAAGAATCATGCATTATTTTGCAGTTACTAGAAAGACCAATTGGCTATGTATTCGCCAAAGCCAATTTTTATTTGCCTTTGACTTTTGGTGAATGTTAATTTTAAACCCTGGCTGTAAAACTGTGTGCATGAGCTCATTGTTTTGAGTGATTGCTGCAGCTATAAAATTTCAGCAATGTTTTGATTAATGTCACAGTTATACATGGATGTATGTGTGGGCAGATGAATGTGAGACAGAATTTGTCATTGTATTTGTGTATGAGAGTATGATTGAAAAAGTTCAATATGCTTTGTTTATTTTATTTAAAGTATGGGCTTTTTATTAGAACACTGAGAGAGAGATTACAATATTATTTTGATAATATTATTATTATTATTTGTTTTGGTTGAGTATATAAAGGTGCCTTTCTCAAGATTTCATGTCTTTTCATGGGTGTCACATCAGCTTAATTGCTGGGATGCCTCAAGGTTCAGTGCTCAGTCCTCTTCTTTTTTACATACACACAACCTTACTAGGCACAACCATAAAGGCACATGGCTTCCTATCACTAGATGATATGCAGCTCTATCTGTTGTTTCAACCTGATGACCCTACTGACCCTGCTTATGTATATCTCTGCCTTGGATTGGATGAAGTTCAGAGTGTCATCTCCAGCTCAACCTTGCACAAACAGAGCTTCTTGTAATCCCTGCAAACCCTTTTCAACTGCACTCTATATATGTTTCTGATTTGTCAAAACTAATAAACTAAAAACTAAAAAAAAACAAAAAAAAAAAAACTAATTTGTAGCATAAACAATTTTTTTAATTGATTACTCTAAAAATTAAGTTCTTCCAAATAATTTCAACATAATTGAGTGGCAGCCCTGGAACCAATTAATTTGATCTATTTATGTTCAAATTAACAGTGAGCATAGCACATGCTAAATGTAACTTATTTAGCATGTCAATTTAATGAACAAGTAAGCAATTACTTGTCATTGACATTGGCACAATCATTACTCATGAGTCAGTGTAGTGTATATCTTCATGTAGCCACCCACAACCTAACTTCAGCACAATGGTAACCACAAAACCTTCAACATAACAAACTCATTTACTGTAAATGTCAAACACGGCTGCATTAAACTCTAACAGATCTTTCCGTTTACCAAACAAACACATAAAATAACACACTTATTTTCAACATTTATTCTCCTTATACAGTCCTATCCAAGACACGCTGGGAACTAGATATCCACTGCCTTTTGAAGTTATCAACAATTTCATTACATTAGTATTGTAATGAAACAGAAATTTTAGTTTCAAATTACACACAATAAAAAGTTAATGTAATGATCAACATTATATGTCAACAGAACTCATCAAAATAATGCTCAGAACTTTCTTTTTAGAGTGTGTGGTCTACAACACTAACGCCAACCAGGATAGAAAGGAACCTGGAGTTAGTGTTAGTGCTCTCTAACCATTAGGCCTAATGGTTAGAGAGTCGGACTTGTAACCCAAAGGTCAGGTCCGGCAGGGATTGTCGGTGGGAGGAGTGAATGTCCAGCGCTCTCTCCACCCTCAATACTACGACTGAGGTGAGACCCTTGAGCAAGGCACCAAACCCCCAACTGCTCCCTGGGCACCGCAGCATTGGCTGCCCACTGCTCCAAGTGTGTGTTCACGGTGTGTGTTTGTTCACTGCTGTGTGTGTTCACTTGGATGGGTTAAATGCAGAGCACAAATTCCGAGTATGGGTCACCATACTTGGCCACAAGTCACCTCCTTTCCTCCTCCTCTACCTCTTCCTAATGACCAACAGCACTTTACTATCCACACTTCAATAATGGACCAGTCGTGTTGGTTTGCACTTTATAACATCATGTCAGAGTATGTGGTGCAGCTCCTTGTCCAAGCTCTTGTCATTTCAAGACTGGACTACTGCAGTACTCAACTGGCCTGCCGTTTCAAGCCTCTGAAGATGATCCAGAAAGCGACAGCATGTCTGGTCTTCAATCAGCCAAAGAGGACCGATGTCACATCTCTCCTGATCTCACTCCACTGACTCATAGTTGCTGCCAGAAGCTTTAATGTTGGCTTTCAGGACTGCCAATGGACTCGCACAACCCTACTTCAGTGCACTCCTACAAGTTACAGTCATAGAACGAGCGGCACCTTAATGTTCGTTCACAAAGGGGGACAAATTCACTTTCTAAAACCTTCACATTCTGCTCCTCTCTGGTGGAATGAGCTGCCAACCTCAATCTGATCTACTGAGACCATCACAACTTTCAAAAAGCAGCTGAAGACACATCTTCCTCAAGTACTCCACAACTTTAAACTAAGGCACTTAGACGAAAAAGTCCACTTCTTTTCTGTACTTCACCTCTACCTGACATTGTATTCTACAAAAACTGCTGTGACGAATTGCTAATGGTCCTCTATTGCAAGTTGCTTTAGATAAAATCATCTGCCCAGTGCATAAATGTAAAGTTTCATTTGTATTTTTGGAAACTGATTATTGTTTTAATATAGTTTTAGTATCAGATGGAATAATTTGTAGTGCTATGACATGTAAAGTACTGCACTTCATCAGAATTTGCAGCATATACAATACCATCAAGGTTTAAGCTAAAAGGCTATTTTTTTTTCTCAGATTCCTAACAGATGCAGGACCATAAAAGTGCCATTACGGCTACATTTAGCAGTAAATTGTGACTATCATTCTGACACCTCTGGAGCATTTATGATTCAGCAGACTGAACTGGATTCACTGAGATCTAGTGTCAGATGGCCTGCACCAGAGAACATTTAGTCACTAGATTTGCCAAAATGTGTAAAATAATGCTAAAGATTCTTGGAAATACATTGAAGGGATTTGTTTAAAGGGACAGTTCACCCAAAAATGTCTCAAAATGTCTTTTTTAAGTTGCATAGAAGAAAGAGCAACTTGAGGGTAAGTAAATGATGACAGTATATTTATTTTTTGGGGTGAACTATCCATTTAAGGCTTGTGAACCAGATTGTAATTTCATTTGTGTTGTATTTACAATGTTCCACAGAGATGGCTGCAAAATTATATGTTGCAACCACTTTACTACATGCTGGTTTATTATTGTGGTGTTGTTGATCTCAGATTTACCTGCCTCTAAATGTCATGTACATTACTGTGGTTAGTTGTATTACACACTATTCAGACACATCGTTCCTATTCAATTAGGCCGTTCTTTTTGGTAGAACACATTGATAGTTGGACGTAAAACTTGGGAGATTAATTATAAAATCAGATCATCTATAAAATATTAAAGTTAAAGTCATGTTTTCTGTAATTCTATTTAGTTTATGTTTATCTTGTATGTATATATATATATATATATATATAAAAATCAAATATATATATATATATATATATATATATATATATATATATATATATATATATAAAAATCAAATATCATTTTTTACTGCTAGATTTCTAGAGAGTAAGAGAGAGACTCTGGGTTTTGACACTGCCCTAATTTTGCAACCTTATTTTTAGCATTGGTTTAAATATTTATTATAGATTAGATTCATTTTTTATCTGCTCTATCTCACAGTTTCTCAGGGCCCATTCATTCACAAGCTGCTTGAAGGAAACGGCCTCCTGCCTGCACTGAGTGACAGCATGAGAGCAGTTAACGGTATGCTAGAGTGTTCCACAATTAACACAGCAATGGTTTCAAATGTCATGTTTGAATGCTTGTATTGATCCATAATTATAAATACCATCAAGCTGGTGAAATGATGCCATGTTGAGTGCTTTCTATGTATCTGTGGCAGTCCTGTGTCAATCAGTACACATTTTGACCACTTCTGTCCTGTTTCCTAAGACGAGGCATGGATTCCTCTGCATGAGTCAGACAGAATGAGACCCCCTGTGTGTACCACTCTTGTGTTTTTCACAGACACGCTTCGTTACATCTGGCTCGAGTGCACTTGAAGCGTGTCCCTGCTGTGTACCTCTAATGTGATAATGTGTTTTTTATGCATCAGGTCTTACATATGAACCCCTAGCAGACAGTGTTTATGTGCATCTTAAGAAAAAAAAAAAATTAAATAACATAAATACATAATATGTACAGTATGTACAGTATGCATACACAGTTTAAATTAGGGCTACAGTAAAATAGGTCTAAAGGAGTAAAATAAGTAAAATAGGTTTAAATAATCAAGAACATATATTACTTTCATTAGAATGAGGTCATTAAGATTTTTTTTTTTTCTTTCTTTTGCAAAGAGGTCTCTTTTGCATGCCGAGACCACAGTTATTTGATCAGAAATACAGTAAAATATTTCATTACTCATTACTCCAGTCATCAGTGTCACTTGATCCTTCAGAAATCATTCTAATATGCTGATATGGCGCTGAAGAAACATTTCTTTTTATTATCCATGTTGAAAACAGTTGTTCTGCTTAATATTTTGGTGAAAACCATGATACATTTATTTAACAGCATTTATTTAAAATAAAACAATGTAAAAATCTTTACTGTTTGATCAATTTAATTCACCCTTGCTAAATACATTTTTTTTTAAATATGAAATTTTTCTGCAGTGTGATTTTTTCCTAAATGATGCAAATGATCACAAAATCATAAAAACTGGTCATGATCTGGCTCAATTACGCAAAACAAGATACTGAAAACACAAATGAAACTGAAGGTAAAATTTATGTCATAGTGTAAAGTTTAACATCCACATGCTCAAGAATTGTATTTTGCATTTTGGTTACATGTGTTATTATTATATTAAAAAAAATCATTATAATGTACAATAGTAATTATTCAGTTCTATAAATGATGCATTGAATTTCCATGCACACAGCGATACACTGCAATGCATTAATGCATTTTTACACCTCTTGAAAAGTGCCTTTGGAAGTGTTAAAAATGAAAGCGGGAAATAAAAACCCTACGTGGATGTTGTGAAGATTTATGCACAGTATGTGAAAAAACTGTGACATTATTATTATTTTACATAAACCCAACACATTATCAAACAGGTCTGTCAAATCATAGATTTCTATGGTTCTTATTACATAACAAATCAGCTCAGGAATTTCCTTCATGTGCATAAAAACATCAGATTTTTTTATCCAATAAAATGGTTTTATCCATCTGTTGTTTAACTTGTTTTTGTCTCCTCATGACAGGAGAAATCAGAACAAGCAGCAGGAGACACGGGGGTGAAATCTGATTAGTTCTATGAAATATGTGCATAGAGATTTGCGTGTAAACATTCAGTTAGCATGTGCAAGGGCTTACGTATGTTGTCGGTGCTCTCCTGTATGGTGTCGGTTTTGAGGAGGTTGTCTGCGAGCATGAAGGCTCCCGTCTCCACCGTATCCAGCAGCATGGTTGCGCATCGCAGCTGCTCGGCCACAGACAGCTCCCTCCACGCCGCCTGGGATCGCACCTGCAGAAGGTTATTCACCGTTTCTACCATGGCCTACAGAACAACGAAAAAGAGAGATGTCAGCGTTCTGGAGGTGAGGGACGACTTCTGAACCCACAGGCACATACATTCTGACATCTGAACTTTACAATAAGGACATATTTCCCAAAGTGCCCACCTCTCCCATAAACCATTTCTCTTCCACTTTCACCCGCACTCACACGCTACACGGTTTCTGTGCTGGAGTATAAACCTGTCAAACTGAAGAAAGATCCACAGGGAGCATGAGACATTGTGAAAATGAAAGAAGCTCTCATCACGCACGCACACACACATCCGCGCAAACACTCGCACACAAACACACACAGGTTCACACAAGTCACGGGGTAATTTCTGGGTCTATAAGAGCACTATATAGGAAAATGAAATGTCCCGGCTGTGTGGCGGAAACTAATATAAGGGTATTTAAAAGAAGTGCGATATTAAGATATTAAGCGTTTTAAATTTGGCAGAGAATATTGTCAAAGGGATATTAAAACCTCAACCTTGATATACAAATGAAGGTTTAAGACTTAAGGTGGTAGTTTATTAAAAAGCTTGCTGAGTGTATTGCGCCACATTACAATTTTGCTTTTCATTTGAAAAAGTGCAGCGTGCTGCAACATAAACATATGGACTACAATGATATTCACAAAGCAGGCCAAATATATTTGTCACTTTCACAAAAATGCTGTTAACAATAATTCCAGGTCAAATTCCATTTATTTAAAATAGATCATGTCTCTGTGGAAGTTCATAACCTTGCATTATTATTACAGCTGTTACAGCACATATAAAGTGTATCATATCTGTGGTAAAGAGATATGTAATGTAATTAACTTCTCTCACTGTAGTGCACTCATCCGTAGGGATGGACAGAGGGATGTTTTGTCGTTTGTCTTTAGGTTGCTGCAGGCTAATCTGGCCATTGGGTTGAATCATTCTGCCCCAGTTACAGTAGAGCAGTGTGTGTGAGAGAGAGTGTGTGTTAAAGGCAGGATGAGTATATTCATTTTGACACCACTAAAGTAATGATCCTTTTACGAGAGAGAGAAAAAGGAGAGACAGAGATGAGAGACGACTGAAATAAAAGGTAAAAAGGAAGAGTTATATTTACTTCCTCACAAAACTGCTTATGAAATCGTCTGACAGAGTGTGTCAAGAGGTCAGGGGAAAGTGTGTGTGTGTGTGCACTTGAGGCTCACACTGTGGAGACAGATAAGAGATTTTTTAAAAACTCTTCTTATATTCTGTTTCCTCGCACACACAGTGGCAATACTCTCCACAGACTTGGTAAATGGAGCAGAACTGAAGTGCTTTGAAGCTGAGGAGCTAATACAGCGTGAAGAAATACACACATACACACACTGCATTACATATTAGATGACCACTGAGAATCCATATTTGCTTGATGTCAGCATCGGGAGGCTTCAGACAGTTGTCATGGAATCCTGTAATTCTCTCTGTCTAAATCAGCAGGATCAATTGATATTTTGATAGACTCATTTCACCTCAGCAGAGTATTTGAAAAAATAACTCATAATATTTTGGTTCAGGTTGCTCTGGGCAATATAGCAGTCATCTCAGACTAAAGCTACCTAGTGGTGTGGATGCAGGATCATGAAAAAGGAATTGATTTTGAATATCGATGCCATTGTAAACAGAAACATGTTGATTTGAACCGACAAGGTTGTAGAAAATAAATAAATAAATAAAATAATAATAATTCTGTGAATTATAGAATTATTCTGTGAATACACAATAGTAATGTGAATATACTGTGAGGTGACCTGCTCAAAATAAATCAGGTTTTATTAGGCTACTAATATGACAGGAGTCTTCATCTCATATTAAGATTTAAAACACTTTTTCCAAAATGACGATTAATTTGTTTAGGGGTAAACATGTTTTTAATGAGGAAAAATTACCATGTGCACCTAAATAAAAAAAAAAAAAAAAAATTTATAATAATAATAATAATAATAATAATAATACAATGAAAATTATTATTTAATAATTTAATTGGTCATGATTTATCTTGCCAGAATGGCCACTGGTTAGTGTGTAAAAAAAAAAAAAACGATGAAAACAATGATTGATAAATAATAAAATTAAATAAAATTCATTTAAATAAAAAGTGCATGACACCCGACTGCAGAAATGATTAGTTTATTCTGTGAGCATAAGTGTATGATAATAGGCTGATTACCAAGACAAACTGAGTAATATTCAGCTAGTCATGTGATCTAAATTTGTCACCCCCAGCTGACCTGCTCAATATAAAATAAATCAGGTTTTATTAGACTACTAATGTGACTGGAGTCTTTGTCTCAAATGAGTGATTTTAAATATATTTTTCAAAATTACTACTCATCTCTGTAGGGGTAAAACATTTTTAATGAGGAAAAATTACCAAGTGCACCTTTAAACCAGAAAAACAGAATACTGAAGCAACATTTAGACCTCAATTATTTCATGGAGTAAAAAATCAGTATAAATCTGTCATGCATTGGCAGGGTTGACTGAGCGGCCTGGCTCAGTTTGAGATTTGCATCAGTCATTTTCTTCCTCTAAATCAGCTCTTCTCATGCTTTTCCTTTCGTTCAGTATGCTGAGCTTTTCTTGGGCTTATCTACATTATTCTGTGCTTTTTTTTCACTGTCTGCGTGTGTGTTTATCAGTCGCCTGATGTGACACTGCTGACCAGTGCTGACATCACTACTGCTTTCTCAGGAGAAAAAATTGCTCTGCTTTTATAAATGCAAAAAATGCTGCCCACAGGCACAAGCGCAGACGCACAGACATGCACAAACAACCAATATGATTCATATAGTGTGACAGATACGGCTCCACACAAGTATAAAGCAGTATTTATGTTGAAAACTTTACCCATCTATGTAGATATTGAAGTGATATGGAACATGAATAAAAAAAAAAAACAGTCACAATATATGCCTACACACACACAACATGCAAAATAAGGACAGAGTGAAGTACCTGTATGAAGAAACGGCACGATCGCTCTCTCTTCTGGAGCTGAAAGACACAATATTAAAACATTATAATGACAATAACTCACATACAGTACACAAACACAACTACACACGAAAAATCAAAGCGCACATTTAATCATTTGGAGCCAAATAAGAAACAAAGCCTAATTAGCTGAAATAATCTACAATCATTTAGTAATAAATAATAAGGGATCATAATTATATTATGTATCAGAGCAAAATTAGGAATAAAATTAATCTGTTACTGAGTTACAGTTACCATGAGACTCATGAAACTGACACTGCACCCACAAAACATTCCTACATGACTGCCACGGCAACAATACTGTAAATATACAAACAAACAACACTGAGATGTATAAAGTCTGAATGGACCAGAGGTGTCTGACTGTGTCTTATTGCAGATGAGCTGATGTTTGTGTAACTGATAACTTTAGCTAGATGCTGGTAATAGGAAACTGACAGGCTGGCTGTTTAAAGTTTGTAAAGTGATATTCAGGCTACAGTGTTCAGCTGGCCCTGAGAGAATGAATGAGATTCACTGGTCTAAGTTTAGACACATTAAAGGTGATGTGTGTGATTTTTTTGACATTAAAATACTTTCTCCTACTTCAGCTTAATGTGCAGAGAAAGCAGAGTTGTCTGTTGGGAACTTTGTTCTGGGCCTATGATGTTCTCAACTGGTTTTGCTTCAGAACCCAGATTTTGCCTGTACCAAAATTATTTATTGTGCAAATGTAAGCATAAATGTCTTTAAAACCAATTATTGAAATATATTAATAAGATCATAAACTGTAAAGGTCCAACCAGATGCAAAATAGTTCACATGACACAAGTTAAATAGAAAAATTCACAATTTTGGTTTGTAAATGTCTTGAATTGAAATCATGTATTCAAAAGTAATTTCAAGCTCTAAGCATATAGTAGTTTAAGTTTTGTTTATGTTTTTTTAGGATAAAAGGATGTTAAGTATATTTAGCATGCTGTCATCTGTTTAATTTAGCTTACTAAGATAGTAAGATAAATTTGTGCCAAACTATTGTTGTTAATACTACATGTAAATTACAAAACTACTAAATAATGCTGAATATAATGTATGATAATGCAATAGGGGAATTGCAGTTTGTTAGTTTTATTAATATCTGATTTTAATAAGGTCTAAATTATTTTATTGGATAAATATGCACAAACATGTATTTTACAAATATCTGAACATAAGTGATAATGATTTTTAAAATGTGCAATATGTAAAACTTTTTAAATGTATTTAATCTCTGACAGAGAATAATTCTGTATTTTCAGATATAAGCAGAATAATGAATATTTCTATTTTGGTGTCACAATTGCCATGTGCACTGGGAACCAGCCCATTCAAAACTAGCTCTGATTTAATATCAAATTAAATTTGATTTAAATTAAATTTCTGATTTAATATAAAATTAAATCAAATTAAACTGTTTAGCATATCTCTTTTTTAAAATGTGTTTAGTATATCGTTACACCCCTAGTTAGTTGAAGTTTATTATTTTCATTTAGCATAGTTTTTTTTTCCCTGCTGTCCATAAACAGACCTGTGACTTGATTCGTGTCATGAACAACCACTTTTGATATGCATAAAATATACATTTCTGTGCATTAGACGTCTGACAGGAAGTTCATTATGTTTCTAACAAATTCATCTGTCTGTATGTGTACAGCTGTGCAGTCGGCGCGCGTTTCACCACTTTGATTTTTTTTTTTTTTTTATTCTTTTATGTTGCGGCTTCTTTTGTTAATTGGAAAAACTCACCGGGGCTTTATGAGCTGTTTTAATTTGAGTGTCCTTATTTATAAGAGAGTCTGTGGGTGTGTGTGAGTTTAAGGATTTCTGTCTATTGAGCAGTAGCTGTTTTTAACAGGAAGTTTTCCCATTTGGGCCTTAAAGCCTTTGATCTGTGGACTGCCACAGGTTTACTGCCTAAAACACTGTACTCTGCACAGAATTAGAGCACTTCTGTCTCTCCCACTCCTTTTTGCACAAAAATACACATTAACACAATGAGCTTGCTTAAACCTAAGGAACAGCAGTGTAATTAACATGTAATAAACGTGTAATAACTGTGTAATTACTATGTACAATGTGTGTGTGGTTTATTAACAGCTTGAATACCTTGTTTAAGCTACGTGCCGCTGTGTCTTTTCCCCCCGGGGTGAGATTTCGCAGCTGTACGTCCAGTAGTTCCACCAGTTGTGCCATGGCTTTGACTGTGGATGGAACATCTCCGGGTCTCAACTCTCCCTTCGTCTGTTCAGCCAACTCGCGTGCTACTATAGCAGCAGTTTCCCCCGATCTCATCTACAGGAAAAGAGAGAGAGAGATGTACGTGGGCATATTGATTTTATTCTCTCTGTCCCTTGATGGCCGAATAAGTGGATGAACAAATGGCTTCATAGATTTGTGATTCTCCCCATTTTCTGATTTGCTCTCTGTAGTACAAAGGAAACCATTTCACATTACCGTTAAGCTTCAGTCATCATCACACTTTACACACATGTGCACTCTCAGTGCACACACATGCCAGATTATTTCAAGCTGCTGTTGCATGACACTTTTGGCTGCACTGCTGTCTCTTCGTAATTTTGCCACAAAGTGAAATAAATTGAGGCTGATCTCGACAGCTGAATTTTTGGCTCATTTTGTTGTACACTAAATTTCCTCTAAGCTGGTTTGCTACAGGCTGCTCTTAGTGATAAGCTTTTGTGCCTTCTGTTAAAAAAAAACCCTTCAGGCCAAATTATGCTTTAAGAATATTTGCTATAGGCATATCGCTCTCTACTAAATTTTTTAAATAGGCTGATAAGCCATTAGCATATTTCCCATGGTGCCGTGTTTTTACTCACTCTTTGAGTGATGTGATTGGTCCACGGTGAGGTGCAGTTGCTCAGATCTGGTCCCTTTGGATCCCAGTAGCCAAGCAAACAATTAAATGTGGCTACACCTGAAAAATAATAATAAAGGAAAACATGAACACAGAACAAAGCAGACACACACACAAATTCGCTCAGGCATATGCAAATCCACACTGAGAGAAAAATAGCCTTGCAATTGCTGTCAAAACAATCACACATAAGCAGGGCAAGAGATTTACAAGTGATACATAATGTGTCAATCAACAGCTGGCAGCTGCCCACATAATGAGGTGGCACTGACAGAACACCTGAATAAACTAACCTCAGCAACAGGAAAGAAGTTTTTTTTAAAGATTAACTCAACATGCACAGAGGTAAATATACAATGCTCATAACTTTTACAATTTCATGTCCATATACAGTGGTTTGAACAAGTATTTGACATACTTAAGTCAAACCTTGAGGGGTTTTTCACTCAAAAATGATAATTCTGTCAGTATTTACTCAGCTTCATGTTGTCTTCATGTTGTGACATTTTTTTTATCCATGGAACTCAAAAGGAGATGTCACAGAAAGTTAATGCTTCTCTTTTTCATAAAATGAAAATTAACGGTGATCAATGTCACCATAAGTGTGGTCCACTTGACGTGCACACTTTATTTGTGTGAGGAACATACCAAAATTTAAGTCTATGTACATTAAGTTATAATCTTATCCTACAATGCAGCTCTTAAATAAAAAAATGGCCACTATTATGGTCCTTTTAATGATATTTTTGCTCACCATTTGGCTTCTACTGTATGGAGATAGAAAGCATAAAAATATTTCTCAAAATATCTTTCTTTTAAATATTCCAGAGAAAAAAGAAAGTCATACAGGTTTGGAATGGCATTAGGGTGAGTAAATGATGACAGAATTCCCATTTTGGGGTGAACTATCCCTTCACTGTGAAATGTTTTGCAAATATTTTGGAAATCTTTATCTTTCTAATAATAAATGACACTTTAATTTGGTATTTTGTTATACAATGTGGAGACATTCTGACATTTTTAATTGTGGCTTAAGTGTCCAAATACTTTTAATGGCCACTTTATTTAGGTTAAATAATAAATTACTATGCAATTATGGTAACACTTTAGTATAGGGACCAATCCTAACATATTGGCTGTTTATTAGTGTTTATAAAGCACACATTCTGCATGACCATATTCTACATCCCTAATCCTACCCAATACCTAAAAGTAACAACTACCTTACTAACTATTAATAAGCAGCAAATTAGGAGTTTATTGAGACAAAAGTCGTAGTTAACGATTTGTTAATAGAGAGAATTGGACCTTAAAATAAAGTGTGACCGTAATTATTTGTACTGTGGTAATTCCTATTGTTGAACATAATTATAAAGATTTACTAATGATGAGTTTTGCTCTAAACACTGGGATGATAAATTAATTACAGGCTAGAATTACAAATTAATTCTTTCATTCATTTTATCAGGAGCCTTGCTGCAGTGTTGAAGTGTATCAGATCTTTCCAAGAGTGTAACACACACACACACACACACACACACCCCCACACACAGCTAAGCCTAAGCGTTGATGTATTCAATACACATTAAACAAACTATACCTCCATGCACACAATGCCCCTAATAATAGATTAATCACTCTCTTACTAACCTATGGTGCCAGGTGGGCACGGTTGCTTAGCAACCTGTCCCTGGTGTGTCCGTGGCCAGGAGATTTCAGCAGTGAGACGTGGGGCACAATAGTCAACAGCGACTGGAGTGTGCAGGGAGGGAGGCGACCGTGTCAGGGCTTCTGGGAGGATGTTGTTATGGCGGCGAGGAGGAGCCATGGTGGTTGTTGTGGTAGTAGTGAGAGAGGGGCGGAGCGTGCCCGTATATGGGCGTGGAGGAGTCGTGGAGCTGCGTACTGGAGGAAGAGCATCAGGAAGCAAAACTGAAGAAGGAGGATCTGGAAGAAAGAGAGGGAGATATTTAATACTTACAGTACAAATGAACATGAGATTTTGAAATATACAGCCAAAACTATATATATATATATATATATATATATATATATATATATATATATATATATATTCATTTTATCTATTGAATGATATATTATATATAAAATAAAATATGCCACGTAGCTGTAGTATTTATCAATTAAAGTCACATAATTTTACATTGCATTTTCTTTTTTTTAAGAAAAAATTATAATAATATCTATCTTTTTTTTAAATTAAAGATAGATAGATAGATAGATAGATAAACTATATATATATATATATATATATATATATATATATATATATATATATATATTACATTATATAATAGATGTTATTTTCTATATAATATGAATAATTATTCATATATATAATATATTAAATATGATATATGTACATTTTAATATAAATTAAAATGCCATGCATCTGTCAATTATATATCAATTAATCAATTATAATCATATAATCATATAATCAATTAATTTATATTTTTAAATATTCAAATTTTTATTATAATAATATAATAATAATAATTTGTCATATGACAAAATAAATATTCTATAAGAATTTATTCTATAATATAAAAAGTATGATTTAATTTGTTAACCTACATATAATATATGATATATATATATAAATATATATATATATATATATATATATATATATATATATATATATATATATATATACACACATATACATATACATACATACATATACAGTGGTGTGAAAATTTTTTTGCCCCCTTCCTGATTTTTAATTTTTTTGCATGTTTGTCACACTTTAATGTTTCAGATCATCAAACAAATTTAAATATTAATCAAAGATAACACAAGTAAACACAACATGCAGTTTTTAAATGAAGTTTTTTATTATGAAGGGAAAACAAAATACAAACTCACATGGCCCTGTGTGAAAAAGGGCATGCCCCCTAAACCTAATAACTGGTTGGGCCACCCTTAGCAGCAACAACTCAAGTCAAGTCAAGTCAAGTCGAGCTTTATTGTCATTCTGCTACATGTGTGGACATATAGTGGAACGAAATGTCGTGTCTCGCAGGACCACGGTGCTACATACTAGTTAAACATAAGATAAACATACAACAATGCAAGTATAGGAAAAACAATAGAGCTATACAACAGTTAACTATCTGACTATACATATACTAAAAATACTATAACTGCTATACCTAGTTGTCCACACATACACAAACTGAGACTGTACAAAAAACTTTACATAAATACTGTACATGAAATTGTGCGAAAGAGATATATGTACATGAAATTGTGCAGAAAAAATATATATTTTGTACATTATTGTGCAGATTTTGTGGGAGACAGTGCATAGTGCAAAAAGATTTTGTAGTGCAATGCTCAAGTAAACGTATTATTTTGTAGTGCAATGTTCAAGTAGACATATATTTTCTTAAGAGTCTTTGTGGCAGGGAGTGTTTGTAGAAAGTGTCTAGTGTGCATATAGTGGGATGAGTGCGTTACTACAGGTGGTTTGTATAGCCCACTCACCTGTGTGTAGCACATTCAGAATTGCACTTAGTAAAATTGTCAACAGTTTTTAATGAGTTGGGGGGTGGGAGGGCTGAGGTGTTCATGGTTTCAGAGGGGGACAGGGGGATTGGAGTTAAGAGCTCTCACAGCCTGGGGAAAAAAGCTGTTGAGCAATCTGACAGAGCGAGCTCTGATGCTCCGGTACCTTCTACCTGATGGCAGGAGCTGGAAGAGGTTGTGAGAGGGGTGGGTGGGGTCCTTCACGATGCTGGTGGCCTTGTTGGAGCATCGTGAAAGGAAAATGTCCAGGATGGAGGGGAGAGGGGCGCCGATGATCTTTGCGGCAGTGTTCACTGTCCGTTGTAGGGTCTTGCGGTCAGCAGCACTGCAGTTCCCATACCAGACAGTGATGCAGGTGGTCAGCACACTCTCAATGGTGCCCCTGTAAAAAGTGGTGAGGATGGGTGGAGGGAGACTTGCCCTTTTCAGCCGGCGGAGAAAGTGGAGGCGCTGTTGTCCCTTCTTGTTGAGTGACGTGACGTTGGTGGTCCAGGTGAGATCCTCTGTGATGTGCACTCCCAGGAATTTAGTACTGCCGACTCTCTCCACGGTTGAGCCGTCGATGGTCAGCGGGGGGTGGTCAACAGAGTTTCTCCTGAAGTCCATCACAACCTCTTTCGTCTTACCCACATTGAGGGACAGGTTGTTAGCACCACACCATTCAGCCAGCTGTGCCACTTCCTCTCTGTAGTGCGTTTCATCGTTGTTGCTGATGAGGCCTACCACAGTTGTGTCATCAGCAAACTTGATGATGTGGTTGGAGCTGGACTTGGCAGTGCAGTCGTGGGTCAGCAGCGTGAAGAGCAGCGGGCTGAGCACACAGCCTTGTGGGGCACCTGTGCTCAGTGTGGTAGTGCTGGAGGTGTTGCGGCCGACACGGACTGACTGAGGTCTTGCAGTTAAAAAGTCCAGGATCCAATTACAGAGGGAGGTGTTAAGGCCCAGCAGGTTTAGTTTGTGGATGAGCTGTTGTGGGATTATTGTGTTGAATGCTGAGCTGAAGTCAATGAACAGCATTCTTACATAAGAGTCTTTCTGTTCCAGATGGGTAAGAGCTAGGTGGAGAGTGGTGGATATTGCATCGTCCGTGGAACGGTTTGGACGGTATGCAAACTGGAGTGGGTCCATCGTGTTTGGAAGACTGGACTTGATGTGCTGCATGACTAACCTCTCAAAGCACTTCATCATGATTGGGGTCAGTGCTATGGGACGATAGTCATTCAGACAGGACACAGGTGACTTCTTTGGTACTGGAATTATGGAGGTGGATTTGAGACATGTGGGGACGACTGCCTGGCTCAGCGAGATGTTGAAGATGTCTGTTAGGACATCCGTCAGCTGTGCAGCACAGTCTTTCAGTACACGTCCAGGTATGTTGTCAGGGCCCGCAGCCTTTCGTGGGTTAATCCTGGATAGGGTCTTCCTTACGTCGACTGGAGAGAGACAGAGTACCTGGTCGTTTGGAGATGTGAGTAGTTTCTGTGCAGGTGTGTCGTTCTGTATCTCAAATCGTGAGTAGAAGTGGTTGAGTGCCTCTGGTAAAGATGTGTCATCATCACTGGCCTGTGGCAGGGGCTTGTAGTCAGTGATGGTCTGAATGGCTTGCCATAGGGTCCGAGTGTCTCTGCTGTCTGTGAAGTGATTGTTGATTTTTTTTAGCATACTGATGTTTTGCCTTCTTGATGCCATGAGACAGATTGGTTCTTGCTGTTTTGAGGGCTGCTTTATCTCCTGATCTGAATGCTTCATCTCTGGTCTTTAGCAGCCCACGAACCTCTGCTGTCATCCATGGCTTCTGGTTGGCACGTGTGGTGATGGTTTTGGTGACTGTCACATCATCTATGCACTTTTTGATGTAAGCAGTCACAGTTTCGGTGTACTCCTGCAGGTCTGTGTGGTTGTTGTAGGTGGCCGCCTCTTTAAACATGTTCCAGTCTGTGTCCTGGAAGCAGTCCTGCAGTGCTGAGGTGGCATTGTCTGGCCATACTGTGATCTGCTTTTGAACCGGTTTGGTGAGTTTTAGAAGTGGGCTATATGCTGGGATTAGCATAACAGAGATGTGGTCCGAGTACCCGAGGTGGGGGCGGGGTTCGGCTTTGTATGCGTTCTTAACTGTTGTGTAAACAAAGTCCAGCGTGTTGTTTCCCCTTGTTGCAAAGTTCACATGTTGGTAGAACTTTGGCAAAACTGTCTTTAAGTTTGCGTGGTTGAAGTCACCGGCTATGATGAAAAAGCCGTCAGGGTTATTTGTTTGTTGTTCGCTGATGGCGCTGTACAGCTCGCGAAGCGCGTCCTTAGCGTTTGCACACGGAGGAATGTAAACCGCGACAATAACAATGGCCGTGAACTCCCGCGGCAGATAGAACAGTCGACACTTCACAAACATAAACTCCACCAGTGATGAACAGTGTTTTGTCACTACCGCAGCATTGTTACACCATTCTTTGTTGATATACACACACAAGCCACCCCCGCGAGTCTTACCAGACAGTGATGAATTTCTGTCCGCTCGGTAGCAAGTTAGTCCGTGCAGCTGAATGGCGGAGTCCGGGATGTTGTCGTTTAGCCATGTTTCAGTGAAAACAAACACACAACAATCCCTTTCCTCATGCTGTGTAGATCGACTGAGTTGAATTAAGTCCAGTTTGTTTTCCAGAGAGCGAACGTTTGAGAGCATGAGTGTTGGAAGAGCCGGTCTTGTGGGGTTTGCCCTCAGCCTAGCTCGTATACCTCCGCGCTTACCGCGCTTCCGTCCTCTCTCACACCGCTTGCGACGCCGCCTTGTGCGGGTAGCGTCAGTAGGCGAGGCCGCGGTCTCGAGGTCCGGCTCCAGCAGTAAACAAAGGCCTCGTAGCTTCTCAGTAGCCGCCGGCGAGAGTTTGAGTTTGTATGTCTTGTCGATATCCAAAAGACTTTGGCGATCGTATATGTATCTCGGAGTGATCTCCCGATGAATTAACGGTAAATCGACACTATTTGGAGACGAACAGACGACATTAAAAGACATAAAAGCACCGTCTTTGGGACCTGGAGAGGCCGCAGCGTCTGACCGCGCCGCCATCTTGGTCACTAACTGCAACTGCAACTGCAATCAAGCGTTTGCGATAACTTGCAATGAGTCTGTTACAGCGCTGAGGAATTTTGGCCCACTCATCTTTGCAGAATTGTTGTAATTCAGCCACATTTGAGGCTTTTTCGAGCATGAACCGCCTTTTTAAGGTCATGCCACAGCATCTCAATAGGATTCAGGTCAGGACTTTGACTAGGCCACTCCAAAGTCTTTATTTTGTTTTTCTTCAGCCAATCAGAGGTGGACTTGCTGGTGTGTTTTGGATCATTGTCCTGCTGCAGAACCCAAGTTCGCTTCAGCTTGAGGTCACGAACAGATGGCCGGACATTGTCCTTCAGGATTTTTTGGTAGACAGCAGAATTCATGGTTCCATTTATCACAGCAAGTCTTCCAGGTCCTGAAGCAGCAAAACAGCCCCAGACCATCACACTACCACCACCATATTTTACTGCTGGTATGATGTTCTTTTTCTGAAATGCTGTGTTACTTATACGCCAGATGTAATGGGACACACACCTTCCGAAAAGTTCAACTTTTGTCTCGTCAGTCCACAGAGTATTTTCCCAAAAGTCTTGGGGATCATCAAGATGTTTTCTGGCAAAACTGAGACGAGCCTTTATGTTCTTTTTGCTCAGCAGCGGTTTTCATCTTGGAACTCTGTCATGCAGGCCATTTTTGCCCAGTCTCTTTCTTATGGTGGAGTCATGAACACTGACCTTAACTTGGATGTTGTTCTGGGGTCTTTTTTGACCTCTTGGATGAGTCGTCGCTGCGCTCTTGGGGTAATTTTGGTCGACCGGCCACTTCTGGGAAGGTTCACCACTGTTCCATGTTTTCGCCATTTGTGGATAATGGCTCTCACTGTGGTTCGCTGGAGTCCCAAAGCTTTAGAAATGGCTTTATAACCTTTTTCCAGACTTTTTCCAAACACTTTTTCACACAGGGCCAAGTGGGTTTGGATTTTGTTTTCCCTTCATAAAAAAAAACCTTCATTTAAAAACTGCATGTTGTGTTTACTTGTGTTATATTTGATTAATATTTAAATTTGTTTGATGATCTGAAACATTAAAGTGTGACAAACGTGCAAAAAAATTAAAAATCAGGAAGGGGGCAAACAATTTTTCACACCACTGTGTATATATATATATATATATATATATATATAGATATATATATATATATACATACATACATACATACATACATACATATATTACATTATATATTAAATATATGTTTATTACATATATGTTTTTATAATTATGTATATTTATATATAATATTAATAATTATTTGTATATAATATATTTAATATTATATATTATATGCACATATTAATATAAATTACAATGCCATGCATCTGTCAATTATTTATCAATTTACAATGCTACATTTACATTTCACATGCATATTTTACAAATTTTAAATATTACAAATTTTATTTTTGTACAGCTGCTGTTAAAGCACAGATATTTGCCCAAAGAATACTGCTAAAACAGAGACATCTTCTATCTCTGTCTCTCTCTAGGCATCTCTGTGCTCTTTCAGGGATGACTGAATGAGTCAGGTTTCTGGAGAGTGTTTGTGTGTGTAAATGTGTGTGTCTTTGTGCCCTGTGCAGCAGTTGGGAGTGTATGTTTTGACAGGCCCGATCCCTGAGTGCAAGGACTTCAGAGAGGCAAAGATAGATGATGTTTAAACGTCATAACTCCCCACAGGCACACTCTGTTCCTGTCTGTCTCTCTCTCAAACACACAAGCACACACCTGAGGGCCTGAATCAGGCATATAGCATTCAAATGCATATATGTAGCTTTGTTTATTGATATAAAGCAAGAAAGAATCTGTGTTGGAAGCTCAGGATATCACATGGAAGGGAGTAAACATCCCTTAAAGCCTGGGCTAGACTAAACTACGCCGTAAGAGTTCTGTCTACAATTCATGTTCGTGTGGATAGACACATACTGGCACACACAGAGAGAGCCGAAGAGCAAAACTAAAGCGATAGCTTCCCTCTCTTTTTTTGTTTCTTTTTGTTTCTTAGTCCCTGTCTTTCTGTCTTGCCGTGTTTATCTGGAGATGCTCTTGTTGCCGCAGCGACTGCTGGAAAAAAGGACAGAACTGTGAAGAGGTTTGAAGAAGAACACTAGAGGACAGCTACTTTTTTTCCATTTTCATATTTGTCTGTGAATTGGCCATTGTGATGTACTTTAATAAAAAGTGGATATGAAAAAAATGCAGGAACAAGATCCCACAAGGCTCTGTTCTAGGACCAATAAAAATGTTGTTTAACTGTAACTGAAATTTATAGTTTTATATACAGTATCTTGATATGTTTTCAGCCTTTGATTCAGTATAAATTTCAATATTTATGTATCTTATTAGCTCTGATTAGATGCCCATCATTTAAAAAAAAACAAAAAAATAAAAACTAAAATTAAAACTCAGAACTGTAAGTACTAAAACCCATGTTGAACTGTAAGTACTAAAACTTTAAAAAGTTTTTTTCAGGATAACAAAAGAGAGTAATAAACACCAAAATTACATAAATATGTTTTTACTGAAGCATTTTAATATGCCTACATGAAAATCTGAATTACTAAATCAGAACTTTGAAATGATTTGACTGAACTGATTCACTGCTCTAAATCGTAAATTATCTAAACTGTAATTTTTATTGCAAAAGAATGTAAAAAATTCTGCAGTAACAATCTGTAACATAATTAACTGTAAGTTACTTTAGCATACACTACCGTTAAAAAGTGTGGTAAATTTCTTATGCTAATCACGGCGGTATTTATTTGATATAAAATACAGCAAAAACAGTAATACTGTGCAATATTATTAGAATTTAAAGTAACTGTTTTTTATTTTACTGTTTTCTATTTTAAAATGCAATTCAGCAGCAATTGTTCCAGTCTTCAGTGTCAAAGGATTCTTCAGAAATCATTCTAATATGTTGATGTGGAGCTCAAGAAACATTTTGTGTTATTATCAATGTTGAACAAAGATTTTACTTGTCTGGTTCGGGGGAACATCCCCGCAGTACTGCCTACATTGCAGATCCACCACTGACCCTGCCCTAATAGATTTAGCACATGGTGTACTTGCCAGTGCATAAATTATACCTGAAAATGTGCACTAACAAAACTGTGCAATCATAAGGCAGCGTGAGGCCTCGTTAGCGGTTCAGAATGAAAGTTAGTTCCTCTTTCTTAGACTATATCCCACCAGACAGCTCTGGCTTATTATAGAGATGCACTGATCCAAATATCCCCACACATCTCCTCTCATCACTTTTCCTGCCCTCTTTTCTCTTCTCTCTCTCTCCCCCACCTCCCTCTGTGCGGCAAATCTGACTGTGATTTTAAAGGGCCGCTGAGTGAAATGAAAGCACTTCCTGTTTCTATTTCTGTAACTGTCTGTGTGAGGAGCTACTGAGGCAAGACTCAGAAAGCAGCAGAGCATTCTACAGTGACTAATCGCTCACACACGCTCACAGACAGGCATGGCACCCTCCCTTCCTTTTTCTCACAGAAGCCATTAAATGACAAACCAGCCCTTTCATCCACCTTCCAAATCTCTCCATTGCTCCTTTCTTGCCGATGACCGCCTGTCTGCCGTGCCCTCCGTGTCTCTAGATTGTCATCTCCGTGATACGGCCCACTCAAACACAATAAGGGTACAGATAGAGGGCAACGTGTGTGTTTTCCAAAGGAAAGGGTGCTTTGATTGGCAGCCGATCAAAGGAAGACTTCCATTCTCTGCATCGGTGGAAAGATGGCTGATTCACTCCTTGAGGGTAAAGGTCATTTCTCCTCTATTACTCCAAACACTTTTAAAGGCAGCGTGACTTCAGAGTGGGCTTCCAGCGCGGTCTGTTAAGCCCATCTCTTCCTGTAGACTAACATGAAAGAGAAGGCAATATATAATCGGACGTCTATTTCCGACAACCGGTTTGTCGGAAAACCGCTGTATGAAATCAGGTCATTTGATGTTTGCTCGTACTTTCAGGTGTGACCCGAACGGCGAATCTTTCGGGGCTGCTCGACGCACACAGTCCTGTTAAATATGCCTCAGCCCACACAGAGACAGGAAACAATGTCACCTTGCTGATCAGGACCAGTCAGAAGACAGCGTCATGGCAACCACACAGGGAATCAGTGATTGGTGCAAGTTTGTGCTGCTATTTATGATGAATTTTAAAACCTAGTAAAATATCCATACATTTAATTTAACAAAGATGCATACATAGTAGAGAGATAAAACAGTGTATGCACTGTAAAAAAAATTCCGTAAAATTTACGGTAAAAAACTGGCAGCTGTGGTTGCCGGAATTCTACCGTAAAATATACGGTAGCAACGTTTTAGGTTTTACGGTTTTAACTTAAATTTACAGTTAAATACCGTAATTTCATTAACTGATATAATGTTAATATACCAACCTATTGAAGTACTGAAATCTGTTTTGTACATTTGTATTACACTGATAACCACCAAATGCAGGTGGTGATGAGAAAGTCACATGATGAAACAAAGCCCATCACAAGCAGATTTTAAATAATAACATATATAGAAAGTGCACAGTGTCATTCACACAAACACTAAACACTATCATGGTGAGACTCATTAAACTGAAATATGCAATAAACATTAATTTAACAACATTAGATGTAACATACAACCCTAATTAACATAACTGATAAGAAAAAACTAAGAAGAAACCTAATTATTTCAAAGAAAAAACATCAAATTCAAACAAAATTTGAAATGCAATGCAGGGAATTCTGGTTTTTCCCTGTAAATTTTACATTCTTTTTCACTTCCAAAAGCGGTATTTCACCGTAAAATTGTCTGAAATGTCTATTACAGTTTTTCACCGTATATATTAGGGGAACTTACCGTTAACCATTTAACAGGTTTTTACCGTAGCTTTTTCACAGTTTTTTACCGTTAAAATCACGGTCATTTTTTACAGTGTGTATAGCAGTCCCATTTAAGTCCGACTTAAATTGAATGAACGTCTTTGCACTATATAAATTTTTTTTTTTTAAAAATCTAATTTATTGTGAAATGTGAAATTTATTTTAAGTAAACTAATGTTCAAAAGTTTGGGTTCAGTATGATTTTTTTTTAAATTATTTATTTATTTTAAAGAAAGTTTTATTCAGCAAGGGCGCATTGAATTGAACATAAGCGACAGCAAAGACCTTGTTAATGTTACAGAAGATTTCTCTTTCAAATAAATAGTTCTTTTTAACTTTCTATTCATTAAAAGAATTAAAAAAAATCTGTTTCCATAAAAATATTAACTGTTTTCAACTGATAATAAGAAATGTTTTTTTGAGCCCCAAATCAGGGGTGTGTTTCATACACGCTGCTTAACCACTTTAGTACAACACAATGATAGAGCAATTAACTAGTCATTCCTGTTTCCCGAAATCGTAGTAAATGTTCACACTGTATTTAATCACACTGTGAACCATGTTGTTATTCATCACAACACACGCAGGTTTCTAGATCAAAATTAATTCTAGATCACAATTAATGTCAGTTTATTTACATAAAGAATAGAAAACCTTTCGTTTTGTTAATCACATTAACATGCAGTATGTAAGTGGAGTACACTTTACTCCCAAAAACATGCGGTGCATTCATTTAGAAGCTTTGTCTACAATGTAATTTCTCTGAGATGCTGCTGTAATGAACATGGCATTTGAGGACTACTTCACTATTTTTGTTCCCTCTTACGTCATAAAACAGGGTTCCTTTACATATTTATGCATTTGTGCACTCTTCAAAAATGGTGCTCATTGTTGATATGTTAAAAATGTATAGAATCAAATATATATTTTCAAATGGGATGAAGAATATAGAACGCACTGCATGTTAACATCGTTATTTTGTGGAAGAGCATGATCTACTAAAGTCATACTTCATACTAATGAGAAACTGTGCTTTTAACCACAGGTTGGGAGTTGTAGTTCCATTCACAAAAGATTGTGATGTTCTTTGTGAATGTTAATTGGAACTCAGAGTCACTGAACTCCTAACAATGCTTTCAGGGAACAAAAATGGACTACATTTTAAAATATAGTAAAACAGAAAACAATTATTTTAAATTGTAATAATATTCTACAATATTACTGTTTTAAAGCATTTTGACTAAATAAATGCAGCCTTTGTGGGCATGACAGATATCAAAAAATCTTAACAACCTCAAACTTTAGAAGGGTAGTGTATCTGTCACAAAATGTCTGTTTCAAACGATACAATTATATGTTGACAAAATACAATATTTCACACAAAATGTTTGGCTGCATTGTGGTTGTTTAATGTGTCCAAACACAACTGGTGTAACTGACACCAACTGGTTAAAAGTAATTGTAAAAATGGCTCAGTTAGACATTAGTTTTCAGAAAAGCTCTAGAATCATTTGTATGCAAATGCCACTTGGTTTGATATTTTGTAAATAATGCAGTGACATTCACACATTTTTAAGTGTGACTTCAGTGTCCAAACACTTTTTGGGTCCAC
Source organism: Spinibarbus caldwelli (assembly GCA_039654775.1). Classification (NCBI taxonomy): domain Eukaryota; kingdom Metazoa; phylum Chordata; class Actinopteri; order Cypriniformes; family Cyprinidae; genus Spinibarbus; species Spinibarbus caldwelli. Next base: position 15,756,751 of record CM077225.1, read on the forward strand.
TGTTTAACAAAGACAAGAGTGAGCTCAGAAACAAAGAATAAAAGAGAGAGAATTTATAATCATAAAGATGCAAAAAGCTCAAAGAGAGAGGAAAAATGTAAGCCCAGTCTCCTCTCCTCTTCCTCCTGTTATCAGCAGTATGGTAATAGCAATGTAAGTCCCCTTGGTGGGGTTACCACTGTATTGCGCACTCTTATCCTCTCAGATCTACATGGTGAGATGCTCTAGGTCAGCAGTCTGTGTAAACGTGTGTGTGTGTGTGTGTTTGTACATGTGTGTAAGTATATATGTGAGCAAGGTTAAAATTAACACTTGCCAAACAGCAAATGTGAGTAAACATGGGTATTGTTAAATAAACTCAGTATCTTTCTAAGGAACAGCAGCATAATATATGATTTAAATGAATTGGTCCTTTCTAACTGTTTGTTTGCTTCTTTTCTTGTCACGATGCGGTCCCTGACATCATGGTGTAGGATAATATATGCACAAAAATGTTCTGTTTGTTCAGTTTGTTGCAGCCATGATTCAGCTCATATAAAACAAAGTCATTTAGAAACCTAAATATGATTTGTATATAGATCTTGGCTGAATAAGACATTTTAATAAAATGCTACTTATTTAATAAACGACTCTCTTGCATATATGTGCTGATAAAATTTTCTTAGTCAGGTCTCAGATATATTTACATGCAGTGTATTTTATTCATAACATTTTCATAATTCAGCTATTAAAGTAACTTACATTTCACCCCATCAGTCAAAAACACTTCAAATACTCGCTTCTGAGTTCAATGAGTCAGTAATTCACAAGACAGACATGTCCAAATGAAATGGTTCTTGGTTCATTGAGCTATGAGAACTGCTCAGACTGATTCAGGAACAAATTCTTTAGACTTGTTTTGTGAAATGGTTCAACTGATTCAGTGAAAAGATCTAACTCAAAATAACAATTTACTGACACACCAGACATCAGTAAGAATGATCGCTATAAAGAATCTAACCCTCACTGATGTAAATTATGTGAGCTATTCAAATCAATGCTATTCAAGTCCAGTAAAGAACATCTTTTAATTACTTTCTCCTCAGTGGAAAGTTCACAATTAAAGGTTTATCTACAATGCCTGAAGCGTTGGCTCTCAATTGTTTTGACTCCATTGTCCACAGCAATAATCAAACATTCTGGATAAGGATTAAGGAAAAGGATTTTTTATTCACACTTTCTACATAATACAATATTTTAGACCTTGGCATGGTTAAAATGTACTTTGTTGTTATAATAATGGCCATGGAGTTATACGTAAGATTTTATTAATTTACATGATTTTTTTCTCTTCTGGAACACACCCTGGTTATTCAGAGCGGGGAAAAAAAAAAACAGATGTTAAGGGTGTGAATTAAAATAAATAATAAATATTAATACTAAATAACTGTTTATTTTAAATTTATTTTAAGTCATCTTAAGGCCTCATTGGAGGTTTGCTGAGGACCCCTTTTTGAAAACGAATTTTTTATTTTCCTTGCATTTCCAACAAAACAAAAATATGACAAGCAAAATAATGATGTCTTCACATTTTTGTGACAGGTGCAGTCTCACTGTGAGACAGACACCAGCTTGTGTATGATGCTGTGAGTGACTCAATGATCTGTGCTGTTTGTCACAATTTTTCAAAGAAAAACAACATTGTTCTCCTCTCACACAGACATCTAATAAATACTTTATAAATATTTTTATGGAAATAAACAATAAGCAAAATACAGTAGCACTTAAGTAAGAAATATTTATGGAGAGGTAATTGTTTCCATTTCTCTCACTACTAGCAGGTGTAGCATAAAGTTAATTTTGCACCCTGTGTGTGTGTATATGTGTGTTAATGTGAGAATGTTTCTGAGCTCTGAAGTGCGTACATACAAGTGTGAGTGCGAATATCACTCCATTACTGATTGATCTGTGTGTTAAACTCCCTGCTGGCAGATCCAGGTGCATTCTTGTTCCTGTGGATCGGTTTAAATAAAGTTTTCCCTCTGTGCTGAGCTGTAATTGCCAATGGAGAGAGTTTTAACCGTATGTTAGACATTCTCTCATTTAATAAAAGCAGAGAACAGAAGTCTTCACTCCACTAAAGGAGTATGGACACAATTCCACTTAAACTATCTGCGGTGCCAATCCTAACATATTATATTAGCATCAGACTTTAAAGCAAACCTGGAGGAAGAGGATTCTGGGAGTCTGTTGAGAGCGTGCTTTAAAGTAAAGCAGATTAAACTGCTATCACCTCTGCAGTAAGACTTCAAGATGTGTTTAAGTGAGAAATGGTGAGTGTTACATGTGAAACACATGTGTGCATGTTTTTTTACGTCCTCAGTGTGAGCATGCTTAACAGAGCAGAACTCATTTCATTTCTATCAGCGTTTAAAGCTATTTTTTTCTATGGCTCAGAGTGGGTGTTTGTGATCTTTGGATGAACAGTTGAGTATTTGAGAGAAAAGATAAAAATAAATGGCAGATATTTACTAAGAATTTCACTGCTGATTCTGATTTGCAAATCTGTATTGTTTTAGCATATTCACCAATAAAACTCAGCACATCAGGTTAATAATAATGAACGCTAACAATTTGCAAGCCACAATTTCCCATCTTGGTCTGTTCTGATTGCTACATTGTGGAGGCTGCAGCAGACTATTGCAATCTGCATACTTTGCTGGGAATGTACAGCATTAGTCCACCACTGTGATCCAGACACCTGAAATTGGCTCTGTAAAAATGCTGATTATATGCTTGACTGCACAGCCAGTCTGGATATATGCCCAGTTATAAGACTCTTCTCCATTATGATGAGTTACTCCTACTACGATTAATAGAAAATGTACACAAAATGTGTGTTGTTTTTTTTTTTTTTCAACAAAATTCACTTTACTGTTCATTGGGGTTGATATCAGAAAGGTCTGTTTTCAACAAGATGAATTTATTTATGATAAACATTTTAATTTGAATGAATAGCTGTTCATTTGCCGTCAATTCAACTGATTTTTTTTTTTTTTATGAATTATTTTTCATTTTTTTTCCAAAATAAAGATGGCTGCCCAAAAAGATTCACGCTTTTGGTAACATGCTGTTATATAAAACTATGATTTGGTGCTCACAGACTATTTTGCTGAGCGATAGCAGAGGAAGAATCCGGAAACAGACTCTTTTGTCTTTGTACTCTCGTGTTTAGTTTTTTGGTAAACACCATTGTGAATACAAAAATCTGAACAAATACCCTTTGACTTTCTTTTCTTCCCTGTGACAAGCAGGTGTCAAAAAAGGAAAGTTGCATAGCGCTTAGGGTAACCGGGATAATTCTGTTTTTCTAAAAATGGCACTTATTGTCAAAGAGTAAATCTGCATTGTCATTCCGTCCATCTGCCGTTTTTTAAGCATTGGTCTGAACAGGCAAATCGCATTTGAAAATCAGACCGAATTTTTGTTTTTTGCTGAATTTTTGTACATTTTGTCGCTGATTAGTCTAATAAGACGCAGATTTTCGTGCTGAAATGTTGGGCCAAAAAAGTAGTGCAAAAGCTTGAATTTGCTGACAATGAGAGACCTATAAAAAGAAAAAGAAACTGAGAAGAAGCAAGAGAAAGTCAGAGATACAAAGAGGAAAGGAAAGCACATAACCGGGCAAATCTAATCTCTTTAAGTCTTTTCATCTTCTCTCTTTACTGTTCCTGTAGATCTGAATCCTTCAATGTCCTCCCAGCTGACCTGAATGGCAGAGCTTTCTCAAGCACTTAAACTCTTCCAAGAGAAACACACTTTGTTCAGGGACATGCAGCACATATATCATCTATTTATAGTTGATTAAACTATATCAGCTATTAAAACTGTAGCACTCATATGGTAGCACTCTGACTTATACATGGAAATTATAGTTAATAATACTAACTAGTAATTATTAATAATACTAAATAGTAATAACTCCCATTAAAAGTAAAACCATAAGAAATTAATATGCATTCTGCATCAAACAGAGCTAGACATTTTAAAAATCTACTTCAACCAAAGTTCTCAATGTGGCGGCTGTGGAAAACGAAGTCCTGCCTTTCAATAAAAACATGTAATCAGCTTGTTGTCATTGCCACTGCTTGCTCTTTTTGCACTGTATGCACATGAGCTGGGCAAATCTAAAAAATATTTTTTACAGGCTGATTTAAACATTGCTGTCAGTTTTTTTTTTAATTGTAAAACTGACATATGTTATCGAAATGGCACATAGTAATTTCAGTCTTTTCCCTTTCCAGTAGATTGGAGATGTGCTTGCGTGACTTGAAAATAGCTGCCCTGGGGCATTGACACAATGACTGCAGAGTGAACCATCATGTTACAACAGCGACTTAAGATAATACCAAGTTCCCCTTTCAGTCGGTCACTCCGAGTCACGTCGGATGACCGACGAAATTGGGATCTCGCCAGAGAGACCAATCCACTTCGAGTGTAACTAAACGAGCCAATGGACATTGGCATGCGATTATTGCATCCAGCTGCCGCTGATCACAGCGTGAGCATAAGAGGCAGCTGATGCACCGCATCAATTATCCTTTCGCTTCGGAGCCGAGCGGTAGTGGTTAAAGCTACTGCTCTCCCTTCCAAGAGAGTGTTCTGCGAGCGAGTGCGGGCGTTACGGCGCGGCAGCGGTGGTCACGGTGTCCGGGAGAGAAAGATCGTCTTCCTGCTGACAGCCACACTAGGAGTGTGCGGTGGCCAGCTCCCCTGCGTGCTTCAGCACTAAAAGAGCATTTCTCTGAAAGAGCAATTTCTCTAAAAGAGCAACACGGGTGATCGCGTCTTTTTAAAGATGTCTTTTCACCCGTGCGTTTCTGGGTGTGGTCGTTTCCTGGCGCCTCAGGACGGTCACGATCGCTTCCTCACGTGTCTGGGCATTCAGCACGCTGAGGTGGCTTTCGTGGATGGTTCATGTTCTTCTTGCGGGGACATGACCATCTCGGAGTGCGACTCTGCTATGTCAAACATGGCAGAGTCCCTCTGCCTGCCGTGATCCGGCGTGCACACTGGATCCGGTGGAGTTAGAGGTGATTTGAGGATTACGGTGAGGGCTTCCCCAAGTGGAGCTCCTCACCCCTCAAGCACTCCGCAGCCGGTGGAGCTGCCGAAGGAGCGCGCTGGCCACGCGTTTCCTTCGGTGCCCCCTCTGACGACCAGATGTCGATCACCGCATCGGAGGGCGGGCCCTCTCTCTCCAGGGATGACGACCCGGCTGCGTTGCCCCCTTCGGGTGTGGTAGCGTTGTCCGTGCCAGACCCAGAGATGACGGCTATGCTTTCCCGGGCCGCCGAGAATGTCGGGCTCGTGTGGAATCCTAAAAAGCCACTGTGTCCCGATCCTTCGAGGCTGGGCGAGTGGTTCCTCGGTGGGGGTGGCGCTGGTTCTCAGCGCCCCCCTCCGGTGCCATTCTTTCCGGAAGTGCATGAGGAGCTGACAAGATTGTGGAGGGCACCTTTCACTGCCCGAAACACATCTTGTAGTTCTTCCGCTCTCACCACCCTCGATGGTGGAGCCGCTTTGGGGTATGCGGGCATCCCCTCGGTGGAACGGTCTGTGGCCATGCAACTGTGTCCAACAGCCGCTTCCACCCTGCGGGGTGATCCGTGTCACCCCTCACGGGCCTCTAAGTATTCGTCAGGTCTAACTGGCAGTGCTTATAGAGCCTGTGGGGAGGCGGCTTCCGCCCTCCACGCTATGGCGTTGCTGCAGGTCCACCAGGCCAAAGCACTGAAAGACCTGCACGAGGGTGGTCACGACCTGGCGGTTCTACATGAGCTGCGTGCTGCGACGGACCTCGCGCTACGAGTGACGAAGGTGACCGCACAGTCTCTGGGTTGTGCGATGTCCAGGAGCGCCATCTCTGGCTGTGTCTCGCTGACATGGAGCAGGAGAAGGTACAGTTCCTGAATGCTCCCGTGTCACAGACCGGCCCTTTCGGCGACGCTGTCGAGAGCTTTGCCCAGCAGTTCTCGGCAGCCCAGAAGCAGACTGAGGCAAACACATCATGCGCCGGAGGAAACCTGCTGCTTCCACTCCGGCTGCAGCCACTCAGCCTGCTCGTCGCCGTGGGCGCCCCCTGCGGCCGCCCCCGCTCCCGCGCAGCCGCAGCAGCCTTCACCAGGCAGCGTCGTGGAGCCGGTCGCAGGCAGGACGCCCAGCCCGTCCAGGCCCCCGCCAAACCTGGCGGCAAGCGCAAGTGCAAGAGGCCCTGGGACGGTCGACCCAGAGATGGAGGAGACTGCTCATCGGGAGATGGTGACTGCACCACTCCCTCCCCCGGAGGAGGGCCGGGTGGAGTATCTTTTGTTCATTTTGTTCCGCCGCTGGCCCAGCAGCCAGCGGTACCCAAAACATCAGTAAAGAGCGGTCTCCTCAATCTCCGGGTCTCAAGAGGAGGAGAGTGGTGATCCGTGCATCACAGGATCACTTCCCTCCTCCTCTCTCGCCAGCAGGCAGCGGGTGGTTGCCCAAGAGCACCCCTCCTGCCCATTCGTGGAACCAGGTAAGGGCAGTAGCACTCCAGTCCCCGCTTCAAGTCGTCAAACGCCGGGCTGTCACAAGCCTCAAGCCGGGTTCCTGTGTCTCCTCCCACGCGAGGAGAAATCAGGTGAGTGCTACACTACACACCCAGACCCCGCCCCCTGCCATCACAGGCCAGGCCGTCACAGGCCCTGGGGCCGGTCCCTGTGTTCCACCTCGCTGCCCCACCGCGGGCATGTCGGTGGGCCCGTTGGCCCCGCTGGTGCGGTCTCTCGGAGCCTGGTTAGCGCTCCCCAGCCCGTCCCGGTGGCTCCTGCGGACCATCAGACTCGGCTATGCGATTCAGTTCGCCCGGCGTCCCCCCCAAGTTCAGGGGCATCCGGTTCACTTCAGTCAAAGCCGTCGATGCCCCTGTCTTGCTCGCGGAGATTGCAGTCCTACTGGCGAAGGATGCAATAGAGCCGGTCCCTCCAGCCGATATGAGGTCGGGGTTTTACAGCCCTTACTTCATTGTGCCCAAGAAAAGCGGTGGGTTACGACCGATCTTGGATCTGCGAGTTTTGAACCGTGCACTTCACAAGATGCCGTTCAAGATGTTGACGCAGAAACGCATTCTTGGATGCGTCCGTCCCCTAGATTGGTTTGCAGCAATCGACCTGAAGGACGCGTACTTTCATGTTTCGATTCTCCCGCGACACAGGCCATTCCTGCGATTCGCGTTCGACGGTCGGGCATATCAGTACAAGGTCCTGCCCTTCCGGCTGTCCCTTTTCGCCTCGTGTCTTCACCAAAGTCGCAGAGGCGGCCCCTTGTTCCCCTGAGAGAACGGGGTGTGCGCATTCTCAACTACCTCTACGACTGGCTCATACTTGCACAGTCTCGAGAGCTGTTGTGCGCACACAGGGACCTGGTGCTCAGGCACCTCAGCCAGTTGGGCCTTCGGGTCAATTGGGAAAAGAGCAACTCGTGCCAGTGCAGAGGATCTCTTTTCTCGGCATGGAGTTGGATTCGGTCAACCAGACAGCACGCCTCACCCAGGAACGTGCTCAGTCGGTGCTGAACTGCCTCAAGACTTTATCAGGCAGGACAGCGGTCCCACTGAAACTCTTTCAGAGGCTCCTGGGGCATATGGCTGCAGCTGCGGCCATAGTTCCGCTCGGTCTGCTCCATATGAGACCGCTTCAGCACTGGCTCCATGGTCGAATCCCGAGGTGGGCGTGGAAACGCGGTACTCACCGGGTTCAGATTACACCGGCCTGCCGCAAGACCTTCAGCCCGTGGTCAGATCCTTCGTTCCTTCGGGCAGGAGTGCCCCTGGAGCAGGTATCCAGGCATGCTGTGGTATTCACGGATGCCTCGGCCACCGGCTGGGGTGCCACGTACAACGGGCACGCAGTATCAGGGGTTTGGACGGGCCCCCTTCTGCGTTGGCATATCAATTGCCTCGAGTTGCTGGCAGTACGCCTTGCCCTGTGACGCCTCAGAGGGCGCCTTTGGGGCAGGGACGTTCTGGTCCGTACGGACAACACTGCGACCGTTGCCTATATCAACCGGCAAGGCGGTTTGCGCTCCCGTCGCATGTCGCAACTCGCCCGCCACCTCCTCCTCTGGAGTCAGAAGCATCTGAGGTCCCTTCGTGCCATCCACATCCCAGGAGTGTTCAATCAGGCGGCCGACGAGCTGTCTCGAGCGGCACTTCCTGGGGAGTGGAGACTCCATCCCCAGGCGGTCCAGCTGATTTGGAGTCGGTTCGGAGTTGCTCAGGTAGACCTGTTTGCATCTCCAGAAACCACCCACTGCCAGTGGTTCTACTCCCTGTCCGAGGCAACGCTCGGCACGGATGCACTGGCACACAGCTGGCCCCAGGGCTTGCGCAAGTATGCGTTTCCCCCAGTGAGCCTGCTAGCACAGACATTGTGCAAGATCAGGGAGGACGAGGAGCAGGTCCTGTTAGTGGCTCCATATTGGCCCAACAGGACCTGGTTCCCGGAACTCATGCTCCTCGCGACAGCCCCTCCCTGGCCGATTCCTCTGAGGAAGGATCTGCTTTCTCAGAGACGGGGCACCCTCTGGCACCCGCGTCCAGACTTGTGGAAACTTCATGTGTGGTCCCTGGACGGGACGCGGAGGTTCTAGGTGACCTGCCCCAGGAGGTAGCGCTCACTATCGCTTCAGCACGAGCACCGTCCACAAGACGGGCCTATGCGCTGAAGTGGAACCTGTTCGTCGAATGGTGTTCCTCTTACCAGGAGGACCCCCGGAGATGTTCGATCAGAGCCGTGCTTTCCTTTTTGCAACAAGGGTTGGAGCGTAGGCTGTCCCCCTCCACCCTTAAGGTATATGTTGCTGCTATTTCTGCCCACCACGACCCCATAGAGGGGAGGTCGGTGGGGAAGCACGATCTGGTCGTCAGGTTTCTTAGGGGGGCCAGGAGGTTAAATCCTCCGAGGCCTCCCTCCCTTCCCTCTTGGGATTTGGCTTTGGCGCTAAGAGCCCTACAAACTGCCCCCTTTGAGCCATTGCAGTCAGTCGAGTTGAAGTTTCTTTCTATGAAAACCCTACTCCTGACTGCATTGGCCTCAATCAAGAGGGTGGGGGACCTGCAGGCATTTTCGGTCGACGAGTCGTGCCTTGAGTTTGGGCCGGCTGACTCCAGTGCAACACTGAGGCCCCGGCCCGGCTATGTGCCCAAGGTTCCTACCACGCCCTTCAGGGACCAGGTAGTGAGCCTGCAAGCGCTGCCCCTGGAGGAGGCAGACCCAGCCCTAGCTTTGCTCTGTCCTGTACGCGCACTGCGTCAGTACGTGGATAGAACTCAGAGCTTCAGGACCTCAGAACAGCTCTTTGTCTGTTACGGAGGACAGCAGAAGGGGAAGGCTGTCTCCAAGCAGAGGATGGCCCACTGGATAGTGGATGCCATCACCTTGGCCTACGAAGCACAAGGTGTGCCCTGCCCGCTCAAGTTGCGTGCTCACTCCACTAGGGGTGTCGCATCGTCCTGGGCGCTGGCTCGTGGTGCCTCGCTAGCAGACATCTGTAGAGCTGCGGGTTGGGCGACTCCCAACACGTTCGCTAGGTTTTATAGCCTACGTGTCGAACCGGTTTCCTCCTGTGTTCTCACCTCAAACGGGTAGTGGCACTGAGAGGGCCGGCTCAGAGTCGGCTTGCGGCGTCCTTACGCCTAATTCTCCAGAGAGTTCCTTAACCAGGCAAACCCTGTTGAGTCCTCCAGCACTCCGGCGTCCAGACGCGGCGGGGCGTCCGGCGCCAGGCCTTCAGCCAATGAATTCTTGAAATCTGGTGCGAGGCTAGTGCCCATATGAGAGACCCTGTCGGGATCCCATATGTGTATTCCACGGTATTCTTATTAGAGCCATGTTTCCCCTGGCGGACCACGTTCTGCCATCTCTAAAGATGCAGCCTGAGCCATCTCAGAGACTTCCATGTGCAATAGGGCCCTTCGGGGTTACTTCACATGTTTGAATGTCACTTAACCCCCTCTGGGAGGAGGTGACTCCGCAGTGTGCCTCTTCCAAGTGGAAGGGCACGCTTCCCAGTGTTATCCTAGTCCTACTGTTTGGGTTGTTCAAGGAACACCAGTAGTTGACCTTCTCTGTGTAGAGCCCGGTCCTATCGTCTGCCTTATAGGAAGGGTCAGGAGCCCTACACAGGGCACTGGAAGGGGCAGCTCCTGTGGCGCTTTGGTAGGGATCCCAATTTCGTCGGTCATCCGACGTGACTCGGAGTGACCGACTGAAAGGGGAACGTCTCGGTTACGTATGTAACCCTCGTTCCCTGAAGGAGGGAACGGAGACGTCACGTCCCGTCGCCACAGTCGCTGTACCACCGCTGAGCTGCCGGGTCGCCGGCTCGGCTCCTCAGCGAAAACATAATTGATGCGGTGCATCAGCTGCCTCTTATGCTCACGCTGTGATCAGCGGCAGCTGGATGCAATAATCGCATGCCAATGTCCATTGGCTCGTTTAGTTACACTCGAAGTGGATTGGTCTCTCTGGCGAGATCCCAATTTCGTCGGTCATCCGACGTGACGTCTCCGTTCCCTCCTTCAGGGAACGAGGGTTACATACGTAACCGAGACGTTACTACAGTTTTATTGTAGTAACAATAACTCCAGTAACTGTAGTATTTGTGGGGAATCTATGGCTAAAGACAGCAAAATTTGGTAAGGCAGTCCTTTTTTGTGGCAACAAACCAAAAATAAGGGTCAAAAGAGTCAATTAATTGTTAAGAGGTCTCGATTAAAACACCCATGTGACAGCGGTGCAGTCTATATAAGCTGTGAATGTTCAGCATACAAAAACAAATTTTGAAACATCAATAATGGTTAATTTGTCTTTTTCCCAATGTTTATGTTTTTCTTCAAGTCGGTCTAACATATGTGATTTAAATGTAAGTTTTTGAGTTGCATATTTCCATATTTTCATTCACATACTGTACCTGTTCTTCTTGCTTACTGCATTTTTGATTAGAAATGCAAAGAACATTTTGTTAGAAAGAAACATTTTTCTTTAGAATCGTGATCTCTATTTTAAGCAAAAAAAATCACGATTGTTAATTTATTAAGAATTGCGCAATTCTAAAAAAAAAAAAAAAAAAAAAAAAAAAATATTTGCACCAAACCTCTATTTCTAGAACTGTATTGACAGTATGTAGATGTTTTTCTCTTTCAAAGCTGACATGCAGACCAAATGAAAAACTAATTAAACCAAGATAAAATTTAATTAAAAGCTGAACTACACAAAGATGGTGTTGTTATAGCAATATTCTCTTTGATATGACCACTAGACAGTGTCTGATTTGCATTAGTTTAGATGACTAATGCTCCTGCTCTAACTCAGGCTTTACAAGATCTTTGATGTAGAGTATGCTAATGAAGAAAATGAATGCAGGCAGGGTCATTAACAAGCACCTACATATAGCGCACCTGCAGATGAGGTCTATATTTAAAAAAAAAACAAAATAAAAAAAAAAAAAAACAAGCTATTTACACCTTTTGAGCTTTGTTTTGGAAATGAAGTACTAAAGTACTTATATTTAGTATTTGCTTGTTGTGTGAGATGTTCTGTAATAAACTGACAGTGCATGTGAGAATCTATTCGCAATTTATTAAGCAAATCTCATACAATATGCTCAATTTGGACCCAGTTAAGAGCAAAGAGATACACTCTGCTCTGTTCTAATGGGGATGTCAGTAGATGCTGGAGATAATAACTGTTAGTTTACACTGTAAATAATGATTAATTCAGATGTATTTCAGCTGAGCTGGCAAGCTGACTAAAATTGCAATACAATACAGCATAAGTAGTGTGCCTGAACTCTAAATGTGAAGAAGGAATAAAACAAAGTGAAAAACAACCTGACTAATGGACTGTGATAACCTATACAATAACATTCTCTGAAAATGTAAGTCAGGGGAAAAATCCTGAAGGTCTCTTTTATCATTGACATGAATACTTGTATGAGTGAGCGAAAATGACAGGGCTTTCTAGCTCTGCCAGTTTAGTTCTTCAAGTAGATTTGTGACTGACAATCACAGAGTAGTAAAATACTTAAATTCTGACTCTGTGGGAGAGCAATAAATTTCACCCCTGACGGCACACACTTAAAGGGGCAGCTCACCCAAAAAATGAAAATTCTGTCATTTACTCACCCTTGCCAAAAATAAAAATAAAAACTCACAACAAAAGTAGACCTTGTGCTATATTCCAAATATATTAAGTAATATGATTTGTTTGATGTACAGACCAACATTTCAGCCATTATTTACTGATTCACTGACAGTCTTCGCCTTTGGTAAGCTCTTACAAATGAATCCTTCTGTTTGGTGAACAAATTATCAGTCTGGACTTTGAACTAGATTGTTGGGTCTCTAAAAACAAACTGCTCAACAGAACTATTTGTTAACTCATCCTGTTCACAAATACAACAAATTCAATTCTTGATTAAACAAGTCACCGGAAAAGAAACATTATAGTGTAAGACTTAAATTTTGGTCTGATCCTGTTCCACAAAATCTATTGTAGAACTTCCAAAGACATGAGATATACTGTAGCCCACAAAATATATGGACTACTATTATCATGCTTTTACAGTTTCTGGTAATTCATCACGAATTCATTGTGAATAAATAATTTAATTTTTTCCGTTAATATGTTAATTGTTCCTTTAAACACCTTTTTGTTTAGATAGACAGATAGATAAATAGATAGACAGATAGATAGATAGATAGATAGATAGATAGATAGATAGATAGATAGATAGATAGATATAGTGTTTAAATATTAAAATCCGATATCTAAGTGCATCAGTTTAAACTAATTATAGTGGCTGTGGCTACAGTAATGAAATCATATTAATCCAACCAATCAACATGATTATCAATAACTAAGGGTGTTGTCACCAGAAAGTGAAACAAAAAGGGAACCAGCTGCAAATGACCTCAAAGCTGTTCTAAGTGGAGTAAAAGGCGACACTGTACAAAACAATCAAACCATAAGATCATAAACTACTATCACAAATGTAAAAGTATTTTTAACTGTAATTAAATGCTGTGTGTGGCTCGGTTACCAGTGGATTAAAAATAACACATTAGGGAAAATGTATTTAAATTAAAGGGAAACTCACCAAAGCCCAATCTGTTGTCATTGTTCCCAAAGTCAAGAGAATATATGACAACATGGTAGTTGTTCCACACGTAGAGCAAATTGTCTCGGGGGTTGTAGTCCACAGCTGCGATATATTGGTAGGAATTTGGGAATGGAATGCTGAGGTGTGTTTCACGGCTCTTCTCTGTGTTATACATGTAGTCAATTTTATTCCCCAACGCTTCATTATCGTCATCTTCGTAAACGCTCTTCACTACGTACAGGATTCCGCAGATCATAAAAGCATTGGAGGCCGATCGCTTATCGTATGACGTATCCCATGATCCCTCCACTCGGAGTGTGTAGGGGTTGAGCTGACTGACCACAATTCGTCCATTGTTCTGTTCAGTGGCGTAAATTACCCACAGTCCATTTTCATCCACTGCCAGATCGATGTCAGATTTCCCACCCCAGCGATATGGCGAGGTGTCGTGGTAATTAGCGTTAGCAATAATCGCCTCACCACTCTTGATACGAGTTCGCAGGTCGAATTTAACAATGTTGCGTGTACGTTCCTTGTTGAAGAAAAGCGCACCATCGTACACCACAAACCCGGTGCCGTCCACACGATGGGGTAGTTTGTATGTCGTGGTAGGCCGACCTGCAATAAAGTCCTCCTTAGATGAGTACTCAGTCAGTGTATCTGTGCGGTACGGAGTCCAGGGCATATAGTAGATCTTGTTGGATGACTGTAGGGGGTCTTTACACCATGATCCAGACTGGTGGTCTGACTCAAATAGGTGTTCACTCTGGTACACACCTCTCAATACACCTGGACAGAGAAAGACTGAAAGAGGAATAGGGAGTGAGTTGCAGTCATTTGTTAAATATAATTCATTATTTTTCTCTCATCTATTAGTTGTATACAGTTATAAAAATAGTTATTAGTTGGAAATATGCATAAAACGCAGTTGACACATACAATGGCCTTTTGTACTCTCTTTTATGAGGAGCATGTTTTTAATTTCTGAATTAAAATCCATTTTGAGGACACAAAGTCAAAAATGTCAGGGTGATACAATTGTCCTGATTTAATGAAGAAAAGGCCTATTTAAAAGAAAGAAATTACTAGAAAGAAGTCCTTATTAAGTACTTTGGAGTAATCTTGTATGATGTCTGAAAAAATGTTTAAACAAAAAGTCATGTGGTGCAACCAACATTCGGAAATATGCAAAAAAAAAAGAAAAAAAAAAGACTCTCATGACTGTCAAAGCCAATATGTTTCTTAAAATATCAGATAATTTTACCTCTTTATAACAATGCAAGATTAGATCAGACTGTAAAAAATCATGTGGTGTGACTCTCCAATCATATGTATGAATGAATAATTCATGATATTTGTAAAAATTTTTACTTTTTAGATTGAAATATATTTACATTTTTGGAAAATACTGAATATTCTGAAGGCATAAGCAAAATCAAAACGACATAAAACAACATGAATACAAAGAGCACATTTCTAAGGACTTGGCATGTGTGTTTTTAATTTTTTTTTTTTTTAAAGATTTCTATTTTTCTTTATTGTAAACACTCTTGTATGTCATTGATCCATATTACACACTAACAACTGCAATGGTCTGGAACCAAAGTTATCAGAAAGCTACATGCTTTGAGCCTGAGTGAGAGAGAGAGACATATATTAAATCATATCTGATGACTAGTAACCCGATTTATAGTTCATGACTCCTGCAGAATCCCTCAGGAGGTTCTGAAAATCTGTCTCACCGACTTCTCTGACCCTGAGGAAAATTCACACGGTGCGAAGAGTTATGTGGGGGGTGATTAAGAATCATCACCCTATTATTCCTGGTACATTAAATGTGAAGACGAAAATAATCATCAGTTAAGCCTTATGCAAATCAACCTTAATTTGTACTTCAGAATTACAGATTGTAATACATTCTATTGCATGAACTTACCCACAATATATTGCTGGCAAAAATAGTAACTGTATTTTCCAACCCTGGGAAAATTTTCTGGGAGTAATTCAAATTACATTTTGAAGTACTGTGAAAAATCAGTGACCAATAAAGTTGAGACAGTTGAGACTGGCTTAAAGTCAGGGTTAGCCACCATCTGTACAGCAGGTCAGGCTGTCATGCATATCTTACAAATGTACAGTCTTGTGACTAAACCCTCTGTGTGTGAACGTCTAATGTTTTTGTTCTCTTTGATTTATAATGATACTACTGCAAACCATGCAGATATACTTACATGGTCACACACAAACAGATAAGTGAGTGCACAAACAGTCACACGAAATGCCTGCCACAGAATCGGCCCTTTCCCACCATTCCGTTCCCAGAATGAGGGACATCCTCATGGGAAGTGGGACTGGTATTTTAACTATTACTGGATGTTTCCTTTTATTGTTTTAGATGCATTAATTTTCCACAATATGCCTTGGAACTTCTCTCGGCCATTGATGAACTCAAGTATACTTGTGTTTATTCATTTTTTTTATTTTTTGTTACTTTTTACTTTAAATTGATTTGATAGCCTATACATTCTTTTACTTTTGCCATTCTGATTTATAAATTTATATTCAAGCATTCATTTCAATTCATGTTCATTTGTATGGTGCTTTTTACAATGCATTTCTTTTCAAAGCAGCTCTACAGAAAAATATGTTTCAAATATTACAGTCAAGAAGCCAGTGGTGAATGTTTTTTGGTACTGGAAAAAAACCTTGAGAGGCTCCTAAGTAAGTACACAGTAAAATGCCTGCTATTTTTCTGTTATTGTCAATTTAAAATTTGCTTTTTAATATGCATGTCATTCTATCCCAAATCAAGGCAACCTGACATAAAAAGCTCCAATTTTAAAATGCCAATTCACAATTTGAGTGTTCTCGCCATTTGATAAATTCGATAACTGTTCATGCGTCATCTCTAGCTATGCAGAAAATTAAGTTATTATGTTAAGGTCTGATGGTCTAAATTCCCCCCAGGGCATTCAAGAGACAAAACATCGCAAGACATCATTTTCCCACTGCCACTTCTTGTGGTCAGCATAATCGGCAGCTTAAGTTTTAAACAGTGGCAACACCTCCCTGTTCATCTGATACATGGTAAACCACCAGATACACTAAGACAGATCAAGAGAGAGGAGACAGTGAGAAATAGAGGTCTAATTCAGGAGTAAAGCCTTGGTCTGAGATCAAGTTTCTCCTCCGCATTCCTAATATAAACCATTATGAGCTACTGATCGCCAATCTGTCATTAGTATCAAATAACACCATAACAGCCTGACAGTGAATTACACACTTAAATTACATTAAAGTAATGGAAGTAATGGACCTACCTCTCTGTTCCACTTCTGCATTCACAAAAGGGTGGAAGAAGAGAGAAAGAAACAACAGATTAATGATGCAATATTAAATACTTCACAGTAATTCAATTCCATATGCATGTAATGCACGTCGTATCTTAACCCAATCTTGTGAAAGTAGTAAAATGTGCTTCATTTGTATTCTAGAAATTCCATTAACAAAGTGATCATAATTTTTGAAAATAAATACAGTTTGTCCATGTGATATTAGAATATTAACCAGAAAAATGAATGTATAAAAAACCAACTAGAGACAGAATACAAAAAAGAAAGAAATAGGGTTTGTTCATGTTCCTTGAGTATTATGATTTAGATACAGAGCAGCTTTCTTGGCCAGCCTTCTTGAGTGATGAATAGAAGACACAGATTTAATGTGTACCATTATTTATTCATTTATTTCGTATAAGATATATGATTAACTCCAATTTGCTTTTATTCCAATTTTAAAGCTGAATTTTCCCATTCTTATATTAAAACTTGCCTGACACAACGTCATTGTGAGTTAGGGGCAGGACTATTTGTTTGGCTGATCAATGAGAGGGGAGTGATGTAGAAAGTAGTTTGGAAACAACTAGTATTTTTGCAATTCCATTTGTGATGCTAGTAATGTGAAAATTACACACTTCAAATTATCTGTTTCTTGCTTTAATATACCACAGTTTTAATATCTTATTCATTTTAATTTTGTATATTTCTATCTTTGTGAAAATTTCTATTTACATACACTTTTTATTCTTAGTTATTCTAGTTATTCTTTTTGTCTCTAATTACATCTCTTTATTTTAAATTATATGCAACCAACAGTGTAAGACTAAAATAATTTCATTGTACTCATGCAATGACAAAAACTGCTTGACTTGACTTGAAAAAAATTACAATCTAGACAGTTGCTACAATTTATGTTCTTTTGTGTGTGTGTGTGTGTGTGTGTGTGTGTGTGTGTGTGCGCACTTCTCTATGAAATATGCATGAGGATGAACTGTTAATGCATCACTCAATAAATAAGCCACCACACAAGAGATAGAGACTGTGTGAGTGTGTGAATGAGGTTCCAGGAGATCTGATTTAGAAGCAATTATGTCTCCCACACACACACCTATTAAAGTTTCAGTCACATTGCAAAAGGATCAATAACAGATAGTCATTGGCTGTCAGTTATAATGAATAAAGAAGTGATACGTCTAAGCCCACTGGGACGTTACTACTTCCTCTACTAGTACCCTATCCATCACAACTAACTGACAGGCCGTGTGGATTTCTACTGTATGTTTACCAAAATCATTGACATCTGAGTGAAACAGATTAACAAAAAAATTTAGGTCAGGGACATGGTTCTATCCTAATCCGTTGATAAGATGGTGGCAGATCTGAATGCGAGCTTGCAGTCAATTGTAAGTGAGGGGCGGGGTTTAAGTGGACGAAATGATTGGAGAAGTCCAACATACGTCACCAGAAAGAAATATGTTGTTTCACTAGAAGACTGAAATTTTGATTAACGATTAAATGTATGCACAGATAAATTGTGCACAAAAATATCAATAATATGCATTTAGAAAACAGATTTCCATTTCATGCCAACATCAAACAGAACTGCAAAAATATTGATCGTTTTCGAACAGGTTTTCAAAACACTCCCAGTCTGTCATTGGTCAGTCAAACAGATAGCCCCTCCCCAAATTAACGCTATTGGCTGAGTTAATGTTGCTATGCTGGGATGGAAGAGAAGCTGAAACAAACTGGTAAGATACGAGACAAGATACGTGCCATTTCACATACTTCTGCACTATTAACTGCCATTTTGTGTGAGCAGTATGAATAGTTTAAAAACAGCGACATGTAGTGCGATACAAACATTTTATGTATGTTTATGTATTTCTGTATGGCCATTCAATGGTCACAGCTTTCCCTAAGTACTGAAAGTTGAAGGGCTAAACACACTAAAGCTTTTGTAACAATTTTTCTCACCCTGATATCGTTCCAAACATGAATTACATTCTTTCGTCTGTGTAGCACATAAGAAAATATTTTTTCTTTTTTGTCCATACAATGAAAATCAGTTGTTTTGGATTGTATGTATCTTCTTTTGCTTTCCACAGAAGAAAAAAGCTGGGATTGGAATAATTATATGATGAAAGAATTTTCATTTTTGGGTGAACTATCCCTTTAAACGTAAATAAGACGACTTGCAGAGATGCAAGATTCCTAGACTGTAATTTAAAAACTACTTTATTCCCTCCATATAGACAGCAGTTAATCACAGAGATCTAAGGAGCAGGTACTGAGTATCTATACGAGGTGAAGTTTTTTGAGTGTGTAGGTAAAACAGACGTCCCATATTGAGGCCAAAGCAGAAAGGTTGACTGGAGTTCTGCCAACTCCTCCATCACAGGGGAGAAGAGAAAGCCAGAAAAACCTCAAGAAAACATTTGGAACATGTTCCCATGGGTTTCTAAGACTGAAGTAATTAAATTACCTGCCTGTGTGTGTGCATGTGAGACTGTTTGTGTGCGTCCGTACATATGATGGACCTCCCCACTAATTAGTGGGCCTGTGGAAAAAATGTTTTAGGACTTTTTTTGACCAGATGGTCACAAACACACATGTATGCACTTATGAGCATTCACACACACTTCATGACCCCTTCGTGCAGGACGATTTATGGTCAAAAGGTCAAAAAGAACCGTGTGTGCATCCTGCCTGTGTGTCCTATGTGTCATTTAGCTCTGTGCAAAAAATTCCACCATGTCTCTGCTATTCCACCCATTTGTGAATCAGTATGTGTGTGTATGTGAATGTGTAGGTGAGACAAAGTGTGTAAGTGTATTCAGGCTTTTCCTGCTGCCAGTGCCGCAGTCATACGATACTGATTTATACGATACTGATACTGATCGTCACCGTTGCCATGGCCACCCCAGATTGGAACACCAACCCCACAGAAACCGTGAGAACTTGAAACCACATCGCTCAGCCCTCGGATGATTGACAGGCTCTTTTCCCGTGAGTCATGGCAAGGGACGAGGTCGGACAACAGCGGATAAATGCATCAGAAGTACATTCATATGTATTTTTCTGTCAGGTACAAGTTCATATTTGGTGACAGATCTGATTGAGGTGCCAGGTAGCAATCACTGCAATGCTTAGCTGTTAGGAAAGTACAAAAGTTTTTAATCAATTTGATATGCAAATTTGACAGTGACTCAGTGAAAAAAACCTGAACTAATGGAGTCATTTTTATGGTCTTGAGGGCTCTTTGTATGAGTAGATGTGAGTGCACTTGTTTTTCTGTACTCGTGAGGGCCAAATTTCAGAAAATGCCCCTGTCTTGAATGTTCAAACTCTCCTGAAATTATTTGTGGTGCACAGTTTATTATTAATGTACATTACCACAGAAAGAACACCAAAAACTGTAGGTACAATAAGGCACTTACAAAGTACAGAGGGCCAGGCAAAAAAAGACTGAAGTACAGCCACACATTATACATGTTGGCATGTGAATTGTGTACTGGCCATCTGGCTAAAGTTACATCCAATATTTCAACCAGCTTGTCATGACGACTTAACCTCAGTAAAGCCAATAAACCTGCCAAATATCACACCATATGTGCGATAATACCAGAAAGGGACATGACGTAACTTTCTGTAAAGCAATGTTTACAGGAATCACAATGGAGTTACATCAGTAAGGCATAACTTTCATCTACCAAGAAAAGTATTTCTACCTCAAAAAGAACAATTCAAATAATAAACAGGCTTTTACTGAATAATTAATGTAAAAAATGCATTCTTCACATTCCAAGTGTTTCTATAACCGCAATTTCTGCTATTTAAAAGAAAAACAAAGGACAAAGCTAAAACATTTTCTGTGGTATTCAACATTATGCTACAAATGTTGTCGACAGAGCTTAACTTTAACCTGGTAAATTTGTTTGAAACAGCTTGAGGCTGCTGGTATTATATATGTATATTTACTGCATTAGTTAAAAGGCTCATAAATGGGCCAAATAATGCCTTAATTAAAAAAAAAATGCTGAAAGGGTTACGTTGTGTAAATTTATAATTTGATTTTGCTTTTAAATAAAAAAATCTGGGTTACAGCGATGAACTTGCAGTACAATGGAAGTGAATGTGATCAATCAATTTTAAAACTTCCTTAAAAAATTTTAACTTTCTTAAAAATCCCTAAAAACCTAAAACAGCTATAAAAATTATAAAAATAACTTTGCAGGTCAAATGATACACACAAAAAGAATTAAGGCAGGTGCTTTCATTAAATTATAAACTTTACAATTCTGCCTGTTAATCTTCAAAAAAATAGCCTTTTACTTCCACTGTAACCTTGAGGGCAAATCAAAATAATTTTTTGCTGTAACACCATGGCAACACTATGCCACAAATGCTGTGGATTGTATTAACTTGTATTAAACCCAGAATATTCATTTAAGTCTGACGCATTCATGGCTCTTTTAGAAGTAATAGCACACCTCTTCTCAACAGGCCAGACAATTTTAAATATAATCCATGTCTATAGCCTGTAGCACAAAAGAATGAGTTATGCACCAAGTTTAATACTTAAAAGTTAGAACTTTGTTTAAATCCCTAAGTATGAGAAATAGCAATACTGTACATAGTTTAATTTAAATCTGTATGTGTGTGAGAACTTACTGTATGGCACACACTCGTACTGAACCTCAAGGTATTTGTATGTTCCAGGACACGGGTCAGGAAAAACATCAGGGCCAGCAACGACTGCACACTGAGTTCGGTTGTTACACCTGAGAGAGAAAGAGAGAACGATATATGCAGACAGATAAAGCAAGGCTATTTGTTCAGTTCATTCAATATCAGTCTGACATTAGGCACATGAACCGTATGTACTCGTTCAATATGTACGATAAAAATTAATGAGCCCTAAAATACCATTTTCATCAAATGAAAGAAAAAAGATACTTTTACTCAACAGTCTCAATGAAGCTGAAAGACTCAAAATGTGGGCAGGAACACATGCTGTTGTTCAAATGTAATTCTTATGTAGGTCGTATGTACATGTAGGGCTGAAAATACAGAGCAGAACGAATTCTGGCACAAAAAAAAAAGCTGAGGAAAAGACAGTTTTGACAGATCCTGCTTGGCAGAAACACATGCACACACATACGGATGACCACCACATGACATCTCTGTCATATTTCATGATTATTACACCCTATGGAAATACAAACACACACACACACAAAACACAACTGACACATATACAAACACACACGAGAATCTTGTGCAGTTATATTTCACTCAACGGGTAACCATGGAAACCTTCCAGTCCAAACCCACGGGGCACTTAAAATGCACACAGACACAAAAATACTTCAGCTTTTTAAGTTTCCAACCTTAGCTTCACAAAATCATTATATGGCAAGCGGCAGTCTGATGGACACAGGTGTGTGTGTGTGTGTGTTTTGCCTCTTACTTTTCAAGCTGTCAGACAGTGGAATATTGTACAGGATTGGTATCTTGGCATTTGTATCTATTTGTGTATAAGTTTAGATGCAGGTATGTTAAGTGTGTGTTACAGTTTGGGTATGTGTGTGTATGTGTGGGCCCTAATTGCTGTGCTGAGTGAGTGTGACAGTCATACTCCCAGAGTGCTGTGGGGCATCTCTGGTTTCCGGGGCGACAGCTCTTGTGTGGCAGTGTGCTACACTCAGATATGACCTAATTTAGGAGGAGAGGAGAGAAGAGGAGATTCTTTTGTCTTTTTCTTTAAAGGTAAAGATTTGTATGCACAAAACACCCATTAGCCTACTCAATGCCCCCACCTAGAAAAATGTTGTCTTGGGTCTTGTGTGTTTAAGATTTAGGGGTGTAACGGTACACGTATTCATACCGAAAATCTTCGGTATGGGTTTTCGGTTCGGTACGCATGTGTTTTAACCACTGCACAAGTGAAACTTCATTGGAAACTTCCAATTTTATGTATTGTTTTGATAAGATACAAAGTCTCATCTTTCAAATTATGTCAGTTTTTTTTTCAGGAAATTCAAATAATAAATGCCATTTTGACGCTCTTTGGTGTGGCGTGACAGATCGCTGTATAAACACCTCAGCTCAAACAGCAGAGCAGAGAGCGAGTGAACGCGATCATCGCTTCCACTGTACTACTAGTTTAACGCAAAATAAACATGAATGAACATCTCATGCCTCATGTAATCGCTCAATCTGTGTTTCAACCGCGGAAAGACGTCAATAAAACAGCTTATAAACAAAATGTCACATAGCATTTTATTTACCTCAGGCAAGTCATCAGTGTCAACAGCTCGTTAAATGAAGTCTAGAGAAGAGAATTTCGTGAGATATTATACTATTTACTCACTATATTTTACTTTACCTGTTAGTGATATCTTAATTATTTAACGTAGCCTATGTTTAAATAAATCTGTTATGAAAGACGTTATGACAGCCACTTTAAATTAATATATTTCAACAACAAAAAGAAATTTTATCATTCAGAAGTTAATTTAAAAACTGCATTATGTGCAATTTACATGTTTGGATACAATTTTTTAAGTTGAGTGTTGATTATTATATTTAAAAATAAATGGTAATTAAATTTAATTTCTCCCTATAGTTGAGCACAAGCTGATGTAGATTTTCATCCCTAGGAAAATTTTAATTATACTTGAATCTATTTAAAGAAAGAGAAATTTGTTCAGTAAACCACTGTTTAATAAAAAAAAAAGCAATTTTGTGTTTAGTTTTTTCCCCTGCTGTACTGAAACCATCCCGAACCGTGACGTCAAAACCAAGAACCGTACGTAACGAACCATCATGTTTGTGTACCATTACACCACTAGTGTTCACAGTTGTGTGGCTGTATGCGAATGGTCCAATCAGACAGGCTGAAGTGAGGAGATGACTGAATGAACTGGGGCAGTGCATGTCACATGAATAGATCGGCATCATCCAGATGTACAGAGACACTGGCCTTGAAAAACATCACCTGACTGAGATATCAGAGTGTTTCCTTAGTCTGTGAAATACTGTTTCCTATTTCGCTCACAAACACACACAGAATATCATGATTTGTAATCATTTGATGACATGGGTCCTAAAAGGTGGGGTGTTTTTTTATAGTTATGAGCGTCCTTGTAGCTCAACAATAGAGTATAACGCTAGCAATGCCAAGATGATGGGTTCGATTGTCGACACTGACAGCAATAAATATATATCTGGGATTAATTCAAAAACCATCAGCTTTAAGAAAGATTTCCGCATTGTCCCACTTTGATGAAATCAGTGAATAAAGATGTAAAAAGTCAACAACAACAAAAATATAAAATGGTTTGACAAGTGCAGTTTTCTTTTTAGTGTTTACATAGTTTGAAACAGTAAGCTGGGAACATACTGAAGAGTTTGTCTCTTTTGAAAACAACCGGTAGCTTTTAGTTTACGTCACAGCTTGGCAAAACCACAAATCCCCTTTCCTCGCAATCAATAGAAGGTTAGGAAGGAAAATCTCTAATCAATAAATAAATAAGCATGAGCAGTACACCAACGAATTTGAATGAACTTGTACTGAGTTTGCTACAATACATGCTATTGCTAGATTTATTATATTTAAATAAGACATAATTTTGTAAATATACAACAGTACATGCGGTTACACTTTATTTTAAGGTGTCCTTGTTACAGTGTAATTATACATTTAAGTACTGAGTAATGTTAATTAACAACATGTACTTACTATATGATTAGAATTAGGATTATGGTTTGGCTTAGGGTCACTTGCATGTAATTATGCATAATTTATTGATATTATAATAGTAAGTACATGTAACGTGTAACAAGGACACTGTAAAATAAAGGGTTACTGTACATGCATAAGATCTAGATGTAAGTTCCAAAAACAGAAAAGTTATATACAGTATTTTTTTTTTTTTTTTGACGTGTAAAAGACACAACTCTAATTTTTATTTAATTGGTCATTAAGGGTGAATACCACAATGTGCCAGTCATATTGTATTTTAACTCTAAAATCTAAAGAAAATAGAAAGAAATTAGATATTATATTAGAAAACAGATATATTACCGGTATATGCAACATATTTATTTATTTAATTGATGACATTATTGGCATGACAAATAAGTATATTCACCCCCAACTTCTCTTACTGTAATATGGAAAAAAAAATTACTGTAATACAGTGTTTAAAATCTGCTTAATGGATAGAATTATGTTTTGATTAAAATCAGCATAGATTAAATTAAATACAAATTCAGTAAAAATACAACTGAAGTAGGTTTTTATTGCATTACAGTAATAAGCATTTTTTGCACACTACAGAATTGTGGATGAATATGAAATTTTTATTTTTAACAAAACCAACATTATTTCCACATGCAATGTAACATGATCAATAATTTGAGAAAATCAAATACCCTGACCAATCACAGGCTCTCTCGCCATTTTCATTTCTGGAACAACTGTTTAGCATGCAGCGCGTGAAATCAGTTCTATTCTCTCTCCTCTGAATTGCATAAGACCTGCTAGTTGAAATCTCTTTGTGTAATATATTATGTCTGCCAATAGATCTTGGATAAGGGGCTCCCAAACAATCACCTTCCAATTACCTCCCCTCATTGATTAGAGCATTAGCCCGCCATGGCACACACATACACACACACACACACACACTCTGTGAATACATTAGCCCAAACTGAGTGAGATGTAAAGGTCAGACAAAATGAGAGAGAGCGAGTGACAGAGAGAGAAGGAGAGCGGGAGATGAGGTGGAGAATGATAAATGATGTGTGATTCCAGCCACAGCTTCTATAAAAAGCAGCGGAGCAGGACCGAGAGAGAAAAAGGCGAAATCTTTCTTTTGTCTTCCGTTTCATGGAACGTTTCCTAATTCCTCTATGGGAATTATACACTGTTACATTCTGAGCGTGCCTTGCACATTAGCAGTTCAGAGTTATATAAACTGAAAAATCTATCTCTTGTGTGTTGATAAAAGCGGGCTGCCATCATCTAAACATCTAAATCGCGTCTCACAAGAGAATGTGAGCATGTGTTACAGGTATATTTGCGTGTGTGTATGAAAGAGAACTCATAAATGGTAATTTCCTCCACATTGACTCTGGGCATGGTCTATGGCCTTGCTAATTGGATCTTACAGTCTGGTCTACCCTGAGGCAGTGTGTATGTGTGTGTGTGTGGCAGCTGGCAGGTGGTATAACAGGCAACCTCAGGGCAGGATATGGTGCTCGCTCCCTTTCACATTTCCACTGATTACACACACACAAACACACACTGGGAGTCATTCTGAATGAACAAAAAACTGTATAATCAAATCTGTCCAGTTCAAAATTAAAAACATACAGTAGAAGCCGCCACTTTTATGCCTCTTTTATGAGGGCCAGGCAAGTCGTTACACAGCATGACACATCCGTTCATAGTTTGTGATTATACTTATGCGTAGCCCATTTCCCTACATCTTTCTTCATGTGCCATGGGGTGCCAAGTTGTCGTCCCCAGTCAAAGTCAAGGTCGGACAGATAGCAGGCTGTGCTCTCGACATTAGCCGGAACTGAAACGATAATGTTTCTTGTGATGACGCAGATGCTAATGGGGTTTTGTTCTGCGTGGGTTCTGTTTTTCTCTGTAGCTCGGCTTCGTCTGTGCAGTTTGGAGGCAAAGAATTCATTTGTGCTTCCAGACAACATTGAAAAATGCAAACAGGGTGGCTAATATGTTTGAAGGCTGATGTTTGGGGCGTTATGTAACATAGACAATCTCAAATGAGTATATCTGATTAATTCCGTGTGCTGTGTAAAAAAAAAAAAGTGCTGCACAAATATACTCTTGCATTGTTCTGCATGGTGAACACCTGCTTTTGAAGCACAATGTCTTTTTCCTGTTTTTTATTACGCTCGTATGTGCTAATTATGCCTACAAATCAAAGTGTTGACAGTTTCGCTATCCACAATGAGCTCAGCTGAAACCTAACACACAGCCCATGTACACACTGCAAAGTTTTGGGAGTGACAACAACATTTAAATGCAGGAATAAATACCCTAAATTATTATTCCATGTGTGTATGGAATGCAGGATTCACTCCAAGTTGCAACAGTTGACACAGTGATAACTCAATAGCAGCATTACTGCATTACCAACTAGCTGCTCAGTTTGGCTCTGTACATACTACTCAGATGTGATTGTCTACTAACTGCGATTGTCACTGTCGTGAATTTAGTTGTAGAATGTGGTTTGCACTCACCGACATTTTGGAAAGGTTAATTGTAAAGTAAATTTCAGCAAAAATTTTAAGCATTCTGACAGGCACATAATATTTATAGTGCTACTATATAGCACGCAAAATTAAATTAATGCATTATTTTTAATAAAGTAATACATACATTTTAATATATGTTTTTCCTAATTATAAGATATTTTTATGTGCAGTATTATTATAGTGTTATTTATATACTATAAGAGTATTTATAAATTTTTTTGAATTAACTTTCATTTTCATATTTTCAGCTTTCATTTTAATTTTAGTTTACGTTTTAGTAATTTTGTTATGTGCTTTTGTCATTTTTATTCATTTTTTATATTTCTATTTAATTTATTTTTAAGTTTAGTTTTTCATAATTTTAGCATTTTCACTTTTGACTTTTTTTATTTCAGTTAATAGCAAATACATCTTTTTCATTTAGGTTTTTTTATCTAATATTTCTAATATGAACTAAACATTTTAATACTTTTACTTTACTGTTAACAATAACAAGACTTAGATGTTATGGCCTCCTATCATTAGTATTCAGTAGCCAACATCTATAAATAGAACAAACTACATAAAACAGTTTCTTTCTGCTTGAGAAATCTTATCAAGCTTGAATAAACTAATTATTTAAGAATGTTGAGCGCAGACACTGACTCCTTTCAAAACTTAAATTATATAATTTCCTCTTCATTGTGCCATTTAATATTAAACAATATAAAACAATATTATTTACCTCCTTATTATTTTAAAATAAATAAGCAGTGTGATGAGAGGAATCAAAATTCATGGACACATTTAAATTCAATGAAATTAAAACCTGATTTAATTTAAATGAATGTGTTCATTTAAATGTGACTGATCCAGTGCGAATGGCAAACCAATACACAGTTTATCGCAGCAAAGTTTTAATGTGTGGTGATCTGTAATTGTTTTGTTTTTTTTGAAAAATAATTTTAATACAGTTAAATAGGAATTTATTTTCTATGACTGGCTACACGCACATAAAAATGCATATCATTGTTAAAAATATTTAAACATACATCACATGAAAATATTTTTATTACAAAAGGTTTATCATTTCACCAGATGTTGCGGACACAAATGGTCCTCCTTGATAGAATGACTCATTTAGCTGCAGTGTGTATGTAGCCATGCACTGACACACACACACACACACACACAATTAATACAACCTGTGAGGCAACAACAGAGCACAAAGCATGTGAATGTATCTCTCTACCTGAGGCCCATAATCTTGTAGGCATCAGGCAGATAGCAGCGAGTATTCTCCATTTGAGCAGGGTCCGAGTCACAGATCTTGTCATCTGTGCGCCCATAATTGGCGCTCTCGATCATAATGACATCGGTGCCCGGGCAGCGCAGTTCGATAGGATAACCCTCACATGACAGCTCTCGACGCACCACAGCCATCGGCACTGGAGCACGACTTAAAACTGCGAAAAAAAGAGAGAGAAAAATATCACGTTGAACAAACTACGAAACAAATTTAAACACAAACAGAATGTTCTTCATCTCTCATTCACGCACTCTCTCAAACGTAAAATAATCCAGTTTTTGAGTGTGTTAGAGAGAGACAAAAGGAATAGTTATTAGGAGCAAAACTATTCTTCATTATACAATAGAAAGATCTCATATCTGCACCCAAAAGTCACATCTATCTAGTTATCATGTCCTCAGTAATAACCTTTCTTTAAATTACACACACACTCACACAGACACTTAAATCAAAAATTACATTCTTTACCGCCACCCCTTTCCTGTTACCGTAGCAACACACTCCTTTCCCCGCATGACGTATAGCCATAGACAAACACCGAAACAATAAACTGCATTCTAAAGCGTGCACAGACACAGACCGAGACAGATTCAGACACCCTCACACACACTCGCTCGTATGAAATTAATCTGAGGGATGTGAATGACACTTGACTGTGTGCACGAGTTAATTTCATATTCTGCTGCTGCCTCCGATTAGCACACATACTGACAGCAGAGATGCCACACCATCATCCAATCAGGATCCAGGATTTAACCGTCGCCATCGCAATCGTTTCCATTGAGATTTAACAACACACACACACACACACACACACACAAGAGCCATTCTGATTCTAAAAGAAAGCAAAGGCCAGCAGAAATGACTGTGCATGAGTGTGTGGGCAGGGCTGATGTATAGAACTGAAATGGCTTATGGGTATAATATAGGTTATTGGTTTAAATAGAATCGAGTGCAGGCAGGAAGGCTCCTGTCGAGGTGGAACTGTGTTTTAGCGCCCTTGAGACCGGTGGAAGGTGAGTGTCAGAGAAAAGAGGCAATCGATGACAGTGAGAAAAAAGGAGAGAAGCTGAATGAATGTGTGCGTTACAGAGATACAGAGAACGTCGATAAGGGAGCGCTTGTGTTGAACACTGCCTCAATGTTTTTAAAACGTTCCCCCAACGGCCAATTCCCCAGTGTCCTCTGTGCTCAAACCGTTACGCTAAAGGTCCCCGTAAGGGACTGAGTTGGGTTGCGCTCGCATGTGGCGCACACACATAGAGCGTCTAGACGTCTGCGTCTATGATTATTGATCTGTCAGATCCTCTTACATCTGCACTCTATCTCACGCACTTTTAACAGGTTTACACACCATTTTTATAACTATGGATCGGCCCATAAAATGGGTCGTTCACTGGAAAATAATCCAGCTATATTTCATATTTCACTATGGTGTTTGGCAAAATGCAGCTATCTATTAAAAGGGTTTGGAATTGTTTTTGTTTGTGTGTTTCAAATTTCTCTCCCCCATATGTGCGTGAACGGCTTTCAGCGTATGTGTGAATGTTTTGATCATAACGGATGTGCAGTGGTTGTGAAATTCAGTGATTGTTCATGAATCATTTATTGCTGCGAGAAGAGATGTCTCAATTAATAGTTTCCAAAACTTTTAATAAGACGCAAAAACTTTGTGGAATTTTCATTGAAGATTTGAGAGCTGCGCGCTTCGCTCTCATTTGGCTCGTCTTCATCTGACAGTGTGCATTTCAAGGTTGGGGGCCAACTAATCAAATAAAAGCAGTAAGACATCTCATTTATCCATCTCGGCGAAAACAACACAACAAGGAAATAATTGGCTGTGTGTGCGTGTGCGTGTGTGAGCGGGTATTACCGAGCGTGACGGGTGTGAAGAGGGCGAAGAAGAAAAGTAGGCGTGTGGACCACATGACCGCCGATGACCCTGATGACCTCTGCACAGACTCGCTGAAGATGCGTCTCACATTAGCCATGGAGCTCCTCTCTGACGCGCACACCTAAAGTAAGAAGGACACACACAGAGCAAGCAAAGAGAATGTTAATGTTACAGCTAAAGGTCACTTTTGTTGTACACAGTGTTACAATTCAAAAACAACAGGAACTCAACATCGGCCCTGTTTATTTTCTTATTAAAATGTTGTTGGTGGAAGACGCATCCTTGCACATTATTCAAAAAAGGAATTTATTTTCATAAAGTAATAACTTTCTTCTTTCCAAACCAACTGAGTACATTCAGCACAGGATGTGTTCTTGTGCTCAAAGACAGCTAGATAGAATGCAAAGAAGAAAACAGAACGCAAAGATCTTGAGCAACATCAAGGATGACCTACTTTTAACTTCATATGCGGCGCTCATGGACTTCGAGTTGCATGTGTGCATAGTCCAACAATTTCAAAATAAGATAAATACAAAAACACATTTTGTTGGCCAGTGACAGGTTTATATAATATGTTCTATGCGACAAATGTTAAATGAGTTGTGAATGGTGTCATGTTATCTTTAACCAGGAGATGTTAAAGATAGAATACCGCTGAAATTATGGAATATTTTTAAGGTTAGTTTAGCATAATATTTTTCATTAATAACAAATTAACTAAAAAAGCAGAGAAACTGATACAGCTGAACCCAGATGTAATGATCTGTCATATCTCTTGACAATCTAGCCGGTCTCTGAATCATGTCTGTGTAATGAAGTCGATGACACTGAAAAACAAATCCATAATATTTAATAGAGATTATTGATCGTTGTGTGTGTTTGACCATGCAACCAGTTAATCATCCGACAAAAAAAAGAATGAGCGTGTGGGTGTTTCTTTAACTTCAGGCACTTTTATGCCCCTAGAGTTTTATCTTTTGAAATGTAAACTTTTTTTTTATATGAAAGTCGAATTAAAAGTGTCTTGAAATTTCAGAATTTGTTTCATCTTATATTCAAATGCCATACATCTGTACAATTTTTTCTTTAATTCTTGTTCTAGATTTGAAATCTTAAACTATGAAATCCATTACAAAATATAAATCATAGAACTATGATGACCTAAACAGGGGGTGAAATAAAGAATAATAATTTCAGCAATATTTTTTATTATGCATCATTTCCAATCAAGCAAGTAATTTTGCCAAATATGCAAAAAGTCTAAAAATATTATTGTGTGTATTCACAAATACTAGCTTTCAAATTAGACTTGGCAACACAAAGGTGGGGAAAAAAAAAAAAGTTAAAAATAGCCACAGAGTTCTATTAAACAATAAATAATGTGAGAGGTGTTAAAAATTACATTGCAGTGAAAATATACACTGTTGGACATATTAAATAAAAAATTGAGTGTCAAAAGTGTGTTTCTAAACAATGCAGCTGTGTAATGTGTAACGGTAAAAACTGAGGCATGACAGCATAGGATGAAAATCCTGTGACAATACTCTTGAGAAGACATGTGGTGCTCTGCTAATGCCTCCTACAACAGCTTAATGCATCTGTCCTCTTTCCCTCTCCCACACACACACACACACACATAGAGATAGTTATATATGGCCTGCCTCCACTGAACATCTTTACCTTATTAAAAATAA
This sequence comes from Spinibarbus caldwelli, assembly GCA_039654775.1. Taxonomy (NCBI): domain Eukaryota; kingdom Metazoa; phylum Chordata; class Actinopteri; order Cypriniformes; family Cyprinidae; genus Spinibarbus; species Spinibarbus caldwelli. The sequence continues at coordinate 15,788,434 of CM077225.1, forward strand.
AGCACTATACAGCCACTGTCTCATTAAACTTACATAAACACTTAACAATGCCACTCAGTCATTAGAAACACACAGCCGCACACTCTGTCTTCCTTCTTATGCACATAAACACGTAGCTTAAACACTCTCTCTTTCTTTGTCTGTGTGATTGATGGCTGCTTAACTAGAGTGAACAGGAGGGTTTTGAGCAGATATCCCACATTATAAACAGGGACATATGGAAATATGGCCACGGTACCAGTAAAGAGCATGTTTGTGCGTATGCATGATCAAATGACCATGTAATCATTCTACCAGTAAAGTCCTGTTCAAATGGGTGTGTCTTAGCTCTATGAACTATCAACTATGCAGCAAGGAATCTTGGGTTTATGGTAAACAGTCTGCCAGTCAGTCACATATGCGAGTATGTACAAACATGATTGATGATTGCTTAAATATTTTAAGACAATTAGTTTGCATGCACCTTCTAAAGTAATAGTTCATCCAAAAATGACAAATCTGTCATCAATTATTCACCCTTGTGTCGTTCCAAACCTTTGTGACTTCTGTGGAAAACAAAAGAAGGTATTTTTAAAAATTCCTCAGTTTTTCACATGCAATTCCTTTGCTTCTTGCACATTTTGTGGCAGATTCAAAGTCAAAAGTCCAGTGAGTGGCGCTAAAAAGCACATTCAAATTTCTCTGAAACAGAAAAAGGTGACTGTGCCAACATTTTATTAAATTGGTTTATACACGTATCTCTGCAGTTCGGAAATTAAATGTTGCGTACCCTCGAAACCCTAAACACTGATAAAAAAAAAACATTTTCTGAAGCAACCATGCTTTTTCCCTCTTGTTTCTACATGGAAAACTACATTTTCATTGTAGTTTGTATTTTTGATTGCACTTACTTGTTATTATAATAATAGCCCTCAATCGGCTTAGTGTTATTTGCATTGCTCCCTTCCTGCACTTAAGTGCGAATAGTGGTTTCGATTTGAGCAATTGCCCTGCTATAGCCTGTTAGGTGTGCTAATTAGAAGGCGGCCACCGCTGTTTCCACTTGGTATCGCTAGACTATATTTATTGGATATTGTGCACTGACACGGAAGCGTCAGCGAAAGCGTTCAGCCCTCATGTTCAGCCTCCTCGGGTGAAGACCTACGTGGGTAAACCTGCACGACTTTAACCGAGCAACGAAACCGACAACGCACTTAAGTACTCCTTTTATCGTCCCTTTCATACTCTCCTTTTCTGTCCTCTCTTTTCAAACTCTGAAAATGTGTTTCCAAAACATTACGGTTGTCTCTCAACCACGCTCTAAAATCACACAGATACGGCAACGTAATCTTGCCAACCTGCATCCTATCTGCACATCTTCTACTGCACCTCTTGCTTTATCTGTTGGTCTCTGGAATTGTCAGTCTGCTGTCAACAAAGCAGACTTCATTTCTGCTTTTTCTTTACAATCTTCACTCAGTATTTTGGGCTTGACTGAGACCTGGATTCATCCAGAAGTCTCAGCAACCCCAGCTGCTCTCTCTAACAATTTCTCTTTCTCTCACACCCCCCATCCGGTTGGGCGGGGTGGGGGCACTGGTCTGCTCATTTCAAACAATTGGAAATACTACACCCATTCTCCCCTATGCAATTACACCTCGTTTGAATCTCATGTGATTACCGTAACAGCTCCTATAAAACTCCAGATTGTGGTAATTTACCGCACTTCTGGGCACCTAGGTACCTTTCTAGAAGAGCTGGACGGGCTGCTGTCCGCATTCCCAGAGGATGGCAGTCCACTTTTAGTCTTTGGTGACTTCAACATTCACCTGGACAAGCCTTATGCTACAGACTTCCATTCACTCCAAGCTTAATTTGATCTCAAACACCTTACCACTACTAGCACTCACAAATCAGGCAACCAACTTGACTTAATTTACACACTCAACTGTATTGCAGACAACATTGTGGTCAAACCCCTACATATTGCTGACCATTTCTTCATTACATTTAACCTACATCTTTCTACCTATGTGCCACCAACCCCTACCGGTTACTTTTAGACGAAACCTACGCTCCCTTTCACCCACACATCTCTCCTCTTTAGTATCCTCCTCTCTTCCCTCACCTACCCATTTCTCATCTCTTGATGTGAATGCAGCTACAGACACTTTATGCTCTACTTTAACTTCTTGTCTAGACGATATTTGTCCTCTCTGCTCCAGGCCAGCACGGGCTGCCCCTTCTAACCCTTGGTTATCCAATGTTCTCCGTGAGTATCGGTCCAAACTCAGGGCAGCAGAGAGAAAATGGCACAAATCAAAAGACCCGTCACACCTGAGTATGTATCAGTCTTTGCTGTCATCCTTCTCTGCTGAAGTCCGCACTGCCAAATCTTCATACTTTCACAACAAGATCAACAGCGCCCAAGACACACGTAATCTCTTCAAAACATTCAATTCTCTCCTCTGTCCCCCTCCACCACCTCCCACCACTTCTATAACAGCTGATGAGTTCGCCAAATTCTTCACGGACAAAACTAGAACAATCAGCAGTCAATTATCAGCCCCACACATACAGGACCTCCAACCAACCACATCCACGGCTAAAACTCCCATCTTTTCCTTCTGTCCCCTCACTGAGGCAGAAGTATCAAAACCTACATTAAACACTTCACTTTTAGATAGCTACAGACCTGTTCCTCTCCTTCCATTCTTAGCAAAAACCCTCGAACTAGTTGTTTTCAACCAGGTATCACTGTTTCTCTCAAAGAACAACAAACTGGACGCTAACCAGCCAGGTTTCAGGAGTGGCCATTCAACTGAGACTGCGCTACTGTCAGTCACTGAAGCCTTACTGATTGCAAAAGCTGATTCCAAATCATCAGTCCTTATTCTTCTAGATCTATCTGCTGCTTTTGACACTGTCAATCATCAGATCCTCCTGTCCACCCTGCCCATCACTGGGCATCACAGGGATTCCACTTTGCTGGTTTGAATCCTATCTCATTGGTAGGTCGTTCAGGGTGGCCTGGGGAGGGGAGGTATCCAAAGCACATCGACTGTTCACTGGGGTTCCTCAGGGATCAGTCCTTGGACCCCTCCTCTTCTCCATTTACACTACATCACTGGGTCCCATCATACAGGCACATGGCTTCTCCTACCATTGCTATGCTGATGACACACAGCTCTACCTCTCATTTCAACCAGATGATCCAACAGTAGCTGCATGGATCTCAGGCTGCCTGGAGAACATCTCGGCATGGATGAAAGAACATCCCCTCCAGCTCAACCTGGCAAAGACCGAGCTACTTGTTTTCCCTGCCACTCCAACTCTACAGCATGATTTCACCATCCAGCTATGTTCTTCTACAATTACCCCATCAAGTTCGGTCAAAAATCTTGGTGTAATCTTTGATGATCAGCTGACCTTCAAAGACCACATTGCAAAGACAGCTCGATCTTGCAGGTTTGCATTGCACAACATCAGAAAGATCAGGCCCTTTCTAACAGAGCATGCTGCACAACTTCTTGTCCAGGTCCTTGTCATTTCTAGGCTGGACTACTGCAATGCCCTTCTGGCTGGACTTCTATCATGCACAATCAAACCTCTACAAATGATCCAGAATGCAGCGGCATGACTGGTCTTCAACGAACCCAAAAGAGCCCATGTTACACCTCTCTTTATCTCCTTGCACTGGCTACCGGTTGAGGCTCGCATCAAGTTCAAGACATTGATGCTTGCATATCGAACAACCCCAGGCTCTGCACCCGCCTACTTCCACTCACTATTACGAATCTACATTCCCTCCAGAAGTCTGAGATCCGCTAGTGAGCAACGCCTCGTGGTACCATCACAGAGAGGCACAAAATCACTTTTCAGATTATTTTCGTTCACTGTTCCTGGCTGGTGGAACGATCTTCCCACCCCAATCCGGAATGCTGATTCCATGACAATTTTCAAGCGACAGCTGAAAACTCATCTCTTTCGACACTATTTGACTTCATCCTAAAAAAAAAAAAGAAGTCTTTCTCTTTATTTATTCCTTCCCTTTCTAGCTTGTAATTATTTGGAACAATGCCTGAAACTTGGTATTACGAGCACTTCCTGTGTCTGTTTGCCTCTTTAAGATGAATCGCTTTATGTATTCTCCAATTGTAAGTCGCTTTGGATAAAAGCATCTGCAAAATGACTAAATGTAAATGTAAATGAGTTCCACAAAAGAAACCAGCATATATAAATGATGACAGAATTTTCATTTCTAGGTGAACTGTGAACTGTGAACTGATTTTACAGTGCAGAATATCTTCATGGTTCTAGTCAGTTCCTCAATTATTTCATTGTTTAGCATGATCCATTTGACCATATGTTAATCTTAATCACTTAATGACCCAATTAGTTATTTCAGCATAACCAATGTGTGGCCACTCTAGTATGTATAATACTGATTAACCAGTGGGCATCTGAGGATGACCATCAGGGGTTCCGCTATTCGCTCATTAGCTTTTCAGTTCCTTAAAGAACTCATGATGTGTGTGCAATCTGTTGTTGGCTTCAATTCAATTTACCAATCAATGTGCAGAACATTCATGCCAAGAGTACCAGATATAAATTAAACATAATCCAACGTTGTTATTTTTTAGAGATGACAAACTATTTCTAAAGATTGGATCTTTTGGAAGAATATACAGAGTGGCAAGTGATACACGCTAGGGATGTGCAAAAATACAAATTTAAAAAAATATGTCAAAGTAGTGGGTGGGTTGCCTGAATGACTAACTGACTATAAATGGTATAAAGGACATTCTGTATAATTAGGCTGATTTCAGGTTCACCTGTCACCAATAGAATATGTTTCTTTGGGGGTGTTTACATAAGTAATTGCAATGATTATCTTGCACTCAAAAACAGCTGGACAGAACATGACAGAATGAGATGATTTTTTTTTTTTTTTTTTTTTTTTAATTGGACAGGTTTTAACTAAGACATGGCATCTTAAAAACACATTGCTCATAGTGAGATATTGGACAAAGACATGCTTGAATGTGTGTGACTGTAGGAGTGCAGTAAACAGGATGAATTTAAAGGTGCATCTTCTCCAAGAGTGCTTTACTGTGCAAACTGTCTCACAGGTAAAGCACTACGATCTCCCAATCATCATTATATCTATTATCAGCCAATATTAGCAATTTTGGGTCAACATTAAGTTACTCTAACCTTCAAAAGATCGGTGTCAATAAGGTGACAAAGACAACACTTTCTATCAAATAAATGCTATTCTTTTGAACATTCTATTCCTCAAGTAATGTATCACGATTTCTGTTTTCAGTATTAATAAGGAGAAGAAATGTATCTTGAGCAATAACAGTAGCATATTACAATGCTTTCTGAAGGTTCATGTAACACTGGAGACTGGAGTAATGATACTGAAAATTTGCAAACAATTTACAATATTTATTTTTTCTATATTTGTGATCAAATAAATGCAGCCTTCATGAGCATACGAGATTTCTTTAGAAAACTTTAAAATATCGTACTGACTCCAAACTTTTGAATGGTACTGTATATATGTATGTTATGTATGTTCATTTTCAATATTTTCATATTTAAATGACTTTTTTTTACTGTTAGAATAACAGGCAACATCATGGTAAATCTAAAACGAATATCCATTTTTCATAATTTATTTACACAAAATAGCATAGATAATACTGCCCATTTATCAGTTAATTGTTGGCTTATATTGTAATAAAGTTCAGCACACTGCTAATTAAAGCACTGCTTCTAAAAAGGCTCAAAGCAAAAACAAGAAAAAATCTACATAAATTAGTTGACTAGTATGTTTTTGGATAATTAGACCATAGTGAATCATCTCTAATATACCCAGTCAGGAAGAGCACAAGGTTTGACCAACTTTCCCTTATTTTGCTCTCATACTTAGCAGTTAGTGTTAGGAACAACAGTATCTATCCTATTTCATTATCTCACTATGACTGGGCAGATAAAGGATCTGAACACTGAATAGGTGGCGTTGGCGTGTAAATGTGGGTGGTTGTGCATTAATGTACACCTCCCTGTGTTGTCAGGCATTTTTCCAGCTTAGTTTCAATAAAAGCATTTTTCTACAGTTACAGTATGTTTTGAAAAACTCTTTTATATCAAAAGTTCATGGACATCATGAATCAAAAGTAATCTTGGGTTGTGTTTCTTTAAATTATATGCCACTTGGTGTGGTGTGTTGTTATTTAATGCAATGCCAAATTTCAAGTGTGGCTGAAGTGTCTGAATACTTTTGGGGCTGCCGTAGATGGATCCATATTTGACAGAGACTGACAAGTAAAGTCAGCCAATTTCCAAGTTCATTTCCTGCAGTCATGAACTTACTCTAAGAGTGCGGTAGACTGCGTTATGTACGTGCTGATATGCGATCCCTCCCCGAACACACACGCTTGCTGTCACTCTCGTTCTCTCTCAGATAATCTATAATGCCATATGGCAGTTTTTGACTCGATTGTGCTGCGGGGTGCCGCACATACTTGGTAGAGTTTGGCTATAATTTATGGCACAGAAATGCTTGCATGCCTCAGTCTCGTTTTGGCAATTTCTGTCTGGCATGGCATGACATTACGAGCTCCCATCAACCCCTGCAGCTCTGTGTGTCCAGTAATGAGAGAAGCAAACTCACTCTCTCTCTCTTTCTAAATGAGAGTCTGCCTGAACCCTCAAATCAGGGAGTCTCACAGTAATGACACACAATTAGAAAGACACGACTATGTATCCCCCCACCATCTCGCTCTCCCCATTCCTCCCTGTCTCTTCCTATCTCAATCACTCTATCTCTCCCCATCTCTCCTATTTTTAATACCTCACATTCCTCCTCATAGATTTTTGGTGGCATGCAGAGAGGAAAAAAAACAACTGACCTCTTTTTTATGTTTCCCTCTTCACAATGATGGAACAAATAACTTAAGTTTCCATGCAATATGGTTGATGGACATTTAGTAAAATACATACTGATTTCACCAGGAATTGCAAACCCATAAGACTTTTATGCATCTTCGGAATACAAATGACAATGTTTTTTAATATTATCTCATCATTTTTGTCCATCCACTGACATTCCACACAATCGAAATTTGTAAGCTTCAAAACGTTCATAAAGACATTGTAAACATAATTCATATGAATTGACTGGATTTTGGAGAAGGAGGAGACAGATTTAATTTGGGAACAGAATATTGTCTTTATGAATATTGTCTCACATGTCTTTGATTCATGTTTCGAAAATGAATGAAATAATGCATTTGCAACGACATGAGATGAGTAAATGTTGACAGAATTTTCCTTTATTACCTTTGTTTACTCAAAGGTAATAAAACACAAATAATTTAATGAGACTTTTAAAATGTAATCTTTAGTAAGTAGCAAAATTATTATCATTTTCATACTGCACAATTTAATATTGTTATGCCTAAATTCATTTGTAGAATATATATATATATATATATATATATATATATATACACTTACTGTACAAAAAGTCACCCACACCATCATTATAAATCAAAAACTCCCTTTAAATTTTTTCTGCTCTTTAGTGAGTGAGAGAAAGAGGATAGGCGGGGCCAGCTGAAATCTGATTGGCCCATTCAGTGGCTCTGTGATGATAATGTTATTGGCAATGAGATGCTAAACCAGAGACCCTCTGGCTGAACAGTATCCAGCTGAATGGTCCCAACCTTGCAGGCCAATTTGAACTATCCTGCATGAACTACAAATCCTTAGTAGTGTACATTCTGGATGTTTGGACTGGAATCTATGTTTCTGAATGCCCTTCAGCAACTGCCCTTTAGTTTAAAGGAGCAACTGAGGTTTAAAAGACTTCTTACAACTAAACACCTTGCTGTTTTGAGTGTGTGACTGAGAATTCAGAGCAGGAATTCAAAGGGGTTGTGCAGTTCACATCCCCCACGAGTTCACAGGATTTGTAGTTCATGCAGGATAGTTCAAATTGGCCTGCACGGTTGGGACCGTTCAGCTAGATACTGTAGTTTCAACCAGAGGGTCTCTGGTTTGGCATTTCATTGCCAATAACATGTCATCACAGAGCCACTGAACGGGCCAATCGTATTTCAGCTGGCCCCACCTCTAGCCCCACCTATCCTCTCGCTCTCTCTCTCACACTAAAGACCAGAAAAACTTTAAAGGGAGTTTTTGATTTATAATGATGGTGCGGGTGACTTTTTGCTCTGATAGAGGGCATGTTTATGAAACTCTTTCTAAGCCTCAAAGAGTCATAAATCTTTATTCATTTTCTCCATGTTTCAATAATTCAGTATTCAGCATGGTGAAATCACTATTAATCTCGAAGGCGCACACACGCACACGCACACACTGAGTGCGCTGGGTTGAGTTCCTCTAGCCTTTGCTCATAATAGATTCTGTGTCTGTGTCTGTCTCTGGCTCACTCTTCATACTGTCAATACGACTGAGTCTCTCTGATTTATCTTTTATTATGTCCCACAATCTACTTCTAAAGTACTCTCTCTTTCTTGCACACACACAAAAGCCACATTCATGTACCCGCACACTCTTGCACTTTCTCATACACGCACATATGCACAATCACATAAAATAACAAACTGAATCGCTGAAAAAAGACTATATATTTTATGGCAATTTAGTGAGATGAGACAAATATTTACTTTGAAAGTGAATGAAAATTAGGCATTGATGGACCGAGGAAGTCCATTCATTCTTGATCAAAAATGTAATGTATAGATGTTTTTTTTTTTTTACTTTACCCAGTTTGCTATTACAGAAGTTCATTTTTATTAAAATTAGGAGTTTTTAACATTTTCTTTTTGTGAAGGCCACATTACTATACTTCAATTGTTTTCATTTTTGTTTTTCAAATGCCTTTCATGTCAAACTCAAATTGCTTGACATTGTCCCTGATCCTAAATTCCAATCTTTACAAAAATCATCAAAAAATAGCAATTACGTTGGTAAGACTAGAAAATGATCATCTACACAAAGAGTGAAATAATCAAAAACTATTTCAATATTTATTGTGTGAAAACTAATTAACACTTATTACAACTCTTGTGGCGTCATTTTCATCACATCCAACAATTTTTCAAGTTTTTTGAAAAGTAGTGTACTAGGCTGCCAAGGAAACAAAAGTGTCAGCATATAATGGGATTTGTGCATAAAACAAAGAATAAATAATATAACATCTGAAAAGTTTATTTGGTTGTGTGACATTTCTCATTAATCTGTCATTTCATCAAATTATGCAAAATCATTTTTTCTAATTGTGTATTTCGGATACATAAAATGCTGGCAATGAAATTAGACAATTTCCACCACAATGTAATTTTAAAATGTCATTATTAAAATGTAATTTCAACCACAGAATGTTATTAAACAATACATTTGATGAATGTTAATCATTCATCCAACGAAACACTGAAAATAAATGTGCACAAATGTCCAGTCAACAAAGAAAAATGCTGGATGCAGCTAAAGTTTTCTCCCTTTTTATCAGATAGGAAAACGCCCTTATTTGTGCACTCACTGCTGAAGAGCTTTGTCCTGATTTGCTGTCTGCTGGGTACTTCAGTGGGCAGAGTGGGGCACTGGCACAGTCATGTCACTCCACATTCATCTAGAGTCAGCTACAGGCTAAACACATGGCTACAGGCTAAATTGAATGTCTCCAGTGGGTGTATAGAGACGCAGGGGCTTATACAGATAAATTCTAAAGGAATAGCATAGCTTCAGGTTTTGAAAGGCTTCAATCGGTATCTCAATGCTAATGTGGATTAAAGCTATGGTTTGTAGGATAACTTTGCTAACATGGCCAAAGGTTAAGGTAGTATCGACTGCTTTGTGCCACGATAAAAGCCTTTAGGAAGTGATCTCTGATAGTTCATGTACCGCGCTGAGACATTCAACTGGCCTTATTTAACATGAGCAGCATGAATTTGTGTGTAAATCATTCATGAATACACAAACAATTTACACATAAATGTGCTCTAATTTAGTTTTATGAATAGGCCCAATGTGTGCATTGTCATCTGGAAGTTGCTTTTTTTTAAGAATTTTCTCATCTGCAATGTCCCCTGATGTTAAAACAACATTCAGCAGATGTTAATTCACAAATTCAGTTCATTCTTGATTATCAGATTTTTTTAATGCTTAGAGTAGAACACAATGCTTCATTCAGTACTACTTATCCAAGTACCATAGTATTACAATAACTGTACTATAGTACCACCTCTGATTGGCTTATTAATTCTTCTAAATAATGATTTCAGGTTACAACCCCATACTTTTTCTGCCAACATGTGATCTAGCTCTCTAATTATGCAATACTAAAAGTGCTCAATATGCTCAGCCTGATTCAGCATGATGGAGCTGATAATTAAGGCCATTTCATTAATTATTCAAGATGAATATTCACTATTGTGGATTTGGGTGAAGTGGTAAAACATTTACATGTTTTCTCCTCCAGTTCACTAATATTTTATGCTGGGCCTAAATTCACACTGTATGACAGAGAGAGAGAAAGAGAGAGACAAAAGCTGGGTACGAAATCTGAAAAATGCTGTCTTCGCAGGCAGTATACAAGGGTAGGAAGGCAACCATGTATGTCTATATCCCGTGTTCACATAACAATCTACCTACTCCATCTGGTCATTTCTGAGCAGAACTGTGTCCAAAATCACTTTCTGTTCCCTATTGCACCATGTGGGAGGCTAGAAGTTCATTCTTTTTATAGTTCACTCTTTTATACCTATAATACCTTCTGATTTACAGTGTACAGGCCATCCATTCATGTTAGTCTAATCATTTAATGTTTTATCACGATTTAGCATCAGATGAGGACACTTTTGTGGTGTAAGTAAATCTGTCCATGGCTGTATCTCCTCTATGAGTGCAGAAACACTGACTGTGAAGTCATTGACAGACGGGCCTGCGAGGCAGCTGCCTCAAGCCCAAATTGTACTTCAGTTTTGAAGCGCAGCATACACGTACAGCCGACTCCATAGCCTTTCAATATTTAGAGCATCATATATTTGCTCAGAGTGAAGAAAGGCTCTAAAGCAAAGGCTGTGCAGCAAGCCCTTATATGGAGATTTTTTGGGCGTGTTTTATGCAAATTACTAACCTCGGGCAAACAAACGCTAATTTAGAATACTACAAATTCATTAACATTAGAATGAGGTTAAGAACAAATTCATGTCCACACGCACATGTTTGTGAATTAGATGAAAATGTTTTGTGAGAGGTTCTCCAATGCATATAAATACAAATAATCCACTCAATTATTAGTGAATGAGACCAAATGTCTTTGTACTCTTTTAAGCTGCAAGTATCTAAAATACAAGCACTCATCAACGCGACAGTCAGTTGTTAGCTGTGCCACAATTGAGAGGCTGCATCTTTCAAAGGCTGCATTCCAAGATCGAATACGCCACAGACTGCTGTCCAATTTCAAAGGCTCCTTCAAATGCGTCCATCGTTTCCCGGGCCTCAAAAGATACAACAAATGGATCCTTCGCAACCAAGACTATCCCAAGATTCACTGCGTGCTGCTGATTTTTTTTTTTAGAGAAAATGCTGGATTATACTTAAATGTAAGTGTTGCATTTCAACTTGGATATCTAACGATACAAATGTTAAAAAATAAGCACTTTAAAGGGATAACTGTAATTTTACGAAGCTACGAGAATACTTTTTGTGCGCAAAGAAAACCAAAAGAACGACTTTGTTCAACAATTCTTTTCTTCTGCGTCACTGTCATCCGCCATTATCGAGAGTACCACTCACAAGAAGTATTCTCGTAGCTTTGTAAAATTACGGTCGAACCACTGATGTCACGTGGACTATTTTACCGATGTACTTACTACATTTCTGGGTCTGGGAACATTTCAGTTACATTGCTCTGTATGGAAGGCCAGAAAGCTCTCAGATTTCATCAAAAATATCTTAATTTGTGATCCGAAGATGAATGAAGGTCTTACGGGTTTGGAACGACATGAGGATGAGTAATTAATGACAGAATTTTCATTTTTGGGTGAACTACCCCTTTAAAGCGTTACAAATGTTGACACGTTGAACATGCTTAGAAAAATCTGGCTGCACATAACTGTACTATGCCAATGCTTACATTTATTTGAGAATAACATAAATAACTTTGAATTTTTAATTTCACATTGTCTTTAAGTTTTTGGACCAAGCCAAAGACAGTACGAGTAAAACATGCAGTAAAATATATAGAGATGTAGTGGAGAGGGTGAGAGAAAAGAAAGAAAAGGAAAACATCCTTTCAGGAGCATGAATATAACACTATTTTGCTCCTCCTGCAAGTGGGGCTGTACAGTGTCAAAAGTTGGGCAGCCTCCGTGCACCACTCACCCCCACACATACACGGCTCAAAGACCGTTAGAGCAAAAGCAGCATCCGTGTGATGAAATATTCAATGCTGCCGCTGTTTGAGTGTGCAGACAGAGCCCAATGCTACGCTAAATTATGCATCCCACATGCACACACACACACAATCACTAGCCTAGCACTTAACAAAGACATACTTTAAATATGAGTCGAAATCTGCAAGAGTTACTATGTATAGTAGGGTGTGGTTGAACATATGGAAGACATAGTAGAAGACTATAAAACAGCATATGGTGCTTACAACAGGCACTATGGAGCTAGAGCTAGAGCTTTTGTTATCGAATGTGCTCTGTTTGTTTTACATACTCCCTCTGTTCGTCTCTAATCAGGTTGTTTTTCTGTTGGTGAGCAGTTATTGTTAATATTGTGTAGCTCCCTCCTGGAATTAAACAAGTCCAAATGCAGTTCTACCCAAGAGCCCTGCTACTAACAGCAAATACTCTCATAGTCCCTCAGCAGGGTGTGTGTGTGTGTGTGTGTGTGTGTATGTGTGTGTGTTTAAGTGTGAACTTGACTTTATGTACTCCATGTCAGAATGGATGTTTGTCTTGGAGAGCTCAACTCCAATTCTGCCGGGTTTTGCTTATCAACGGCTGAAAACCTCTGAGAGTTGGGAAAAAAGTGGAGAAAAGGAAGCGAATTACCAAAGTATGACGCGTGCAAGTGGACATTTAAGATGGTTATACAATTAAACGCTGCGACGCAGTCATGAGAAAGCACATTCGAGCTTACGCACACACTCTATAGTCTGTCTCCACTTTTTGTGTCTCAAAGGAATGGCAGTCACCCGTCCTCATTGTTTTGGTGGTGTGTGTGGGTCTGTATTGTTTTGGGCACAAAAGCTTCTGCACCCCTGGCAGAGACGACTAATGGAACACAATAGGACTACTTTAGCATTTAGCTCAGTGGTCTGTGAAGACAGCCCGTCCTGACAGCCCATGTGAGTGTGTATGTGTGTGTGTGTGTACGAAGTTGGAAACACCTGCCACTGGTTTGATAGTGAAAGATGCATCCTGCCTTTCAGATGCCATTTTCTCACTCTGAAACACACATTTACTCAGTTTCCACTGGTTTGACAGCACAGCAAACAGCAAGTTATATAACTAAAATGTCAAATGATACAGACATCAGTACCATGTAGAATAAACTGTAAAAATGGCAACATGCAGCTATTATCTCAAGGAGCTATTCTAACGGATCTGTTAGCAAAAATGCAGAGGTTCATTTAGATTTCACCACATAAAGCACTTTTTTTTAGGTTACATGACAAAAAATTCAAATGTTTGCATTAAACGATTATCATTTTATTTGAATATTTTTATTGTGTTTCCATGTAAATCTTGTATTATCTGTGAATTCTTATACAATTGTTATTTTTATAAAGATTTTATTGTTTTAGTGTTAAAAAACTCTCTCTTATGCAAGTTTAATGTGCAGAGACAACTAGAAGTAAACCGCTCATAGGCTGGTTTCTCCAAAGAGTGCCAACACTGAGACCTTTTCAAAACATGTCCATTATTGGCAATGGTGTGATTTTGGGGTAGACCTACTTATTTTATAAGCAAAACCTTCACCACAGGCACCTCGATTGAAATCGCGACTGCTTTGCGAGGCACATCTTCGCATCCAGTCCAGTCCAGTCCAGTCCAGAAAACTCAATAGTGGCACAGATATTACACACTGCACATTTAAAGTCAACATGAAATGCAAATTCACCTTATCTATTATCTAAATGGATTTTATTGTGAACCATTTAGATAATTTTTTCATTACATCATACTTTTTAATCAAAATGTCATCACTCAATCTTCTGGTTAAATGACAGATTTTTCTCTGGTTACATATGCTGGACTTCACCGATCATTTAGTCCACTTACTGTAAATCCATCTCTTTCTATAATCGACTGTAAGCTCAAATTCAGATCTGCCTCCATTTAATTAACAACTGATGAATAGAACCAAGACACTCCACTTCTGTTTTTTTTTTTTTTTTCTTATTTGATAATCTATTTCACTGATGTATGTCACAATAAGAAAGAAAAGATCTGTCACTGTTACAACACAACTGCGAATGGCATATAGGGAATAAATGAACATCAATACATCCTTTTACAGAAATTGGAAAATTTACCCACCAGTCATTGTGCATCACTCTAGCATTTAAAGAAGTTTGAATAAAATAAACAGTGAACAGGAGTTGAGACTATACGGCACTATTACTGAGTTTAATTAGTCTCAGCTACAGTTTGTACATTATTATTCAAGGGTATAAAGTGCGTGAGAGGCATCAGTTACAATGCAACTTTTGTGATTATGGTTAAATGTGTATTAAGCAAACGTATGGTCATTTATATTGTATTCATTTACACCTCATTATGTCATTATACCTCAAAATTCTGTAATATGCACAACTCACAACTCAACTTTTGTCTGTGTGTTGATGATGTTGCATGGTGTTCCAAATGAACACATTTAGTCGAGTGAAGGGAACTTGGTATAGGGAGCAGTGAACACTGCATAGGGACCCTGCTAATTGGAATACAGCTCATGTTAAAAATAGTCAGACTTTTAAAAAAGTCTTTAGGGGCCAGTTGCATAAACTACTCTTAAAAATTTAGTCATCTAATTTGTTTTCTTAAAGACTGGTCATAACTTTTTTACAATTACAAAACGGTAGATTGGCCCAATATGAATCAGAAAAAAGTAAGACTAATTACCTTTTGGCTAACTGTTAGTTGATCAAACTACAGTTGATCTTAAGACACAGTGGCTACATTTATGAAACTGGCCCCAGATCTGTGCATTCTGTTCCATTTTGCACTTGGCCTATCTGTTTTTAAACGAAGGAATGCATCTTATATAAAAGCACATCGGATCTGGGTCAGGTGAAACTGAAACCAGCCTAATTATACAGGGCTTCCTTAAGAACACTAGTCGTTCAGGCAGCAGACTAGTCGATCGTGAAAATATGTTGTTTTAGCAGAGCACTAATTGCAGAGCAGTTCCCCTTTAAGCAGTCCGGTGTGAAGTGTATTGCTCAAGGGCACTGCGCTACCAGAGCAGATCTGCGATCTTTCTAACTCTCCTTTCCTCTGTTACTAATTCCCTGGATTGAACCTTCAATCTTTTGTTACCAGCTCTGATCTTTACCCATTATCCCACCACCATTCCAGAGGAAGGAAACATGAAAACATGAAAGCCTGCAGATCAAGTCATTGTAAAACACTGCACTGAACGTGGGCGGATGCTGATTCAAGGTTTTTTTTAGAGCGCTACACTATCTTCCCGTTTAAAAGCGGTCACTGAGGAAGACATCCATTTGTTGTTCGTCCAAGAGTTTACAGGACTTTAGAGCCACGTTTGAGAAAACGGCTATTACATATACACACAGACATCTGAAGTGCAATTCAGCTTTATAACAATCCACAGAGCTTTTATTTAATGGCGTCTTTCAGTGTGTAATGGGTTTAAAATGCGCGTGTCTGTGTGCATGTGTTCAGAAGACAGTGATGAATAAGACTCCACTTCTTGAATGCCATTCTAACACAAAACACAACATTTTTCTGTTCATAGTGTTATCACTCATTACATATTTTTCTTTACCGTTTTTTCCCTCATTCTGTCTATTATTTTTATGTTTTTTTCCTGGGATGTGTGTGGTTGTTCTTATATGTGCGCATGTTGACAGTACCATCCATGACAGGAAGCATGCGGAAAGGGGGCGGGAGAGACATCATGCTCTACCATTATAAGGTGAATTGCAACACTGCCGCCCAAACATCCTTTACACCCAGTTTCTGATATTCAAACCCTCATACTGACAAAATAACATAGCATATGTCCTCTATTCCCATCCGTCTATCCTCTCATCGCTCTCTCTCACGATGGGTGGGCATATTTCTCACTCTGTTTCTAACTTTCTCTCTATTTCCCTCTGTAATTGGGTGTATTACAGGGCTGGAGGCAATGAGCATCATGGACAAGGTTCAATGCGCATAGAAAGAGAGAGAGAGAGAGAAAGAGAGAGAGAGCAAAATGCTACAGCAGCTTCAGGCAATAACAAGAAGAGATTGCGGAGGAGAAAGACTGCTTTGTCCGAGAAGAGAGGAGAGGAGAGGAAAGGAAAGGAGAGGAAGAATGACAGCCGTGAGTGCGAGACATAATATAGAGATGAAGACGAGCACTGCAGGATCTTGAGGAGAAAATTATTGCCTCTTTTTGGATCCAAAATGGACCCCATTGGAAAAAAAAAGCACTTGATCTGGGAATCTGCAATTTGGAGACTGTTTTTCAGGAGTTTAACAATAATCCCAACTCTACACATCAACCTGAGTTACTCGCCACAGAGAGACTAAACTTGAGCCATACTTAAATAAATCAGGCTGAACTGTGTCAGCCACAGGATATAAGTTAATGTTACTTGTCGTGTGTTCGTGTGTGCGTTCATGATATACGCTACAGCGGTGCATCCAGTTCCCTCATGCGTAAAATTAAAGAGTCATATCCTGGAAACAGCATAAACGTGACACACATTCATACGCGCGCACACGCACACATCTCTGACACGGCAGAACTAATGGGGCCATCGGTCCATTGGTAACCAGTCAGCTGTGTGTAACAGTGATGATAAGGCCAAGACACCTTGATTTCACTTCTTCATTATGTCACACATAATACCTGACCTTCAATATGCTGTACATGGACACACACAAACAGATAATACACCACAGATAATACGGCCAATTAGAATACTATGGATGAGACCACAAGGGTCAATGACATAATGCTTTTCTGTTGTATATACACAGACACATTACAATGTATAATATACCACTTCTGTTATGACAATGTTTTTTTTAAAAGTGTAAAATTCTAAAACAACAACAACAACAACAACAACAACAACAACAACATTACGTAGTTTGGCATAAACTTTTGTTATTATTTGTTAGAATTTTTTTTTTAGCAAAACTACTTATTTCAAAAACTTTTGTCCACAAAATCATGTGGTGTGACAAACATGCAGAATAATGAAAAATAAAAAATAAAAAACAGTAAATGATATTATAGATATCAGATAATTTTACTTTTTTTTTTTTTTACAAAAAAAAGGTCAGTTCAGGTTAAAATGTCACGTGGTGGGTGTCTCCAAAATATTATATTTATTTAAAATCATGTTTTCAGAATTACTGATAATACTAATTATTAAGAATCAATTGACGATATTTCTAAAAAAAAAAATAAAAATAAATAAAAATGTGTATATATATATATATATATATATATTTATATTTGAAAATAATTATTAAAATTTTCATTTTTGTTGAAAATGATATAGAAGTTTGTTAAAAATCCAAGTTGATCTCATGACGAAAACGTACCTCAGGGAACTTTTTCTCAAGACGCAAAATACGTACCGCTATGTACGTTTCGTGACATAATCGATGTGAAATTTCCACTGGGTGGCACTAAAAGAGTGTTTGTTTTTTCCCCGGAACAGATGAACGTACATGTGGTACGTTTTATGTGATGTTGGTTTTGTAGGTGTCACCACAGCATGCCGTTTTAGCTTCTTTTTCGATCTCTCATCTTTCAGCTCTTTCATCGTGAGTCATGTTTTTCACGGGGTTCGTACCCCAATTCCGTCCAGTTCCGAGCCGGCTGAGCTACCGATCAAGCTTGTTACATTTGGAAAGTGAAACATATGGAGCTGTAATCATAACTGTATACGAAAACGATTACAAGTACTCACTGTTTTACCACCTCTAGTGTTCATTTCTGTTGGGAACTGCAGTGATATGTGCTTGTTGGTATGTATTTTGCATTAGACCAGGTAGCTACGTAGATTTGTTTTAGCATTTGTTTTAGATTTGCTTTGTGTTTTAGCTAGATTTTTAAAAATATTTTTTTCTTTTCTTTAACATGGACACTTATATACAAATCCAGCTTAACCTTTTTAACAGTAAGTCACAGAAATATGAAAAATTCTCTTTGCTGAAATCTCAATTCCCACAAACAATATAACACTGTGCTATAGATGTGAGCGATGACGATGAACTGTTAATGGTGGCCAAAAACAACATATCATAGGAGCGAATAGGGACACACACACACACACTTGAAGAGCGTTTCCCTCATTCACTGGTTTAATGGCTAATTAGGCAAAAAGCTGGAAGAGGATGAATCTCTCGGCCAAGCAGTTTCCTCTT
Organism: Spinibarbus caldwelli; assembly: GCA_039654775.1. NCBI lineage: Eukaryota > Metazoa > Chordata > Actinopteri > Cypriniformes > Cyprinidae > Spinibarbus > Spinibarbus caldwelli. The sequence goes on from CM077225.1 coordinate 15,807,084, forward strand.
TTCCATTTCTCTGTGGCTCAATAAAACAATGTAATGGACGCTCTCTCACTCTCTTGTGTTTTTTTTCTTCCCTGTATATAGAGAACTATGCAGGAGGCTTTATCCATGTGGGGAATATTCCAGAAGAGCAGCAGTTATTTAAGATTCAAACACAAGGATAACAGATGGCTACCAGAAAGAGAAAAAAACACACATAGAGAGTGTGAGAGAGGGAGAGAGAGAAGGAATATGACAGACATAGTTGGTACCTCCCAGTAAGCTGGTCTCTAAGGACAGCCAAATCCACTGCTTAGTGACGTTTAAATTAACAACAGCACTTTATATACCACCCACTGTCACTCACCTCACATCAATGCGCAAGTTCGCATGCACTTTTTTTAAATGTGTGTGATTCTGTTCACGTTTCGAGTGCTCAAAATAGACATTTTGAAAAAAAGCACTTGATCTGAGCATTTGACAGCTGGTTTGACAAGGTTTGAACTTTGCTTGGAAATTGTTTTAACACGGGCATGAAATCAAAATTCACCCAATTTATTTTGTAAATGCATGCTATATCTCTTATTCTGAACAATTTATCCATGCATAGGCTATGTTTCATTTTTACAGAAAAAATATGTCACTTGTTCCCTTAGATCAGTGGTCCTCACAATTTTTTTCATGAGAGCCGCACCTACAGGACAAAGTCAACAGGAGAGCCAATTTTACCGCAAAGTATCAAAAGTTACATCCAGTCATAAATAGCATGTCTGCTTATCATTCTGTCATCCCTGAACATACAATATGCAATGCAATATGAAGGGGGTAATTTTTAAAAGTTATTTAAAGTTATTTTTGAAGTTATTTATTTTAAATTATTTGCTTCTACATTAGCCCATCATGTAGCTATCTAACCATGTAGCTATCTAACCATCCAAGAGCACATTCAGAGTTAAGAGCTGGAAAGATTGCCAAAACAAATCTGCAGTGAGTCAATGTCATGGACATAAGGGCAGAGCAAGTTTAAATATCGTTCTAGTCTATATTTCCATCTTGTAATTCCGCTGTTTTGGGTATATTTTTTTATAAATATAAATTAAGTAATAGAGCAGACACTGACTTTTGTTCATGTATTTATGTCCTCATTTAGCGAGACGGCAGACGCTGAAAACACAGCGTTTCAGTAGCCTATGTGTGTAGTAAACGAAACCGCGCGTCTGTGCCATTCATTCATAAAGAGACATGCAGGATTCATATTTAAATGTATTTTTGCAGCTTAATATTTACAGATGCTAGTCCATATCGTGATTTAGTTTAAGTGTAATGACCTACTTTTGATTTATTCATCCAAACTTTGACAAATTCCATGACATTCCGCAGTAAATTCTGTTTTTATGACTGATTCCGCAATTCTGTCCGCGTTTTCCGCATCACGGAAATCATAAAGCCCTAATTATAATGGGTTCTATTGTCTTTTGTCACGTCCCACCGCAACGCTCGCGTCTGGTGTAGACACGGTGTTTTTTAATGGGTTATGTTATAGCCCTGCTTGTTTTTAATGTTTTTATGAAATATCTGTATTGATCATATCATCGTATTATTTACTGCCATGCGAGCCACAAATTAAAGCTTGGCGAGCTGCGCAATGAGTAACACTGCCTTAGATTGTGATAATTCCAAGGAACATAAGAGCATGATGTTTAGGAATAGCTGATCCAAAAACAAAAATTATTTACTCACTTTCAGGTTGTTCCAAACTGAAATTTAGTTTAACGTTCACTTAGCTTTTCTACCATACAATGAAATGAAAGGGGAAAGGAGCTGTTGAGCTCCAAAGCTACAAAAAAGAATGATAAGGGACTCATAACAGTGCTCCAGATCTCATTTACATATTCAAATCTGGTGCATTATGACATTTAACATCATTAACATCAAACCCAGCGCTATGTGTTTTGACATGCCGTATTTGAATATACACAAACTCAAATAAAATTTCAAAGCTACAGCAGACTTTCTATAAATAAATTTCAGTCTGTTCCTCACACAAGCTATCATATTATTTCAGAAGATTTGCAAGTTCATAAGTCATATAGGCAGCAGGGAAGAACAGCAAGTTATTGTTACTGCAGAGATACACTGTAAGCTGCAAGAGGGACAATGAGGCTGCAAAATTTTCACAGATATTTGATTTTTTTTTTTTAACTGTCAAAGTGCATCTCATGGGACTGGTCACACTGATCCCTATTTACTTTCATTGTATTGAAAGAGCATTTGTCAAACTTTTTTGTAACTTTTGTATTTTAAAACTTTTGTATTCGAAAGAAAGAATTTCACTCAAAAAAAACTGTGTGTATATACAGTATATACATATAGGAAACAAGAAACAGATGAGATTTCTGCACTCACAAAAATAATGCCATATTTATTAACTATCTGCATCTATTTGGTTTTAATTAAAAGGTCATATTTTCAAAATGCATTTACTCAACTTGCTTAGACTCAGCATAATATGTCCATTGTGAAAATTAAATTTATTCCATTAAAAAGTATGAACATGGTGAAAGAAAGAAAGAAAGAAAGAAAGAAAGAAAGAAAGAAAGAAAGAAAGAAAGAAATCCGTGCCAGTTTGGACTAAATTGTGAGGGTAATGTAATGAGTAAATTATGACAGAGTTTTCCTTTTTGAATGCACCGTCCCTTTAAATTGTTGCCACACTATAAGGTAAATCCCCACAAGGGGCAGATGCCTGCTGTAAATTGTTTTGTGGTGAATGAACAATAAATGTTTAGAGGAAAAAAAAATACCCCACACCAATCAAGAGCACTCTGGACAAAAAGCACCCATTGCTAAGCTAAACACTTTGAGCTATTTTTTCACTCTTGAAATAGCTCACATTGTCCAAAAGCTGAAATAGGAAACAACTGGAGTTGAAGTTTCCTGTGTCATTCATTACTGATCAAGAAAAAAAAATGCTGCCATTGACTTCAACAATGAACTGTGCCAACACAGCAATCAATGCATGGAGCAATCAGACTTCAGGGTGATCAATCTATCACAGAGCTGCTTTATCTCAGAGGCTGCTTTACTCTCCCTGAACCTGTCACTACATCAGACCTGAGGCTAGTCTAGAGACCAGCAGACATAAGGATTTAACATTACTGTCATGCTGAGCTACACTTGGAAGGAGACTTGCATGTAAAGCCGTTGTTGAAATGCTTGGTACTTTTGATTCATAGCACCATTAACTTATCTTTTGCTGTCAAGGTCATTGGTTCGATTCCCAGGGATGTGCAAACTGATAAAACACGTACTAAATATTTAAATGTAATTGCATTAAAATCTATATAACGATCTCTAGTTTTTGCTGTTGTTATTTGCCTGCAAAATGACATAGATATGGTCTCTAAAGCTGTGGGCAAGGGCATAAAGCATGAGTCATTTCTCACAACGGTTTCACTGTGCAAAACGTCAACGCATTAAAGGAAGCATGATGATAATGAGCGAATTTTACAAGCAAATTTTCCATTCATGCAAATCTATGCCACAACAATCCCACAGGTGTGCCTCTCTATTACATCTCTATTATTCTATTGCCTAGTCTTTGCTGACTCCAGCTCATGTAACTTTATCAGAGGCTTTATCAGAGCAAACTGGTCAATATTTGTTAAATACATACAAATGGCAAAACAAAACTGATTGTTTTTCGTTTTTTCTATTTAATTTCTAATAAGGTGCTGAAAATATTTTGCACAACAGGATTCTAACAATGCCATGGAATAACAGGGCTACATTTGTCTTGTCATGCCATTAGGGTTCATGGTATTGTGGGACTCCATTAAAGCACATCACAGTGACATGACATCACAATCACTATTTTTGCTCCTACTTTTGCTTGAAGCACTTGACATCACACGCTGTGACTCATAGCATGCTCTGAACATGTTAGCGTGCACATATGTGAAAGACCTCACACATCTCACACACACATAGGGATGTGCAAAACAGCATATTTTCGTATACAAAACCGCTTTATAATTATGGGTCCACAAGACTCTGATCAAACGCATTTCTTAAGTGTTCACACAGGATGTTTTTGTGTTCAAATACAGTGCAGCTGAATGGAAAAGAAATCAAGCATTTTTAAAAGACAAACTGTTTTTAATTTGACAGCATCTTGGAAACAGACAGCGCGACCAGTGTTACAGATCAAGAGGTGGTTCTTTTTCAGTGGATCATATACAGTAGTACCAGCGTAGTTTGACTTTCAAAAAAAATAAGTCTCAAAAAAATTAAAAACTACTCAAATTAGTTGGTTATTTTTAGGGAATTAAACAAACACAACTTACAACTGATAAGTCTGTGCAGTTACAGACTGGTTGTGCATATTACGAATTTTGTCAGTATATTTTACAAAAGTAAATAAATTAAACATAAGTATCTTGTTGGTTTAGTATTTAATATGTAGTGCTTAATATGACAATTATTACATTGCATTTATGGTGCATTTAAAAATACCATTAAAAGCTATTAAAAGTCTGTATAAACAGACCTTTTATTGATTACCTCATCATTTGGCAATGATTTTTTTTTTCAGGTATTTATTTCTTACAAGCACTAAAAGAATTCTCAATGGAACCATTAAGACAATATTGAAACCAAACCCAGAATATTTCAATTAGATTTCCAACAACTAGTCGATTAGTGATACTGGTTATTTTTCAACCGCTCTTTAAAATACTAAAAATACTACAACATGAAATTACTTTTCAACTTTTTCTGGCACACACTTGTGACACTACACTGCAATAATTCTCTCATTACTTAAGCCCACTAAAAACCTTTTAACCTTGCATATGGATGAAAATATAAGCAGAAACACACTTGCACACATGGGATCATTGCTCTCAATTTCCAGTTGGGACTGAAATAATCAAAGTCCTTCAGAAGTCCATTCTAAATCCCATCGTCATTGTTTGGTGACCTCCTTATTCAATTCGATTCTAACACACACACACACACACACACACACACACACACACACACACACATACACTTCTTACTTTAAAACACGGCCTGTACACACTCAGCAGCTCTCAGTTCTTGCCCTGAGTGTGTATAAAAATGGATGAATTTGTAAGTGAAAGGGAGAGAGAGAAAGAGATCGAGATGAGGAAGCTGTATTATTCATGTGAATCACTATTTTAGTTTGAAGGACATTCAAAGAATGAGAAGAGGAGCACTCGCTAGAACACTTCCGCAAACACATGCACTGAATGTGCTTTGAGCAGCTGCTACACATCTAATCATATATTGTTCTATAGCAGTATGATGAACTGGATTCAGTTTGTTTATATTCAAACAGTTGTGAATACACACTTGGACATCACAGATCTATGACATCAGGATGCAGTCACAAAACACTGTTTGTATATTCATGCAATCAAACCCATAATACAAAGCGAGAGGCATCCTGCATGCTGTGCTTGTCGCCCTTTGATGATGAAAGCATCTGTCGGAGCATGTGTCCCACCGGCCTCTGTTTGATAATGAACGAGTGTTGCAAATTACACATTGACCTATGCTGTGACATTCAAAATATATACCAACAAACATAAACTCTAAACTATTTCGTTTTAAGAATGTGTTCATAACATTCCCATCATGTTATGAAAACGTTATTTATAATCTATCCAGTTTTTTTTTTTTTTTTATGTTTTAAAGGGATAGTTCTTTCATCATTTACATGCTCTCATGTTTTTGCATCCCTGTATGAGTGTCTTTCATCTGCAAAACACAAAATAAGATATTTTCAAACCAAGCAGTTTTGGTTACCATTGACTTCCACTGTACGGGCAAATAAAAAATAAAATAACAACAACACAAATACATTTCTTAAAATATCTTCATTCATGTTTCACTCAGAAAAGAAAGTCATTCGGAATGATATGAAGGTAAGTAAATGATGACAGGATGTTTATTTTCGAGTGAATTATCCCTTTAACAATGTCCTTGGTTATGAAGGTTATGAAAACATTAATAGAATGTTACGCACACACCATAAACACATTGTATAAAGCAATAGCGTGAATCTGTTTGGCTGACCAAGGGTAGACAGGCAGTGTTCCATCTGGTGATGTTAGTGGTGCAGAAATTACACAAACAATACAAAACACCCCCATCAAGGCAAGCAGAGCAAACCAAAAAACCCAATCTGAAAAATAGTGCTCCACCCTGCGTGTGAACTCTCTACGAAATTCAGCACACCACCCACTGACAAAACAAAAGAACAGAGAGAACATCTTGACAGAAAACAGAAACTCGCACAAATCTAAAATTGTCTCATTTATACAAAGAAAACCACCAGTACCAACACATACCAGTTTCGCAAATGATCTTCCACTTCACTGGCATCAGCAAAGTGTTTTAAATTGACCTGTTATCTTGCAAATGTCATACAATATAAAATATCCAACTATTTAAACCATTAAAATAAGTAAACTGTTTCTTGCACTTTAAAGAGCAAGTAGGAAGTAAATTGCAAGTGCCATTGTCACATAATTAAGCAAAATGCAGCAAAATCGAATCATAAAGGGCCTGTTCTCTTAAAAAAAACACACAAATTTTGTCATCGTTTACTCACTGTCACAATGTTCCTAAACTGCTTAACTGTGTGTCTTCTGAGGAACACAAAAGGAGATATTGTGCACAATATAAGGCACTGACAGCTTCAGTCACCATTCACTTTCATTGAATCTTTTTTCCATAAAATGAAAGCGAACTGAGGCTGTCATCCAGCCTAACATCTCTTTTGGTGTCTCACCAAAGAAGGAACATCATAAGGATTTGAAACGACATGAGGGTGAGTAAATAATGACAGAAGTGTCTTTTTGCTAAATGTAGATTTGGAACGGAAATGTTTTTCAAGTGAACAACTTTTACTTCTGTCTGCTTACAATGAATCCTCTGATAGAACAATAGAAGACCTAATAATAACTCTACGTTTAAGTTCTGAGTTTGACTGGGGACAAGACCTGGAATCAAATCTCTAATTTTATATCATAGAACAATATATACGAAGCAGAATATGCACAGTCCTCTCACCAAAATAGATCCAAAAACTTAGTATTTTTTCAAAGGCCTTTTGATCCGGCCTGGGTGAATGTGCCTGTAAACTAATTTCTCAATTCTTGCTTGCCTTTTCTATTCTAAGCCAGATAAGCATGGTGACTACACTGCAATCAGTGGAACACAAGGACTGATCTTTTCCTCCCAAAATGGGTCATCCACATGAGGTAAACAATCACTTTACATCTATAAGAGAGTTGATTTTAGTTATTATTTGGGCAATCTTTATTGACAAATGACAAACAGTCCTGTATGATTGGTTATATCGTATAGCCTATATGATGATCCAGCATGTACTGCAATTTTCATGACATCAGGGTGACATGGATAGCAGATGTGTCTTTATTACTCAATGAATCAAGGTCATATGATCTGACGGTGTTTAGTTGCATGAATCGCTGTTGATGTTCCTGCTGTTTATTTTGAAGATGCTCTGGCTTTTTTCTTCTAAATTCTCTCAGACCAACGCACCTCCTGTTTATACACAAACACACACATGCATTTATACACAGAGAAAGACCAAACTCGAACGAGGCGCTGACAATCTTCTCCTTATATAAACGCTGAAGGGATGCTGAGAATACAGGCCATCAATATAACGTTATTCGCGACACGCTGCCTCCATCCTGCCTGCAATAAACAAATTAAAGCTATCGTTTAGTTACGTCAAGAGCTGAAGGCAGCGACGCGCGCGCGCACCGACGCCCATTAAAACACCACGCACGACACACGGCAAAAAGCATCCTGTGTCCAAAGCCCCGCACACACACGCACGCGCGCGCGCGCGACATAATTCAGCTGTAGGATATGGAGAGTTTGAGGAGTGTACATTAACAGCATCTCAGTGCCACTGCCATTCAAACCTCCATCGGTTATTGATTTATTGGCCCTTAAGAAATAACGTCGCCTCGTTTAAAAGCATTGACTCACCGCATCTTATAAAGCACTGGAATAATAGTCAGCTCCGGATGTGTTGAACAGCATCGGGCTGTGTGATCTCAGAATGCTCCTTAATTCCCGTGACAGTGTGTCCGTGTGTGGATTAAACACGCAGATGATGTTCTGAGCTTCCGTTCCCAGATGCGCCTTTAAGCCTCCTGAAGAAGCACGATGAGGAACAGGATATTTCGAGTATCCTTCGTCCCCCAAACCCAATGGATCTATGGCAGGCACGGGGGATCAGAGCCCTGTGTTGTATCCCGATCAGTGTTTTTCTGAAATAAGAGGAAAATGCGCAGAGTGGCTCCAGCGATGGCACAATCCGCGAGATCAGCGCCAGTCCATCGCTAGATCGTCCGTGCGAGCCGACAGCTAGGGAACGAGCGCCGAGAGAAAATGACAAGCCAATTTGGAAGCAAAGTGATGCTTGATTCAAGGATGGAGGGTGGGAGGGACAGAGAAAGGAAGGGAGGATAAGAGAGGGGCGGTGAATCTGGAGCTGGGAGGATGGGAGGACTTGAGCACGCTCTGGTGGCGGAGAGAGCGCACCGCAGTGAAGGGTCGACCTTCCTGTCACCTGCGGGGTCATCCAGCGAGATGGGTGCACTCTGCCTTTTCTATTTTGCAATAATGTTTTTCCCCCCCTTTATATTTCGTTAAGCTTTTAAAATCTTTAAAGCACGTGTTTGCGTAATAAACTGCAGTGCCATCCAGAGGCGTCATGCCCATTCAGAGTGAGGGGGCACGTGCCCCCTCGGATTTTTGAGCCAAGTGGATTTTGAATGCAGCTCCCAAAAGACACAAAAATAGCCGAATAATATTTTCTATATTTGATACAATCACACCAGCGTGATTAAATCGTTCAGTGCGTCTTATCATCAGCGTTTTTACAGAGCTGTGCATTATAACCAATCACACACGATGCTGTTGAGTTTATGAATGCAATGACCAATCAGAGGTGTTTAGATGAGTCATCGCTAAAATGGTGGTGTTTTCTTCACTCGCTCGCTGACTGATTACCTCTTTCTGGCGAATTCTCTCGTTAGAAACAATAAAGTGCAGATGTGTGTATGAATGTGTGAGTAAGATATTCATTTAACAGTGTAAACATCTTCAGTGATTTTAATGGGAGTTTTTGAGAGTGCTTGAGCACTAGCCTGTCAGTGAAAATGTGCCTTGATAATGTAAATGTTCTTTGCTTTTTTTTTGTACAATGAAATTATGATAATTAGCCTAGCCTAACTTACAATGTTTTTATTCATATTATCTTTCAATGTAAAATTCACATTAAATATAAAGTCTGTCGTATTAAAACTATGTTATGACATGACGCCCATATCTGTTACTTAAGTAAACAAACAGACAGGTTTTTATGCATAGTTAATATATTACATTATTAGGTTACTTTGACCATCGCCCACTATAGATCAACTAACATAATCTATAAAGGTTAGAATCGAGATATTTCATGATATAGTTAATGCGTTTGGAAATGTTTCGAATAAAAAGAAAAAAATAAAATAAAATATAATAGCATAAGTGCTATTGTGGCTGCTGTGTCAAATGACGACCCCCCCACCACCACCACCCCCACTCGTGCCCCCTCAAAAATAATGAGTGCATGACGCCCCTGGTGCCATCCCAAACTAATTAAAGTGCCCCTATTATGGGTTATGAAAGGTTCATAGTTTGGTTTTGGGAGTCCCAAACAACAGGTTGGCATGCATGCAAGGTCAAAAAACACTTTCATTTTCTTATAATATGCATTTATTTTTACCTTATTTGTTTACGGACTCCCAAACAATTCGTTCAGCGATTCATTTTTCCAAACCCCTCCTTTGCGTGACGCTAATCTGCGGTGATTGGTCGATTTCATTTAAAGCAGTGTTTGTGAGCTTTTAAAGCTCCAAAAGCGGCAACTAGTGGCAAAGAATGAATTTGCATTTTCATTCAGACCAACGCGAAAAAAACATAAAGTGGGCGGGCAATATGGTAATGTTTCATTTTGACGTCACCATGAAACGGCTTGGGACTCGTTTTAAAAACGACTCGTTTCAATGATTCAGAGTCGACTCTTTCTTTTGAGAGACAATAACTTTATACATGGTGCACTTTCATATTTAAAACTTTGCAGGATGTTTTCATTCACTTAGAGCTGTGTTATACACTGCATGAAAGGTCGTTTTCAAAAATCCATGATAGGGGCACTATAAAATAAAAAAATTATAATATAATATTGGGATACAGCGATGTCTAAGTAAAAGTAACAGTGTTTACATGTAGTCAATACTTTGTAGCCAGGACATTACAACGTGTTTAAAAGATTAAAAGAAAGAAAATATAATGACAGCTCTACACATATCCAGTTTTTAATAATCAGTTTAATGTACAGATTATTTATGTATTTTTTTTTTATTATTTTTTTCACCCCACAGAACCCCACACACACACACACACACATACACACACACATATATACATATATATATATATATATATATATATATATATATATACAACAGTTCTTTCTGGTTCTCGAATCTGATTGGCTGATAGGAATGCGATATTAGAGTCCAACAGAGCCTGCGGTAGACCCAACAGACCCAGGTTCAGTCATGTGACAATGTTTGCAGTTTTTGTTGCCATAGCAACATTCCCAAAATGGTGGTCTGTCTGGTTAGCACATGTTGCAGTATCAGCAATTTTTAAAAATGCTTGTTTTTGTTACTAAAGGTATGTTTCAACCCATGCAACAATTCTAATGTTTAATAACATATCGTAGATCACACTTAACCTGATTTTAATATATCTCTTGAAGAAACTGATACAAAACAAGTTACGAAGATGTTGTGGTGACATATATGTCACATCGGGCTGTTAACATTATAACAGTAGGTGGAATTTTGATGTGACATATTTGTCACATTAAGAAAAATGATAATGAGCTGCTCAATTAATTTAGCTGATTCAGTTATTTTAGTGTTATGTATTTTCTGCTGATCATTTCAAAGCATATTTTAACAAATCTACGTGCATATTTAACATGTTGACCTCCAGTGTGAGGTAGTTATTTATTTTTATTCAGTCTGCACATTTTCAAGTTGTGAAAAAAAAAAAAAAAAAAATCTAAAAATTAATTTCTGGTTAAACCATATACCTGAAAAAGGTAGAATTCTGATATGTTACAAAAGAGTTGTTGTAAAATGTAATGGTCACAGTTATGTGGTTTTGAAATATATGACAAAGCAAATAAAATGCAAAAACTGTATTACTTCTGAAACAGGTTTTTGTTTTATCTTCCCAGAAAAGTAAGCATTTTGATATATGTTGTGGAAAAGAAAAAAAAACTTATTTAGTTTAGTTTACTTATTTAGCAAAAAACTGATAAAATTTATTTATTTATTTTTTTTTTCCATTGAGAAATAAACGCCCAATGCCATATATATGTAACATTACAGATCTTTCACAAGGAGGGGTTGTATTTCAAAAACAACTGCAGAAACATGTTATAAGTGGTCCATTTGGTCTGTTTTATATGCCCCATAATTTTCCTTTAAGGAGAAATTGGTCCGGGTTCTTATGGGTTAAATTTAGGTCTCTTGAAGCATCTTGGAGACATTGCCACAGTTCTTCTGAATTTAGTCTCAGATTGATCTGTTTCTTCAAGTCATTCCAGACAGACTGGATGATCATGAGATCAGATCTCTGTGTGGAGCACTGGCTGTTGTCAGACTCCTGCAAACAAAAATCTTACTGGATTATTACAATTAATGGCAAAATGAATGTTTGGAAATGTAAACTGATATTACTGACACCAGCAAAAGATAGAAATAACTGACTTAAAACCATTTTTTTTTTTTTTTAGCTGGTGAAAATACTAGTGTCTAATAATTTTGGCCACCACTGTATAAGACAATAGGCTAATACATACCTTACATTGACACACACCTGTCTATATTATATAAGACTTTCCAAATCATGTCCAACTGAATTTCCCATGGACTCCAATCAAATTATCTCAAAGATGATCCAGAGAAGTAGGATGCACCTAAATTTCAAGCGTCATAACAAAGGTCCTGAATACTTACAGTGTATCATTCAATGTATGTTGAGTTTTTTTTCTTTTCTTTTTAATGAATTCACAATTATGCCTTTTCTGTGTCATATGGAGTATTACGTGTAAACAGATGTGAAAAATAATTTAAAGCATTTTAGCATAATGCTGCATAACAAGTGTTCGTTTATAAAGTTGGATATATCCGCTATATGAGGGATACAAAGAAACGTTTTTCATTGAATGGACCTGCAGTTAATGGCGTTTTCAAAGGTTTTACTAGGGAAATATTGCATAATGGAAAATATCACATTGGAAAATTATAATATGTGGACATACACTAATTTAAATGTGTCTCATGAGCAACAGTAATAAGAGCTGATGTCTCTGTTATTTGATTAAATGAGGGGGGAGAGGCCTGAACATCCATTTACATTAAACTCGCGAGCATCAAAGGCGCACCGCGGACATGCGCGGTGACATCCAGTTATCACTCTCACGCAAAGCCTAGGCTGTCTGAATAATGTTGGCTGTCTCTAATGCGACTTTCGACATTTGAAAATGTTTAAAACTGACCCCCGGCTTTTAATCATCCGATGAGGCGTCCTCGAAAGGCAGTTTTTCATGAGCTGCGGGGGAAACCTGTTGATCTGAAGGTAAATGTGGGCTGAGAATTCAGCGTTTATTGATCTTTACGCTACAGCGTGAGAACGTAACGAATGAAGACTGATAGACAACAAGCGATAAAATATCCGAGAAACTCCATCGCAGCTGTCAGCTACACCTGAACCATAACGTGCTGATTTTACCTATTTTTAGCCATCGGATTTACTTTAGTAAACTGCTCTTTACCCTTTGAGACAGAGCCCACATGCTCTATTCATAATGGATAACTTCTTTTAAAATCACAATTATGCATTTACGAGCTGCATTTGAAAAATTACATATGATGGATAACAATATTGATCACCTAATATTTCATCTGTTATGTCCGCCATGAGGTTCAAATAGCAATGCGGCCTTAACTATCTACGTTTTAAACAAAACACTAACGATTTGTGTGATATATTTGGTGTAAATCTAGCCTATAACTTGATAAATAATAGCAGTGCAGTTTTTCTATGAACCATCCGACGCAGACAGCGATATAGCATCTGTTGCTATGGTTACCCCCAATTTATTTATCTTAACTTATAAGATAACTTGTGTGTTTACTGAAACGTAAACCTTTTTTTTTAACCTCATTTGGTCTCTTATAGCCCTGTATTTCGATATGTTTAATATTATTGAAAATTATATTGTGTACACTTTACAATTTATGAAGGGTATTCTTTAAACAAATAAAATGCATGATTCTAGCTATAGCGTGTTAGGTCGTTGTAATATAGGATATGACTTATTTTAAATCTTACGACCCCCTTGGAGGTTTTCCAAGGCCCCCTGGTTCAGAACTACTGCTGTAGGCTATTTACATAATATTATTTTCATATTTACACATCTATCAGCTTCGCCCGTTTAAAATAACCCTCCTGCTTTGTTTTCCCTTAGTTACTATTGTTGTCCACAACACCGCCCACCGCCAGCCGCCCACAGCCCTATCAGGTAGGTTGTAAGGACATCTGTCCCGGGTAATTACCGTCGTTCACAGTTTAAGTCCGTTTACAGCTGCTAAGCCTCCCCGGTAAGCGCATTACCGGAGCAGCGCGGCGCAAACACGAGCGCGCGTGCAGATCGCGAGAACCTCCCGTAGAGGTGCGAGACTCCAACCCAGATTACATCAGCATGAATAACAGATTACAGCAGGCGTTATCAGAGCGATCACTGACATATGAAGTGAACCGTCAGTGCAATTCATAAAGCCTGTCATCGGTTACTGAGCGTTGCCAAATTGCGGCACTCTCACTTCATGCCAAACGGCACCGTTGCTGTCACAGGTAAGGACTGTCAGGTGTGCATGCCAGTTAGTGATTAAGATGCTGCAATCCACCTAAATCCCTTTTGAGTAGGATGAGAAAGGGACAAATCTGTTTGTTTTTGTTGTTTTGTGTCTTGAATATGTTCAAGAGTTTGATTGGCGTTATGTCTGATGGTCCTGGCATGAATTTGCTTGTTGTTGCAGATGCCAGAAAGAGAGTGGTGGTAATTCAGTACTCAAAGAGTTGAAAATGATGGGTATGTATTAAGTCTTTCCACAATATTATTTTTAGCCGTCATGTGTCTCAATCTGTCTTTTTTCACAACTTATATTATTTGTGAGTTGACGTGCATATGAATATTACATGCAGCATGTTGCACACTCTCATAATCAGCTGTCATTGCATGTGCCCATTTTAGTCATATATTTATGTGTATGTGTGTGTATAGACACACAGCGTGCTTTGCTGGCAGTGGAGCGGCTGCAGGAGAGGCTGAAGAAGAGGGGAGAACTGCCTACTGAGGAAAAACTCAGTCTGCTCAAGAGTGTCTTACAGAGTCCCCTGTTTCACCAGATACTCAACATGCAAGAGACTGGACAACAGCATGAGCAACAACAGGTCAGAGATTAACTTCATCATCATCATCATCATCACAGTGCATGAAATAAAAATACACTGACACTAAAAGATGCCATAACATTAAACAGTGAGCTTTACCATCGTATAGTGTTTTTTAATAAATGTATTAAATTAAACTGTGCAAATAAGTTGCTTAGTATCATATTATGTAAAATAAAAAAGATCATGTTTTTCGAATCTAACTGATTGATAGTTGCATAATTATGACACAGCTAGATTCATTATACAGCATGTTTCTGTTATTAACATCATAACTAATCTTATGAAATGCAGAAGTGCATTGAAAAAAATATATATTTTATGCTGATATCCAACTCTAGCACTTTTACCTGAAATAGAAATTGGCATGCAAGTATATTTTATAAGGCATTTATACACCCAGGGAGCATAATTTCAGATATTCCCTGATGTGAAGAGTGCTTTGATTCACTTCTTGCCTGTCTACATGATCTCTGGCTCAGGGTCTATTATTAGTTGATATAAAACATGATACAAATCTTTCTTAAAGGAATATATCAGATCCCGCTTAAGTGACAACATTTGAGGCACAATGTTGTCCCTCTTTGCATTAAAAAAGAAAAAATCTTTAAGTGAGGCACTTAAAATGAAAGTGCCAGTCCAATAATTTTAATATGCTCACTGTTTCAAGCCACAAGACAAACAATATGCATATTAACATGATTTTAGTTTGAAGAGAAAAGCAGCGTAAAATTAGACCTAAATTTACAACTTTGTTGCCTTTACAATGAAACACCATTACCCATAAAAAAAAACATTTTAAAAATTGTGGTTTAAACAGCTTTACAGTTCAAATAATAAACAGAAGAGTAGCTAAACTTATTTGAAATTTTGTAAGCAGAGTAGGTTTGTTGTCCATTATCAAGAGTGTAGTGATGTATGAAACATTGCTTACTGAGGTCACTCCCAAAATAAACAGCTTATAGTGATCAAAGTGGCCAATTTAGAGGTTTAAAAATCTTGAAATAGTCAAACTTGAATGAAAATGAAATAGAGAAATTCCAAATAGCACATATTCCTATTTAGACAACTGCATTTCGCTAGTGGAATTTTGTCATACAATTCTAAGTGTAACTCGCACCCTTACAATTATACCTTATTACCTTACATTAAATTATATAGACCTTATGTAGCCATGCCTCTATTCAGCACTGTGCTCATCGTCTTCTGCCTTCTGGTTTGTATTTCCACAGCATGATGGTAAGATCTCACAAACTTGTGAATGAACCACTTATTTTAAAATGTCTAATGACATTTGTTATGACATCTGCTTCAAACATCACAATGCACATAACTTTCGTTGACTCTACAATAAGTAAAGCCATGCATGCACTTGTTTCTCTGGCCTTCTATTCTTCACATTTCTGTTTTAACATCCTCCAAAAATGTCCCCTGTTCACTTCTATTGTAAGTGCTCCATTGTAGCCATGATTTTTTTTTCCTTTTTAAACAAACAAGGGATAAGTTGACAATTTTTTTATTTTTTTTTTTGTGGTAATAATAAACATTAAGCCATAAATGCTGTAGATTGAGTCTAACTTGTATTGGACATTCCCCTGAATATTCCAGTAAAAATAGTTGAATGCATTGAACTTCAAATTGAGCTTGTATTTGACATTTGACTTTTACTGTGCTTAGTTTAAAACCACATTGACCCAGGAGACTACATTTCCAGATCATAAAGAGGTCAAAGAAGCCCAGCAGATATGAGTGGGAGGCGTGAGAGGTTATTCAAGGATAGTAGGCTAAAGAGTCTCAAAGGTGGTCTGGGTTCACAGTATGTGAGCTAGGTGTGTGTGTGTGTGTCTGTGTGTTATGGTGCAGAGTAATGATGGGAAATGATCTCTTGAAAATGGCCTGTGTTATCCCAAGCTTTCAAAGAGCTTCTCAGGTAATTTAGCTCCTAAGATATCATCATAAAAATAGACACAGTAGATGTTACATTCAGATTTATTTGGTACAACCACAATTGATTGTGTTAGAATCTTCTAGCAGGCCAAAATGAGAGGAGCAGCAGACACCAGACGAGCAACTCCAATAAATGAAGCACTAAACTGGCTGTTTGTCATGAAAAACTGCATGTTTATGGGTTCACTAATATGCCTTGAGATGTAGCTACTTCTGCAAAACTATATATCAGATAATCCTTGTGCTCATTGTGCATTGGTCAGGCCACTAGCCATGGATAATCATAAGCATAAGTTGTTCATACGAGTCATTCTTTAATCAAGCTTATCACTTCCTGTCTGCATTGTGTAATGTAATATGCTTGTTTTTTCAACCACGTGTTTGGGATCAAATGTAATGAGACCTTTACATATAAAGGAAAATAGTTGATTACATTGGTTATACTTCAAGCACTTATTTTAATTATAGGTTTCAATGAGCAGGAATAAAAACAGAATTGCCAGTTGTGCTGTTTGCCTGCTGTTGTGGCATATGGTCAGCCACGATACACCTTTTTTATACACTAGTTTTTGTCATCTTTCTGAAATAGCTTTAGAGACTTTATTTGACTTTTTGGTTGCCGAACAATTCATTCTTTCTTTCTTTGTCTCGCCGTATACTCAAGAGCTCAAAGTAATGTATTAAATAAAAGTATAATGTCTTCTGATACAAATTTCATCAGAAACAAAAAATCTGCATGAATACCATTTTAATGCAGTAAATTAAATGATTAAATTTGGTTTTGAAACAACAAATATTAACAAGATTAAATACCCTTTAGTCGTAAAAATATATTTTAACAAAATACGCATTGTATTCAGATGAGCATTCTAAATCAAAATATAGCTTTGTATATTTGAATATTATTTGTAAGAAGGTAAGTGTTTATGTGTATCGTGTGTGATGTATTTAGAGAGATGATTCTTTGAAAACAGCAGCAAGGACCAAACTGAGGTTGTATAAGCTACTTACCTGAGCTGACCACTTAATCTGTGCTGAAGAGAGAGAGAGGCCAGGGTCAAAAAGTCACAGACACGTTTCTGTAATAGTGGGGACTTTCCATTTGGACATTTAAACTGAGCTAATGATTTTCTTTTTTTTCTACTCCTAAACCTGACCTTTGAAAAAACATTTTTATATTTTAATTAAGATAATTTAGTATGTTAAACCTGACCGCCATACATCAAATAGAAAGTGACAGACACTCTCACATGTGAAGTCGGTTAAGCCTAAATAAAGTAACTGAGTAAAACTCCTAAAAAGCATAAATCAATTTTAGTGACGGCCCTGGCTTGAACCCTACTAAATATTTGTGCATTGCACCAATAAACTTGAAACACTGAAATACAACCCCTTGTTTCTACTAAATATATACGCAAGCTTTTGATCAAGTTGGAATAAACGGTTGTTTGGCAGACTGACTGAATTATAACAATGAGCTAATGCTTTGGCCGACAAACTTCAATCATTTAGACTTTTATTGCAATGTTCACATTTACACTTGTTTTTATTTTAGGAGAGAACATTATGTGAATAACTGAGCTGTTAGCAACTCTCAACACTGCACTTTCTTTGTCACGTTCTCCTATCAGTTGTTTGTCTATGTATATATTGCCAATATGATGTTTTTTTTTTTTTGTTGTTGTTGTTTTTTTTTTTGAAAGTCTCTTATGCTCAACAGGGCTTCATTTATCTGATCAAAAATACAGTAAATCAGTAATACTGTGAAATAATACAATTTAAAATAAATTTGAATATATTTTAAAATATAATTTATTCCTGTGATGGCAAAAATTAGTTTTCAGCAACCATTACTCAAGTCTTTAGTGTCACATGATCCTTCAGAAATCATTCTAATATGCTGACTTGATGCTCAAAAATTCTGAATACAGTTGTGCTGCTTAATATATTTGATGGATAGAAAGTTCAAAAGAACAGCATTCATTTGAAATAGAAATCTATCTTTTGACACTATTTGTATAACTAACCATAGATCAGTTTTACGCACCCCAGCATTTTTAGTGGTGTTGTATTTTTTATATCACTTATTTAAAAAAAAAAAAAAAGTTTATTATTTAAATCTAAAAAAAACTTTTTATGATTATTTTTATTGATCGTGTTTCCTGTATTATGTTTATACTCCATATATTATTACCAGTAATAGTGACATGACATTCTAAAAAGGCTAAAACTAAAGTGGACAAGGATCAGTAAAGGTAAACACCATATTATCTGATAAATCTTGTCTTAATATTGTGAATTTGTTCATCCCAATTTACATCCTAGTAAGGCCTTATAAACAGCTAAAGCAGCCAAGCCACATATTACTCTAGCTGTGTGTTTGTACAGGCTTCCCCCAGAACACCGCCTCCTCAGTCTATGAGTGAAGATACAGATGGTGTGAGCAAATCCCACCCCTCGTGCAATCTGAGGTACAGAGACTCCTACCTCTCAGCCCAGCGGCGCAATGACCGATGTCGATTCTCCAATCATGTGACTTTTGCCCCTGGCATCACAGAGGACATTTCAGTGCTGCAGTCCATGGCCCAGGTACCACCATAATTCAGGAAACAAAAACCTTTAAACTAAGATACATGTCCTGTAACATACTGATCATGCAAACTTCCAGAAATACTATAATTCCAACACTACATCTCCTAAAACCAACATCTATTCTTTCTTATCTCATGTATTTATTGCTCTTTCAGGGTCGGACTGTGCTTAGTTTTGACCTGGAGAAGGGTGAAAGTGCTTCAGGTGTAAGCATTATTGGTCTGAAGACTGAAAGCAGTGGAGGTCACGGTATCTTCATACAGAAGATTGAGCCAGACTCTGTAGCATGCAGGTATAAACTGCATACAGAATACCAACACTTTTTTGATTAGAATCGCATTATTCTGGACATTGATTTATGTTTATTTTTCTGTGTTAGTGATGGACGTCTACATGAGGGTGATCAAATTCTAGCAGTGAATGGCAAGCTGTTTGAATCCTCTGTAACACAGGAACAAGCTGTCCAGGTCCTTCAGGAAGCTGCTTCTGTGGTAACCCTAATTATAGCCAGAGAACCAACCCCATCATTCAACCCCCCACAGATGAGCCACACTCTTCCCAAAAATCTCTCTGGCCTTTATCGTCAATTCAATGTAAGTCTACTTAAAAAACTTTGTTTTTATATTTATGTCTCATAAATTTTCCCAAATATACATAACATAATGTGTTAAATGGCCTTAAGAGATTTTAAATGTGCCCCTGAAGTAGCTGCCGCATATTTTGCCTCATATTTTATACTGTAATACGATATAGCTGGCCCATTTTACCATGCAGCTTAAATCTGTTATTGATCCACAGTAATTTGATTACATTACCACAAGTGCAGTACATCTAACATTTTAAATGTTATACATTAGCTTTTATGTGAGGTTTTTAGGTTTGGTGTTTTGTTGTGAAAGCAGAGTAAGGGAAAGCAGATGTTTTCCTGGTAATGGTGGAAATAAAAATGAGTCTACTCCTATTAGCAGGACTATTGTAATACACTACTGTTCAAAGGATTGGAGTTGGTTAGATCTATGAATGCTTTTGAAAGAAGTCTCTTATGCTTACCAAGGCTGCATTTATTTGATCAAAAATATAGCAAAAACAGTAATATTTTGAAATATAATTACAGCCATTATGCCAATCTTCAGTGTCACATGATGCTTCACAAAAGAACAGCATTTATTTGATATAGAATTTCTTTTTAATAATGTGACAAAGTCTTTACTGTCACTTTTGATCTTTTTAATGCGTCCTTGCTAAATAAAAGTATTAGTTTCTTTGAAAAAAAAAAACATACCCTAAACGAATGGTTTGTGTATATAAATGGAGTATATATAAATGGAGAAAAACATTTTTTGGGAAAATAATTTAATTTAATGGATAATATAGTGTTTACCTTTACTGATCATTGCACACTTTAGTTTTAGCCTTTTTTAAAATCTCAAGTCACTATCAATGGTAATAATATATTGAGTAGGCCTATAAACACAATACAGGAAACATAATAGATAAAAAATAAAAAAGTAAAATAACTCACTAAAAAAGTTTTAGATTTAAATGAGTTTATAGTTTTAAATAATAAACAATTATTTTTTTTAAAACAAGCAATATAATATTTAAAAAATACAATATGCTCAAAATTTGGGGGGGATCAGTTAAATTTTTTCAAAAGTAACAGCTATACAAAAGACATTTCTAATGTTACAAATGATTTCTATTTTAAATAAATGCTGTCCATCAAAGATTCCTGAAAAAAAAAATATATATTTTCCAGATACTTTAAAACATCTAGTATTGGTATTTTATATGTACAGTTTTGTTTAATTTTTTTACTGTTTAAATTCAGCTTAAACAAAACAATGAAAGTATTTGAATTCAGTAATTCAATAGCTTTTGTAGCCATGACTAAGCCATTTGCATATAGAGAAAATTACTTTTAAAAATAAACCTACCCTGAGAAATATTAACTGGAGTAAGTGTGATAACTAGCCCTAATCTCTCATGTATTATAATTAGAATTATTCTACTCATTTAATTTGATTCCACAGCCTCGACAAATTCATCATATTGAGTTGCAGAATGACGGATCGGGTCTAGGCTTTGGCATCATTGGAGGGAGGAGTACTGGCACCATGGTTAAAACCATACTACCTCATGGTGTAGCTGGAAGGGTATGAGAGAATCATCATGGATTCACGTACACTATTGTACAAACTGATTCAAATTAAGAAGAGGGATAAATACCTTTGTGGATGTGTGGTTGTGCGCAGGATGGGAGATTACGTAGTGGTGATCTTCTCCTCAGAATTGGTGATGTGGACGTGTCCGCCATGAGCAGTGATGAAGTGGCACGTGAGCTCCGTCTTGCTGGTTCTCATGTAAGACTTATCATTGCCAGGGAAACCACTGATGGTGACCTCTCACCTACCATTGCCCAGCAACAGGACAATCAAAAGAAACAGGTGAAAAATGCTTCTGAATGTGTGTGTGTGTGTGTGTTTGTGTGTGCTTTCGCATATATATGTAAATTGTGATATAAACAGAATAGCTCACCCAAAAAATTAAGTTCTGTTATCATTTACTCACCTTCATGTCTTTCGTAACATGTTTGACATTCATTCTTCTATAGAACACAACAAATTTTAGGAAACTGCAGTCTGTTTTTCCTTCACCACATTTATGGTACTTTTATGGCATGTTTGTCATTTTTTAAGGTCACTGTGAACTATTATTGTATTGTAAAAAGCTGCATAACAATCCTTAAAGGGACAGTCCACCCAAAAATAAAGATTCTGTCCTCATTTACTTCCTGAACACAAAAGAAGATATTTTGAAAATTGTTGATAACCAAACATTTTTGGGTGACTGTCCCTTTAAAATGATCTTTTTACTTATTATACAGGTTTCGAATGACATGGAGGTAAATAAAACATGACAAATTTTATATTTAAAATTAATCAAATTGAAATTATTTCTTAAACACACAGTTGTTGTGATAAAATCACAACAAACATATGACTGACATTGACATTAACACACAAGGAGTTTGTGGTTCGGTGAAAGAGTTGGTGTAATAGAAAGATATATAGAGTTTGTTGTAAAATTTGAGATTTAATCACACTTTGTAAGTCCTTAATCTTGATTACATACAGTAATGTTGTCATAAATGCATCTGTATTATGTCTGGTTTGATGTGCCAATAGTAAACAAAGCATTATGCTTCTGCAGGATTTAGTAGAGAAAAAGGAAAAAGAGTTCAGTGTCAGATTCAATAACAACAAAAATGGTTTGGGCATCAACATCTCCAAATCTCTGAATAACCTGGACAAGGGTATGATTCCTTACTGTTTTTTTTTTTTTCAGCAAGATACTCTTTTCCCATTCAGTCTAAGAATGTTAAATGCAAACATTACATGAATATTGGGTGTTTTAGAGTCCAGTGGATTTGAAGTAAAGAATATACTGAAAGGAAATGCAGTGGATCAGGTTGCACAAATTCACATTGGAGATGACATCATTGCTGTGAGTTCGATACAGATCTTTATTTTTTACATCTCTTTTCTTTCATGTGTGTGCATATAAAGTTAAACAGTAGTTCTTAATGGTTTGAAGCAATTTATTGCTTCTTTATTCATTTGTTTCTGTTGTGTGTGTGCGTGGGAAGCGTGTTTACATTGTAGTGTTTGTTTTAGGCTGAATGGTGGTACTATGTATAATTAATTACATTGTCACTAGATTTGTGTTTGTATTTGTGTAAATGTGTCATTAGTCCAACCCTCATTTTCAGTTTGGGGTTTCAGAGACCCCAGGGTCATTTTGGTAACTCGAAAAAAAAAACACTTAACATTGAAGTATCAGTTTAATACTTCATGACTTTTCTAATGAGAGCTTATTATAAAGAGAATTTAAACTTACTTCATAACACACTTCAAACGTCCTCGATGAAAAATTTTGCATTAATTATGTTTGGGGTTTTAGAGACCTCAGATATGAAGCATTAAATAATGTAGTGACTTTTCACATGATGAGATTCTCTGAGTGGTGACTGGAAATACACTTCTGTCAGATGTTTATTGTAATTTATCTTATTATATTTTTCTACATAAGCTTTGCCAAGGTCAAAATGATCACAAACCACAGTACTACAATATATACTAGGCACATTTCTGAAAAATGCTTGGTAAAATAGAGGGATAAAGCATCTGGGGATGGGTAAATCATTCCTGAAGCATCAATACTTTCATTACTGATGTTGTAGCAAGAGCTATTTAGCATGAAAATCAATGCGTACCATAAGCTTTGAAGTGAAAAATTGAACTGTGTTAGCATATGGTTGTTTAGGATTGCAACTATTTATCTTAACATGCAGAAATTCTGAAAGACACAGACATCATCTGGTGTTATCTAACACTAAATAATGATGAAGCTAAATGTGACACTATTATAATTATAATGTTATATTATAATGGGTTTTTGTGAAAAAAAGTTATGATCATGTTCTATAATTGTTGTTAATGATAAACTGAAACAGAAACATGATCATTAGCAATTCAGACCCATTAAATGATAAAGGATGCCTTTCAAACATAATGTTAAATGGCTATAATTACCTGTTTTATCCTTAGAAATCTTTTTTTTTTTAAGAACATGGAGGTTAAGCCAACAATAACTTTACCACAATAATTGTGAATAATATAGTTACTTTTGAGTAAGAAATTACAGATTTCTCACTTTCTTGGTTTAAAGATGACATGAGAACTTAATCTATGACAGAAAAAAAAATAAATACAAGATGAATGTTAAAAATATCCAAACATAAATCATATGTATTGGTGTAAGAATATGAATAATATTATGATTAGTCTTATTAATATAGATATTATATTACTTGTTAAATAATTATTTTGGGGTGTGTGGTTTTAGGTGGACGGTCAGAGTCAGTATGACTGCAGTAAACAGAAAGCGGAGGAGATCCTGCTCATGACTGGCCAACAAGTGGAGATCTCTATTCGGAGAAAGGGTTCACCATCTGGAACACAAACAACCCCCACAATGTCCACAATTTCTCAGAGACCCTTAACCCCTCTGGGTCTCCTTCCCCCTCCACTGCCTCCATGTCTACCAGAGCCAAAGCCAGTTCTGCCCCCAGGGAAAGTTTTCTATACTGAACGCCGGGACCTCAACTTTAACAGAGAGCGCAGTTAGTGAAAGTCTTGTCACTTCTGTTTTTTTTGCACTCATTCATACTGTGTTTGATTCATGAGTTCTGTTTCACTTTAGCCCGTTCTCTGTGTGAAGTCTTAGTAACTCTTTACCCTACTTTGATTCTAATAACAGCTTCTGTTTCTGTTTGTTCTTTCTGTGACCTCAGTTGAGTCAACGCAAACCTGTTATTTAGAGTCCAAGATGGAGAACAAAAACCAGTCCTCATGTAAGAACAGAAGGCATTGTCTTCTAGGTTATTTACAGTTCAATGTGTATGGGCTAATTGACTATTCCTCAGGTTTGTTAGTGTACTAGTAAAACATCTACTGTAATATACTGATGTAATTGTGATTTAAGCATTGCTTGCTGAGAATTTTAATTAGAAATGTAGCATTACATCACTTGCTCACCAATCCTGGATCCTCTGTGGTGAATGGGTGCCATCAGAATGAGAGTCCAAACAGCTGATAAAAACATCACAAAAATCTACAGCATGGCTCCAGTGTATCAATTAACGTCTTGTGAAGTGAAAATGTGCATGTTTGTAATAAACTAATTCCTCATTAAGATGTTTTTAACTTAAAACCCTTGATTCCGGCTAAAATACAAGTCCTCTAGCCATAATATTGCTTTCTCCAGTGAAAAAGTTGTCTCATCTGAATCAGGAGTGAAATATGCAGAGATTAAAAGTACTATTTACAGACAAAAACAGTCCAAAACAGTTCTAAACAAATATGTAGGTGGATTTTGATGTGAGAGGACAACTGGAGACTTTTTACTGGAGGAAGCGTTATTATGGACTAGCTTTTTGGCCAAAATCAATTGTTTAAAGTTTGAATATCTTCATGATGGATTTGTTTCTTACAAACACGCAGCATTTCACTTCACAAGATGTTAATTGATGGCATGGAGTTGTGTGGGTTACTTGTGTATTATTGTGATGTTTTTATCAGCTGTTTGAACTCTCAGTCTGACGGCACCCATTCACTGCAGACAATCCCTTGGTGAGCAAATAATGTAATGCTAAACTTCTCTAAATCTGTTCCTATGAAGAGACAAAGACCTCTACATTTTGGGTGGCCTGAGGGTCAGTCAATTTTAAGCTGTCTAATCAGCATCTGTAATTTAACTAGGTGTCTTTCCCAGCTTTTATACCAAAATACTGTACAAATTTGACAAGATATGACAAACATTTCATCCTTTAAAATTTTATGCTTTTAAAAGTTGATAATCCTATTTGTTTTGCTTTTGCTAACACCACTGTACACCATTATTTTGTTAGCATACTGTAGCATTATTTACAGTTACAATTTTTTCCTGCTGTCCAGTCAAGCCTAATTGACAGCATCTCACAAATACTGTCCATAGACATTAAGCTGTAAATAAAGATTTCTTTAGTTTGCTTGATGATTTCTAACATATATATAAATAAAGTGTGAAATACAAATCCTGACTATCACAATGTTACTGACATGATGAAAACATACATTGTCTTTTGTAGTCTATTCTCCTCAGTCATGTTGTCATTTATTTATTAGCTGTGTTATGCTTGAAATTTTGTTTTAGTTTGCAAACTGTCTGATGAAGAGGAGGAAATATTGAAGGAGAAGTGGCAAAGCAAACTGGGTCCTCAATATGAAGTCATGGTGTGTCTCATCTGTATTCTCACCTGTTTAGCTGACAGTTAATTTCCATGGCTGAGATTTGTGAGTGTGTGTCAGCATATGTTTATGTTCAGCCTGTGTCTCTTTATATGGCTGTTTTTTGATATATGTACATGTCTACTGTATATCAATATATACATGTATATGCTAATGCATTTATATTTACATTGTGTGTGTGTGTGTGCGTGTGCGTGTGCAGGTGGCCCAGGTACAGAAGTTCACTGAGAGCAGTGGTCTTGGTATGAGTTTGGAGGCTAAGGAAGGTCATCACTATATCTGCTCTATACTGCCAGAGGGACCAATTGGACAGACGGGAATCATACGGCCTGGAGACGAACTGCTAGAGGTTCACTTTATATTATAATTAAAATGAGGTGTCCACATAGAATATCTCACATAACATTACACATACAAACACTACTATAGAATTTATTTATCTAAAAAAGCTAATGGAAATTATATTTGGTTATACTTCAAAGTCAAACAAGCATTACACACAGATAATACTGTTGTTTATAGATTACGCTGTTGTAATCCCTTATCATAAACCCTGCTAACACATGCATGCATAATAATTGAAAGCGCTCATCTTTCTTTCTGCATTCTGTTTTCTATGCATAGCACTTTATTCAGTGCTGACTGCACATGAATATCAATCATGACAGCTACTTAAAAATAGCCCTTCCTGTCAGTAGAAAAGCCCAGAGGATCATTTCAGCAGAACAAGCGAGGTTGATGTGTTTGTTCTGTCTGTAGGTGAACAGGTTCTCTCTGATTGGTGAGACACATAAGGAAGTTGTGAGCTTGCTGAAGGAACTTCCTGTGAATGTTTGTGTGGTCTGCAGTCGTCTCATCCTACCCACAGTCAGCGAGGAAGATGATGATGATAGTGACGATGTACCACTCACCCTCAAGGAGCTACTAGCAGAATTTAATGAAAAGGTTTCCTGTGTGTGTCTGTGCATCATGATATTTAAAAGAAAACTTTAATTACACTTTATTTTAAGATGTCCTTGTAATTATACA
This sequence comes from Spinibarbus caldwelli, assembly GCA_039654775.1. Taxonomy (NCBI): domain Eukaryota; kingdom Metazoa; phylum Chordata; class Actinopteri; order Cypriniformes; family Cyprinidae; genus Spinibarbus; species Spinibarbus caldwelli. Next base: position 15,834,131 of record CM077225.1, read on the forward strand.
TTAAAGTACTGAGTAATATTAATTAACTACATTCACTTACTATATGGTTAGGGTTAGGATTAGGGTTTGGTTTAGGGTTACTTGCATGTAATTATGCATAATTTATTGTTATTATAATAATAAGTACATGTAACATATAACAAGGACACCTTAAAATAAAGTGTTACCCAATTAAGTGTACACAAAAGCTAGTACTATGTTTCCTAATGCACTTAATTAGTAATATTGTCAAATTGATACTTTTACTTTAAATTACATTTTAAATCATATTTTAATGATCTTTTTAATGCGTTAAAGATGTACATTTATTTTGATGTATTGACTAACATACTAAAGCACGTAAAATACTTGATTGTAATTTTAACTGTAGTGTGTTGTATGATATTGCATTTAAAATTAATATGTTTTACATGTACTAAATTGCAGCTTCATTGATACGAATGTGTAATTACAAAATACATTACATACAACTTTCAATAGAAATGATATTAAGGTATATTTTAATTACCATAAATGCTTGTCAATACATTCAGCAGTACACTTAACCCATATTTCAGAGTAAATATATCTTGCTTAAGAGGGTCAATAAGAAATAAAGTTCAGCTAACTGCATTTACTGGTAATATAAATTTAAATTAGAATACATTAATTGCAAATAACATGCATTTAAGTGTCTGAAAACACTACATTCAGTTAGCACTGAAGTATATTTTATGTTTTATTTGAGTAGTAAGTACTCATTTTAAAACTATGCTAAATTGGATGTTTTGTCAAGTGGTATTAACTCACTCACATGTTGTTTCAAATTCACATGACCCTTTTTCTTCTGTGTAACTCAAAAGGACAAAAATTATAAAAATGTACTTGTCATTCTTTTATGAGCAATTATACAGTGAATAGAGACAGGAGTTTTCAAGCTCCAAAAATAGCAAAGGAAAACATTGTTAAAGTAGCAAGTGGCTTAGGGTTACTTGTGTGTAATTCTGCATAAATTATTATTATACTAGTAAGTACATGTAACATGTGTAACAAGGGCACCATAAAATAAAGTGTTACCAAATATTCTCAATTAACGTAATAAAATATACAAAATAATAAATTAAACAAATTAACACTGTTGTCCTTTTTCAAATGGGCAAATGTGATTCCACTCATCTTTTACTGCAAAATAATATTGGCTTGTCCACTTTTTCTCACAGGCCGAGCAGAACTCATTTGGGGGTCTCTTTGCACGCAGAGAGGATGAATGGAAGACAGAGGCTCCTGTGCTATGCAATCAGGCCATGTGGGAGAACGAGATTCAAGTCTATGAGCTGCAGAAAGGCAATTCTGGCCTGGGATTCAGTATACTAGACTACCAGGTGTGTGTGTGTGTGTGTGTGTCAATACTACAACAACAGGAGAGCAGCAGAGTATGAGCTCCACATCAGTTGGTTTGGGGATTCCCAGTTGGTTTGAAAACCTTCTACAACATGGCAGCAGTGTCTCCTAATTTATTACTATTCTTCTCTTTCTCTCTTGCGCTGTCACTTTTTGAAACTCTCTTAGGACCCCATGAACCCAGGGCGTACTGTGATAGTGATCCGCTCTCTTGTAGCAGGCGGCTTGGCAGAGGAAGATGGCCGCTTGTTGCCAGGTGACCGGTTGATGTTCGTGAACGGGACTGACTTGAGCCACGCGAGTCTGGCTCAGGCCGTTCATGTCTTGAAGAGCACTGCTTTGGGCACTGTACGAATCGGAGTCACCAAACCCTTACCGGTAAATTTCTCAGTTTTCAGCACCATTCACAAGACAGACAGCAATTACAACCTTGAGCAGTGTATGAGAAATCTAAATTCCAAGGTATTGTATGTCTATGAAGGTTCTGAGTCATCCAGGTCTTTGTAGAATGTCAGGCAAGTTTTATTTAAGAGAATTCAATGTGCACCACTTTGACATGTGTAATTTGCAGCATGATAAGCATGTTCGTAAATTATCGGTAACTAATTTCTTTGACTAGTCAAGTATATTAAACTTTAGTTTCTTTAACTGCAGGCATTTTAATGTCAGAGGGGATTTATTATTCTTGGAAACATTTTACCTTAACTTCATGTATTGTTGGCATTTTTCAAATCCCTAGATTTTTCATAAAAATCCATCAATACAATATATATTATTGTTTTTTATATGATTTTAAATATCATTGCTTTTTTAAAACAATGCTCACAAAAAGTCAAATACTCTTAAAGTATTTAAATATTTACATTGTCTTTTCTTTTTTTACATTTTTTATATTCTTAATTGTGTATATTTAGAATATATGCCAAGTTTTGTCATGATACTTCTAGATGGCGCATGCTGATGGGTCATTAATGCAAATTGATGATATTCACAGCATTAAACTACTTGGCATAAGCTGGTTGGTTCATGTTGCATAAGCAGACAATTAGCTTGCTGCTTTACATTTAAATGGCTGGTTACACAGCGTGCTTTCAGAGTTCCTCTGAAACCCTCCACCTTCCCCAGCTCCACCTGTATAGATCTGCTACAGGTTATTAAATATGTAATTTGTGCAGCAACAGTGTGTCTTAAATACTCACAGCACCGTATCTGCATATGTATTGGCAGTAGCAAGTTCCTGTACTTGCTTTGCAGCAGCAATAATCTACAACAGCAATAACCAACAGCAGTAGCAATTCAGCAGCAGAGTTACAGATCTATTCCACCAAGACCAAATACATTAACATTGTCATATCCGTTACAATGCTAAAATCTTCTGAGAGTTGTCATGATGGAAATACAGTTAAATGTTAACTATGAAATTCACCTCAACAAGACGGCCATTTTATTCTAAAAAATTTTAAATTATCATTTCCATCATTATCACCGCCGTCATAGAATGAATGATTATTTGAGATTTAGCAGAAATTGCTTTTGTTAATTTTTCAGGAAAATAAAAACAAAAATGATCCTACAATAAATGTGTATGCACTGCTAGACATTGATAGTAGACAATTAAAATTGTGTTTTATGTTAGCTTAGTTTGTAAAAGTCCAAGATGCTCATAGTACACATTGAACATTTTCTTATTTGTTTAGAATGATATCTCATTGCGTTGCCTGTTTCGTATATTCTAAGTCAGTTAAAGTTTTTGGCCTAATCTATGGGTGTTATTTTAGAGTATTATTATTGTAGATCTACTTTAGTCTGATGGTGGTCTTTGTTGTGAACTGGGTCTCAGTAACTGTGGCTCATGAGTCTCTGGTTACTGGAATCTTTCAATAATTAATGTCTCTTGAATTCTAACACCAGCCTCCTAAAACAAGTGGTGCGTTTGTGTTTACGTGTCCCACGACTCTGAAATCGGGTTTAGCTAGTGCTGGGAACTTGTTTTTTCTTTTATTTGTGAATTTAAGAGTCTGTCGAGTGTATATGTGATTGTGTTCAGATAAAGAGAGGAGTGGGACAAGATTCCTAAGTAGGAGATTTAATACAACTTTGTCATTAACAGGAAAATGACACTCAGGACACAGGAGCTGATGTAACTGGCAACTGCCATTTAGAGCATAACCAGCACGGCACTTTGCAGGTAGGCTGCATGTTGCTTTACCTGCTTTAATACTAATGTGATCTATTTCGTAACAGTGCTGGGGTGTAGTAATGTCTGAGCTACAAGAACCAACTTCTTTTCACAGACTCTTGACATTTGTTTTTCAAGCTTACACTCGGTAGATTGGTTGGTTGTTTACAGCACAGTGTAAAGTTTAGATTTCCAACTTCAAAATGATATACTTTTGTGGGTTCCTACAGCAGTGGATTTTGTAAACAGTGGTTGTTTTGGACTAGCTGCACTCAAGCAGTTAGTTGGCGAAAGAGAAAGTGTTTTTTTTTTTTTTTTTTTTTTTCCACTGACCTAATTTAGTGTGGTCATTCTAGCTGCCAGGGTTTAACTGTGGAGGATATTTGTTGACAGGATTTGTGTGACATCATCTCTTATTCACATGAGGGTTTTGGTTTACTCCAGACCGCAAGTGTGTACAGCACTCCTTCGTTCGGATGGCTTCTTGAGAACACATTTAAACATTTTGTTATCGATTATATTATTGTGTATTTTTGCCATATCTGCCAATGGTGAATAAATTGTTTGTAGCATTTAATGTATTTTGCAGTATGTTTATTATAAATCAGTTTATTTATCTGCCTGTTTCTTGCATATTGATGATAAACACTGCAGATTATTCCACTTATGCGTCACCACATGGAGATCTGGAGGGGATAAAATGTAGATAAACTAAAAACTCTTTAGAATATGTGTAATACTTGTAATAAACTATCAATATTCTTGGGAAAACTTTACAGTGAGAATCAGAAGCTAACATAATGTTTTTATGAGATTTATTAATCTGGGCTAATGTTCAATTCTACATATACTAATATATTTTTAACAGTTTAAGTTGTATAAATGAATTTTTAATGAACAAACATGAATTAAAAATGAACAATAGTATATTTATAGAACAGCATTAACCTAGATTTATAAAGGCTGTAAAAAACTGTAATCTTATTGTATTTTATTATCATATTCTAACAATATATCTTCTACTAACGAACACTACCATTCAAAAGTTTGGGTGCCATTATTTTTTTTTTTTTTTCATTTTTAGATTTTATTTATTTTATACTTTGTGCACTATCAGCAAGTGTGCATCAAAGTCAAATCAAAATTTACAGTAAAGATGTTTATAATGTTATAAAATAATTATATTTGAAACAAATACTGTTCCTTCTATTCATCAAAAATTCCTGAAAAAAAGTATCACAGTTTCCTCAAAAATATTAAGCAGCTCATCTGTTCAGCATTAATAATAATAAGAAATGTTCTGAGCACCAAATCTGCATATTAGAATGATTTCTGAAGAATCATGTGACACTGAAGACTGGAGTAATGACTGCTGAAAATTCAGTTTTCTATTTGATAATTTATTTAATCATTTATTACGTTTTTAAGCAATAATAGCTGAGTTTTTTTACTGTATTTGATTAAGTAAATGTTTAAATGTTGAAAATCATTAAAATATGCATTCTTACTTGCATTTGACCTTTGGCAAGAGGTTATTTTGGACCCTAGCTATGTTCTGGGTTTGATACATTGGGTCAGGATTCGGAAGAAGTTAGTGAACATTAGAAAAATGTATTTCTTGTCTTGACAACAAGAACTGTATCTGACATCATCTGTTGACAAAAAAAGTGCAAGAAATTGCTCATTAGAGGATTGTTCTTGTTGCTATGAATGTCATTCAGTCACACATTCACTGGCACCCACTCGCCTGGGATCTCTCTCGAGAACTGGATGCCTGTGTACTAAATAAACACTTTCAGCACTGGAAATGAAGCATTGCTGCAGGACAGATGTTTAAAAGGGCTCTTAGCAGCTCCAGAGATCCTTTTTGCTTTCCATTTACGGCATATGCAAAGAAAATAGGCCGTTTCACTGAGTAAAGATGCCTGATGCTTTCTCTGTTTGTATTCTAGACAAATTCCCACTCTCAGAACAGCAAGATGGAGGCTGATGCTAAACACGTCTCCATCCCCTCAAGTGGCTATGAGAGAACCATAACTATAGTCAGGGGAAACTCCAGTCTGGGTATGTTAACCCTCTTCATTACACTCTTACTATCTGTCTTCTTATACATCCTCAGTGTGTTTCACAGATACTTGAATTCTGTGAGAGACCTGTAACGTGTGTTTAGATGTTGTACACATGCGATATATTACATAGGGATGTAAAGTTTTGTATTAGTATATGATATGATGTTTTACATACCTTTTTTGCTAACTAGCATGTACTTTAGTTTGCATGTATGTTTTTTTTTTGTTTTTTTTTAAAGAGTTGTGATTTCTTAGAATATATGTTTTTCTCTGATGTTTTCAGTCAAGTCAAGCTATACTGTACATAATGCATTGCAGGGCTCAAAAAAAAAAAGTGTTTTTTGTTTGTTTGTTTTTTTTTTTGCTGACCCCATCAGGCTAGAAGTTCTGATTTGAACTTGCCCTACACACTATTTTCACAGTATTTCCAGTATTTCAAGTATTCAATTATTTCTTTGAAAAAATAAATTGTAAAAATATAAATAAATGCTGTAAATCCTGACAAATAAGTAGCATGGTTTCCACTAAATAAATAAACACATACATACATACATAAAGCAGCACCATTTTGTCCAACATTGATAATAATAAGAAATGTTTCTTGAGCATCAAATCAGCATATTAGAATGATTTCTGAAGGATCATGTGACACTGAAGACTGGAGTAATGATGCTGAAAATTCAGCTTTGACATCACAGGAGTAAATTGCATTTAGAACATATTTAGAACATAAAAAATAGAACAGCTATTTTAAATTGCAATAATATTCCACAGTATTACAGGTTTTACTGTGATTTTAAATAAATGCATTTTAGTGAGCGAAAGAGACTTTTAAAAAACATTAAATAATCTTACTGACCCTAAACTTTTACAGTAACGTTTAACAGTAGTGTATTTTTATATTCATCTGAAAGAAATATTTTCTGTATTTTTATTAAACAAGTTAAATTATTAATCTGATTAAATTCTTCATAATTTAATTAATGATTAAATTTTTAAGCAATAATCGCTGGATCTTTTACAACCATACCATTACAACTCTACCATTACAAGGCTATAAATTCATAAACACACTTGAAAATGATGGCTGATTTTTACTAATCACTCACAGTTTTGACAAAGCTTTATTTATGTTAGCATATTTCAGCATAGTTTGCAGGAGTAATGATGAATACATCACAGAATACACTCAATAGGGTAAGTCACAGTCCCGTCAACTGCCCTGGAGCTCCCACTGGCCTCAGGTCATCATAATTGTTGAGCCCTGCAGTGTATCTATGCAACTACACCATCTCATTGGCAAAATCATAAGGCTCAGTGAAGAATATAAAAGTCATGGTTTCCATTAAAACTTGATCTTTCTCTTTTTCTTTCTTTTTGATCAAGTATTTATTCCAATGAATATTCATCAATTTGTCACAAAGCTCTGCATGAGTATTATTTAATTCATCAGTTCCAGCATTCTATTTCATCTTGATTTTTTTTTATTAACTTTACCGTCAGTTATTCATGAGTCAGTTATTTATGTTGGATGATGGAATAGAGATTATAAATCGTGATGTGTTGTGTGTCTTTTGTTCTGGTGTTCTCTTGTGTCATCTCTGTCCTGTGCTGTGTTTTATATGGTCAGATGTGCAATTCTGTAACTAGCGCACTATGATTGTACTGTAATTTGACTGTTCAGACAAGAAACCTGATAAATGGATGTTCAAATTGAAAATAAAAACTTCAAAATCGATGAATCTCAAATTCTTTACGACCATAGTGTTGTCTCCATGATTGGTGTGTGTTTCCTTGCTTGTTAGCTCTCATGTGTGTTCATATTGCATGTGTTTTCTTTTTGCATGGACTCCTAATTATTCCTAAATCAGCTGCATATTATATTTAATATAGGCTTGCATGGTGCATTATTCAAATTGAGAGCAATTTAGGCAGATTTATAACAGCAAAAAATAGCACAAAGCCAACCAGTCACTTTACACCCACAATGAAGTCAGCGGCACTGTTTGAAACTCATTACCTCAATTTAACACTCATAAAATGAATTGTTGAAGGCACACGCTGTGATTTTAATACAACATGAGTCAAAGCTAACACTTTATATGCCATAAAGGTGAGTGAGGGGTATTAAGACCCTCTCATTTGCACTGACTCCACATGGTACGCTGACACTTTCATTGTTACTTAGAAATAATCTTACATTTGCTTTGAATAAAAGAGTTTGAATCAGTAAGACAGACAGTTAAGGGGTTCGTGGGGTATGGAAATGACAATTAGCGAATGATGATATTCCATTTGTAGTTTTAAAAAAATGTCTGATCATCTGATGTGTTTAAACTTCCACTTTCGAGCTGCTCACACCCACACTTTAACACACACTTGTGTTGGTTATGATGATCTTGTTTAAATAAAAATGACTAAATATATATTCACTGTTTGGAGAGCCTGGGGCTAGTTGTCACACATTTTACTTCAGTGAATATTTGTCGGTGTAGGTTTATTTTTGAAAGCCCGTTTCTGTTGCACATACCTTATAGTCTCGGCTACAAAAAAAGCACTTGAACATTTCCACTTATTATGCAAGAAAAAAGATGCAGTTTATTTAACTCATGCTGGCCTTTTCACACTATATGGGGTGATTTGTGAGAAAGGAAGCTTATTATAGTTTTTTTTGGCATAATCTAAACAGAAAAATTAATAAACAGCAAAGATGTAAAAGGTAATGAACAAAAATATATACATATGACAACTCCATACCCTGAGGTGACTATATACATGACACGTGTGTGTATGTGTAGGAATGACAGTGAGTGCCTTAAGGGATGGTTCAGGCATGATAATCCGCTCTGTGGTTCATGGCGGGTCGATCAGTAAAGACGGGAGACTGGCAGTGGGGGATGGAATTGTTGCCATCAATGGAGAATCCACCACCAACCTGAGCAATGCACAAGCCAGAGCTATGCTACGCAGACATTCACTGATTGGACCTGATCTCAGGTGCTCACACACACACACACACACACACACACACTTGCCTAGCTTTATCTAAATGGGAACCTAAAATTTACTTCTAGTTTTTATATAAAAGTTTATGCAAATTAATACAGCATAACCTTTACCACAATAACATTTATTATAATATATCAAACAAGTGGTATTATTTTTATTTTCACAAAATAAGTTTGTTTGAATTATATATGAACAAACAAGTAAACAAACATTCATTCATTCTGAAAGTTTGGGGTTGATGAGATATTTTTTAATGTTTTTAAAAGAAGATTCTCATGCTTACCAGGCTGCATTTACTGTATTTGATCAAAAATGTAATTTACTCCTAAAATGTAATTTACTCCTGTAATGGCAAAGCTGTATTTTCAGCAGCCATTACTCCAGTCTTCAGTGTCACGTGATCCTTCAGAAGTCATTCTAATATGCTGATTTGGTGCTAAAGAAACATTTCTTATTGTTACCAATGTTGAAATTGTGTTTCTTAATAGTTGAAACTGATTTTTTTTTTTCAGGATTTTGATTAATAGAAAGTTCAAAAGAACATTTATTTAAAAACAGATTTCTTGTAACATTGTAAATGATTTTACTGCCACTTTTGATCAATTTAATGCATCATTCATGTCTTTAAAAAAAACCTTGCTGACCCCAAACTATTTAACATTTTTCATTTAGACTACATAACTACATAATCTTTATTGATTTCATCCGTTAAGGAGATAGTTCACCCAAAAAATGAAAGTTCTGTCATTAATTACTCACCCTCATATCGTTCCAAACATGTAGGACCGTAGTTCATCTTCGGAACACAAATTAAGATTTTTTTTTTGATGAAATCCAAGAGCTCTCTGACCCTCCACAGACAGCAAGGGTACTACCACGGTTAAGGCACGACATACCACAACGCATGCGTGTGCATTCATCTGCTCGTAAACAAGGCGCAGTGCACACGTGTTCTATGTAGTGGTACTCTCGATAATGGCAGGAGACTGTCCCGGAAGAGAACAAATCATTGAATAAAGTTATTTTTGTTTTCTTGCACACAAAAAGTAGGTCTTACGGGTTTGGAACGACATGAGGGTGAGTAATTAATGACAGAATTTTCATTTTTCGGTGAATTATCCCTTTAAAACGAATTTAAATGTTGAAAAATGTAAGAAAATGTGATGTTCTTGCCAGAAGCACATTTCATTGGTTGTTGGAATTGGATTTTTCATCAAAACAACTTCAATCAAACCCATTTTTGCTTGTTCTTACATGTTTTTGTATCAGTGTGACTTATGTACCTGCTGCCTTCCTGGACATGCACAGAGCCAGCTATGCCCAATCAAAAGAAGAAATGGAAATACACAGAACAGCTACTGTCCAACCCAAGCACTTACAAAACCTGCCTTTTAAACCCCTGTAAGGACTCAGAGAATCTTTTTGTCTGTTGTCTTGTTTGTGATGGTGCTCTAATGCTTGTTTGCTTTGTATTAGAGAATGCATTTCTGAACAACAAAGTACAGTGGATGGTAAGGAAGTGAATGGAAAGACTCAAGCTGAAGAAGAGAATGAAAAAATAGATAACCACAATCAAATTAAACAAAGAGAGAGCAATGAAAAACTGGAAAGAGACAAAAAGGTGAAGAATGAAAGAACGGTCTTGCAGAGTGAGAACGGACAAAGACGAGGGAGAGAAAAAGACAGACGAAAAGATGAAGAAGAGACACATGGGAAGGATCGAAGTTCATGGAGTCAGCCTAGAAGGTATCCCATAAACGAGCAAAATATTGAGACATTTACTTTTAATGTGTTCATGTGTAATGGTGATATGGTGGTGTTTATTGTCCTAGAGTAACATTATTCAGGGCTGGGGGCACGTGTCTTGGCTTCAGTGTGGTGGGGGGTCGTGGTATGGGCAGTCGACTGAGCAATGGAGAAATGAGACGGGGCATCTTTGTAAAACACATCGCAGAGGACAGTCCAGCTGCACGCAACAGCACTTTGAAAGAAGGAGACCGAATTCTTCAGGTGTGTGTGTGCGCTTGTGATTTTATTAGATAGTAGCCTTTAACTATTGGTATAAAGTCTGCTCTTCTTTAGTGCTTATTCTAGCCAGCAACTGCCCATTTATACACTGTCTGAAATTCCAATAACAGAAGAAAAAAAAAAAAAAAAGACTCACAAATACTTGTATAGAAACTGGCAGAAAATAATTCTGATCAGAAAATCTCCAGAAGTATGAGATATTTCCTTGGTTGCTCTTTATTTTATATTATGTGCACTTACCTGTACTTGAAAGTACTGGATAATGTAAGATAACACGTGTTAGGTTTAGGTTCAGAGTTAGTACCTAGTTATTACCCAGTTATTGTAATTACTATAACAAGTACATAGTATGTACATGCGAAACAGAACTGTAAAATAAATTGCTACCAATCCTTTTTTAGTTTATGTCTTTGTTACTGTGTAATTACACAGTTAATACTGAGTAATATTAATGAACAACATGTACTTACTACAGGGTAAGGTTATTGTGCATAATTTGCTGTTATTACTAAAGTACATGTAACATATAGGGCAGTTTAAAATGTTACCCAATACACAAATCAGTATGCAAAGCAATCAATCAATCAATCAATCAATCAATCAATATTTGTTATAATTAAAAATGTTAATATTTTGTATAATTTAGAATTTTTATGACTACTCTGGATGTCAAGCATGTAAAAGGAAGCAATGGCATCCTAAACAAATTATAAATCATATACATATCGTATATTTATATACACATACATGTTTACTTTCGTTATATTACTTTTTGTGCTACACAGAAGAAAAAAGTGAGGAAAAAAAAAACAGCAGTCAGATATTCAGATTGGAATGGGTGATTTCACTCTGCTCTTGCTATTTTTGTGTGAAATATACATCAGAAGACCTGAGGCTGAGACTAGTTAGTGTTGATGAACAGTAATTTGATTTGGATGATGTTTGATGATTTCCATCTGCTGGTCATAAAAAGCTAATGCATCACTCCTACTCTGACCTAAATAAACCAGATAACAGGATTAGTTTAAAGAACATCTGGGTCAAACTGGCTAACTTAAAAGTAGAAGTATTTTGAAAGGAATGAGCGACTTTGGAGAAAGAACTTACATTACATTTTTAATGTGTGTGTTGGCAGGTTCAAGGTGTAGATGTGAGTGATTTTACTCATGAAGAAGCCGTGGAGGCAATTCGTAGAGCAGGAGATAAAGTAGAACTATTAGTGCAGAGTCCTCAGGTAATACAAAGATACTGTACACATGCAGACACATAATCACTTTACAAATACCCATACTCAGTGCTAGAATATGAGTACATAAAACATTTATTGCCTCTCTATGTCCAGTTTCCAGCTCCTGACAACTGCTCTGAAGATGACAATGTGTCAAAATCAAATTCTCAAAATCATCAGGTGTGTTTTTGCTTGCTACTGTGTTTATCATTAGTGTCTTTTAGGTGATGTATATGCTCATTTAAAAGTTTATCTCCTCTTTAGGAACCCGAGATCCCCAATAATCTCTCCCCAAACTACCCCTTCAGTCCCATCCCCTTTAAGGTCTGTAATGTTTGTTTGCATAGTAATAATCCAATATATGTATATAAATAACATATTATGGGCTCCACATACATTCTCTGCAAACTGAATACTACCCCTGTGAAGGTACTCATAATTATACCTTTAAAAACAGGACTTATTCAGTTAAAAAGTACTGCCAAATGTACAACATTTATGTTAAACTGAAATAGTACTTTAACAATTTTATTACTTTAATGTTATTTCTATTGAAACATGTATGTCATGTATTTAAATATATTTGTAATTACACATTTGTAATAATGAAGTTGCAGTTGTAGTACGTGTAATATTATATAACACACCAGTTAAAAGTATAATCTATACTTCACATGTGCCTTAGTATGTTAGTCAACACCAAAATAAGATAATGTTTGGTAACACTTTATTTTAAGGTGTTATGTTACATGTATTTACTATTATAATAACAATAATTTATGCATAATTACATGCAAGTAACCCTAAGCCAAACCCAAATCCTAGCCCTAACCATATAAGTACATGTAGTTAATTAATATTGCTCAGTACTTAAATGTATAATTACACTGTAACAACATCACCTTAAAATAAAATGTAACCTATTTCTTCTTTAAAGCTCAACAAAAGATATTAAAACATTATTTAAACTTGACTTTAAAGTAAAAATTTAAATTTGACATTATTACAAAGTGTATTAAGAAACAAAGGGTTACACTTTATTTTAAGGTGTCCTTGTTACAGTGTAATTATACATTTAAGTACTGAGTAATATTAATGAACTACATGTACTTACTACATGGTTAGGGTTAGGATTAGGGTTACTACTTGCATGTAATTATGCATGATTTATTGTTATTATGAATGTAAGTACATGTAACATGTAACAATGACATTGTAAAATAAAGTGTTACCAAACATACTCATGAAAGTGTACTCTCTTTAAGTTCACTTAAGTGGCCTTTTATTTTATTAATATTACATTATCTGCAAGTACTGTTTTTAAAAATGTTAAAGGCGCGCATTTAATACAGTTATGCACACTTGTTTTTGTCAGCCATGTTGCAACATACTGTTGAGCAATAAAAATGCAATGAAAGAGATTTTAAATGAGAACTGATTACATAATGTATTTTCTGAAGAATTTAATCACATTTTATGGTGCTATTGTAGCGCACAGAAGACTGGAAGTTGGGGAAGCCTCCACATTTAGCTCCCCCCCTCCTGAAACTGCCCTCTAGGCAAGTCGACACAGAAACAGATGGAGTGCAGTGGGTTCCAGAGAGACCACCCCTGTCAGAAGAGGCTTCACATCATCACAGCGAGCAGCAGCAGGCCTCTTACTGGAGTATGTTTGTGTGTGTCTGTCTGTGTGTGGCTCAGGTTTCACCTGCATAAAGGGGGCCAAATGTCCCCTAAAGACAGTCAAACCTGAAATCACCTACATTGTGGGGAACAGTGAATCATTGCCACAAGGAAAACACATCAAACGTATTTACTTAATAAAACGTACTTAATAAACATACCAAGCACAGAGGATCAAAAATATCATTAGCTCTGAATACAAGTCAGTGCCTCTATTAGTGTGTCTGCTAATGTGTCTATATTGTTTTATCTGGATGTTTTTACATGTTTGTGTGTGTGTAAGCAGGCCGCATGCAGCAGAGGTATGGCAGTCTGCCTGGAGAGCTTCACATGTTTAATCTGGACTGTGGCTCACACAGCTCTGGACTGGGATTGTGTTTGTCAGGAAACAGAGATGGAGCACGTGGTAGAATGAGTGTGTACGTGTCTGAGATCAAACCAGACGGGGCTGCTGCGGCAGATGGTCGGGTCAGAGTGGGAGATGAACTGCTGGAGGTGAGAACAACCTCCTGAACTCTGACTGGACAACAGAAACATTTCATTTGCGCAAACAAGACTTTATGCTGTATATGTTGTTTATCATTAGAAAGCAATCTCATTCCGTTTCTGATGATAAATGAAAATAGGTCAATTGTGGTCATTTCAGCAAACACTGATTTTGAGATTTTTTTTGGGGTGGTGTGGCGTGACCAATATTTTTATTCTGCTATCTAAAGTTTGATGCCTTTTTTCTGTAGATTGTTGTTTAAAAGTTACCATAAATGACAAATGCTTATACTGTCATTGGTAGCTGCTACCATACAAAATACTTTTAAAATAATATTATTTTATATTATATAATTTAATTATAATATAACATTTTTCATTAAACTACCTAGTTTAAATGTTCTGATCATCAGCTAAATTATTATATTTATTAGAGAAATATTAAGTAATACACATATATAGTGAAATAGTCCAATACATTAAATGCATAAAATGCATTATCAAACTGAATACAGATCATTATTATTAAATACATATGTGACCCTGGACCACAAAACCAATCATAAGGGTCAATTTTTCGAAATTGAGATTTATACATCACCTGAAAGCTGAATAAATAAGCTTTCCATTGATGTATGGTTTGTTAGGATAGGACAATATTTGGCCGAGATACAACTATTTGAAAATCTGGAATCTGAGGGTGCAAAAAAAATCAAAATACTGAGAAAAATCACCTTTAAAGTTGCCCAAATTAAGTTCTTAGCAATGCATATTACTAATCAAAAATTAAGTTTTGATATATTAACGGTAGGAAATTTACAAAATATCTTCACGGAACATGACCTTTACTTAATGTGCTAATAATTTTAGGCATAAAAGAAAAATTGATCATTTTGACCCATTTTTGGCTATTGCTACAAATATACCCATGCTACTTAAGACTGGTTTTGTGCTCCAGGGTCACATATCTGACAGCTTTATGAATAAGTCCCACTTAAAAGTAAAAAGTATTAGAAGTAAAATAATTCAGTATTATTAACAAGAAATATAGAAATGTGTTACTTTTTAATACTAGCCTCTTATGTGAGACACATTGAATTGAGAGTTTTTATTTTTATTGTATTTTTGTTTAGTTTTTTTTTTTTATGTGTGTGTTGGCAGGTTCAAGGTGTTGGCATGTTTTGTGTTATTATATTTTTACATAATCTTTTATATTATGATCATTCTGTTTCTCAAAATGTATTAATGTTACATAGGCAAAAATGAAAGTAATTTCACAAGATGGTAGATTTGTAAGTTATGTAAAGGACAATGTAAAAATGGTACAGTTGCCCCCAGTTTCCCCAATATAACTAAAAGAGCAAAACACAGTGAAGCATGCGTCTTATCTAAGGTCAAGGGTTAATCTTTAGCATGTTTATGTGTGTATTTTGAAGATAAATGGACAAGTGCTGTATGGACGCAGCCACCAGAATGCAACAGCAATCGTCAAAAATGCTCCAGCTAAAGTCAGGATTCTGCTCACAAGGTGAGACATTTTCACACGAATGCAGATTAACACAAGCTGTCTTCTACATGCATTTTAATATACTCTCTATGTGTATTTGTTTTTGAAACAAGCAGAGATAAGAAAGACTTTGGATTTTTAAATATTTAAAAGCAAAGGAAAATATTCTGCACTATTTTTAGGTCTATGCCAACTCAAATGCACTGTATATGCACATGAATACTGTATGAAACTTGAAATCAAACTAGAAGCATTTTCACAAAGGTCTCAGACTTTGTATCCTACTATATGTATAGTGTATAGTGTGTATGTGTAACATATTTTGATCCATATATATATAATTTTCTCATCAGGAATAAAACTGCACAGACACAAATGACGACAGGACCAGTAAAGGAGGCAATGGACACACACACACACACACAAATAATCTAAAATACTTCTTAAAACAGTAAAAGACAATAATTATAGAGCCAAAAAAAAAAAAAAGTCAAAAAAATGCATTCTTAAGTTCATTACAATATATTTGGATAGTTAACTGCATGTTTATTGAATTTTCTATTTTATTCTTTATTTTTTTACTGGATATCTTCTGTCACTTGCATCATCTAATAACAGTTTTATCTGTTTAGATGGACAGCTGTCCTGTTATATCTCCTGCCATGCATATTAATATCACCAGAGAAGGTCAACATTTAGCTTTGCCTCAGGTAAAACTGTCAAATCAAATGTTAGACAAAAACATGACAAAATATCTTCCTGCTTCATTCTCATTCTCTTTGTTCTCACGTTTCTGTTTGTCGATAGGATGGAAGGATCAGCAGAGAGGATAAACAGAATTCTCGCTCCTCAGAGAGCCTCAACATTGGTCTTCCTGCTCCAATCAATGCCACATCCAATCATAAGCCCTCCTGTCATCCTGCCAGTCACATATCCCCCAGCCACTGTGCTCCTCCATCATCTGGCATTTCATCAGCTGATGAGAGCATCCGCTGCGGCTCCACAGCCAATCAGAGCACTTGCACAGGGCCTCACAACACTTCTTACTTTACCCAGTGTTCTGTGAGCTCTGACCCCCTAACATGTCCCATTATACCTGGCTGTATAAATACCATTGATATCTGCAAGGGAACCACAGGGCTCGGCCTCAGCATAGTAGGAGGCTGCAATACAGTACTGGTGAGAAATCGTAAATGGAACCAAGCATATTAGACTTCACAGTGTTGAAACTGCAACTTCAGTGCAAATCTGGATATCAAAAACCACAGCAATGTTATCTGTAGTATCGATAGTCAGCCAAAAATGAAAATCATTTCATCTTTTACTCACCCTCATGTCATTAGCAGAATGTTCATGTTGTTTTTTTTTTTCTTTGCAGGTGAATTGTGAAAAAAAAAAAAAAAAAAAAAAAAAACCTGTTGAAAAAAACAGCATGTGCTGGTTAGGTATGTTTTGAAGCATGGCAGCTGGTTTGAGCTGGTCCTTAATTGGTCATGATCTGGTTTAAGTTGGTCATGTGCTGGTCCTAAGTTGGTTAGGTTGCTCAGGACCAACTCATAACCAGCTCAGGACCAGCTTATAACCGGTTTAAATCATCTCATGACCAACTTAGGTCCAGCTTAAACCAGCTCAAACCAGCTGCCATGCTTCAAAACATACCTAACCAGCATATGCTCGTTTTTTCAACAGGGAATGACAAATCATTTATGCATTCCAAAGCAAAGCAACATACATTGCATTCAAGATATCCATTTTATCAGTTCATGCATTGCTTGGGGATTAAACCCATGATGCTTTAGTGTTTGAGCTATACGAATTCACTGTAAAAGTAGCTCATGTGACTTCAGAAGCCATAAAATACCTTTGTGTGGAGAACAGACTAAAATTTAAGTTGAAATTTTAATTTTTGCATGAACTACCCTTCAAAGAAATATTACAGGTCAAATCCAACTTAAATTGTGAGAAGCTTTCAACTAGTGCAGGAAGTAATTTCATCTTACCTCTTCATTAAAAAGAAAACAAAAACTCATTTACAGTGGAAGTGAATGAGGTATGTTGAGAGAGGTATGCTTTTAAAGCCTTTTTAAATATAAAGTTTGTTTGGTTATTTTTTAACTTTGAATTATTTAGTAGAAAAATGCTTATTATTTGATCTGCGAAGTTGTGTAAACCATCCTGGTTTTGGTCATTTTTATGAACTGAGCAATGGGTCTAAATGATTTTTTATGTGGCATTCGACAGAAGGCCAGAAATGCTCTTGATAAAGCTTATAAAATATTCCTTTAAATTAAAAATAAATATAGAAGTAACATGCTGCAATCACCAGCAATCAAAATAGGAACTCAAACAATATTCTTTCATTCCCTGGGGCTTTTTTTATGTGGAAATAAACAAAGCTTTTGGATTTTGAAACATTTAAAAGGAAAGAAAAGTTATTAAAGATTCTGCACTATTTTTAGGTTCATGCTAGCTTGAGTGTGTGGTGCCATTAAAGAATGACTGTCAAATTTTCAATTAAACTTTTCACTTAAATGCTTAAATTCACTTTAGTTCTTTCTTGTTTTCCTTGTCAGGGAGCAATAGTGATTCATGAAGTGAATAAGGATGGTGCGGCACACAGAGATGGTCGCTTGTGGGCAGGAGATCATATACTAGAGGTACAGAACTCAAGTATTCACCAGAATGTAGTTTATTGATCTCTTCACAAAGAACTTCCATTGTCCCAATGATAGAGTAACAATCATTACTGTGAATTTATGCCTTAGATTGACATCAACAAGGTAAGGTGCAGATTAAACTAAACTGAACATTCAAATGGTGAAAATTTAATCTACTTTTCCTATCCAAGTTTCTCTGAATAGCTCTGTTATCTCCAGGTGAACGGCATTGATCTGAGAATGGCCACTCATGAGGAGGCCTTGAGCGTCCTGCGCTTGAGTCCGCAGCGTGTGCGATTGTGTATCTACAGAGACCCTGTGACAGAGAACCACTCCACACACACTCTCCAGAACCACACGCCAGAAGACATGTGGGACCTCTTCAGTGTGGAACTGAACCTCAAAACAGGACAGGGACTGGGGCTTCGCACTGTTGGGAAAAGGTGGGTTATTCTAAAGGGATATAATTACATTACAGAACCGCACAGTGATTCATCTGATTTCATATCTGTCTGCATGTCTTGCAGGAATGACACTGGAATCTTTGTGTCTGAGATAACAAGGGGAGGGGCTGCAGACTTGGATGGAAGACTGTTGCTAGGTGACCAGATTTTGTCTGTGAATGGAGAGGACATCCGAGCTGCATCACATGACTATGCAAGCGCACTACTGCAGGTGCAGGCAAATACACTTCACTTAGGAATATAGTAATTAGTGCATTTCCTTTATAATCATAATAGGGCTAATTATGATCCTTTCTGTGTGTGTGTGTGTGTGTTGTAGAGCTGTAGTGGGCCTGTGCTGTTGGAGGTGGCACGTTTTAAAGCTTCATCACACTACTCATATGGAGATCAGGTAAACAATTCATACAGTACAACTAGATTATTCCTGTTATGCAGTACCTTTTGAAATTTGTGATCTAAAACAATAAATATGTTTGTGTTATAATTAAAGGAAATATTTTTTATAAGGGTTCAAAATATGCTCTTGTTAAGTTCAGGCCGTTATTTACACAGTGGCAAGAAAATGAACAGAATGACTCCCAAAAGAGTGGAAATAAAGAGCCAAAGTGGTGTCAACTTAAAGTTGATATATTTAACCATCTTTTGTAATTTTATATATACAAAAAAAGGTGGAATTCTTTGGAGTGACACCAACTAATACTAAAAAATGGTAACACTTTAGCATAGGGACCAATTCTCACTATTAACTGGTTGCTAATTAGCATGTCTGTTATTAACATATTTATTAGTACTTATATAGCACATATTCTTCATGACCATATTCTACATCCCTAATCCTTCCCAATACCTAAACTTAACAGCTACCTTACTAACTATTAATAAGCAGCAAATTAGGAGTTTACTGAGGCAAAAGTCATAGTTAATGTTTTGTTAATAGGGAGAATTGGACCTTAAAATAAAACGTGACCGAAAAAAAGACCAATTAAACAAAATGATTGCCAATTACATTTTGAAGAAAACACCTGAAATACCTCTTATAAATAGACCCTTTGTAATGTTAGAAGTTAATGCATAGCACATGGGAAAGTTTTGAAATTATAATTTTGAAAAGCTTACCAACCTTAAACTTTTGAATGGTAGTGTATGATAGAGATCTTACATACTCTACACATATTGTACACATATTTACAGCACACAAACACAACTTGTCTCAGTGGAATTCATCTCAGATCTAGATGGTGCACAATCTATGAAGTGTTTGAGTGTCTGTGCTCTGTGTTGTGGCAGGTGGGCGAGTTGGAT
The DNA here is from genome assembly GCA_039654775.1 of Spinibarbus caldwelli. Lineage (NCBI taxonomy): Eukaryota > Metazoa > Chordata > Actinopteri > Cypriniformes > Cyprinidae > Spinibarbus > Spinibarbus caldwelli. Next base: position 15,854,123 of record CM077225.1, read on the forward strand.
GTCCCTCTTCTCTCCTCTCTCAGCACAGATGATTGTGAGTGTATGTCACATCACATAATTATTCACTATTCAATATTCAGTTCTGTTCATCAGTGAGTCAATGTTTTCATCTTTTTGCACAGCTGTGGATGGAAATGTGGACATCAGAACTGTCACCGTTCAGAAGGTGGGTTTGGTTTGTTTGGTTTCACTTTCAAAGTAGTAATATAATATAAGGCATGTTTCTGCAATAACTGTATGATCCAGTAGTAACTGTAAGGTTGGTGTGATTCTGTCCCAGCATGAATTTGAATCTGTGGAGTTGAGATCGAGAGGAACACAGGGAAATGGCATGATTTATATCTCCAACCTGGACCCGACCACACCTGCAGCACGCGCAGGACATCTGCAGGTAGAGAGAATGAGAATGCTTGACACTTGGTGGGCCTAAAACCCTTTTTTCCCCTTTTTCATTATGTTTAGAAAATATTTATGTTGGAGCCGAGCTTTGTGGACAGCACTCCAAAATATTGTACAACTTTGTAGACGCAAGTTTAAGTCTTTTCCACATGGCTTTCAGGCATTTCTCTATACTGTCCGGCCCCAATAAAGTAAATAAATTAAGTAAATAATAAATTGTTGATCATTGTAAACCTCACAATATACATCAAACCATATATACACTACCATTCAGAATGTTATGGTCAATTTTTTTGTTTTCAGAAAGAAATGAATACTTTTATTCAGCATGGAAAAAAGTGACAGTAAAGACATTTATAATGTTACATAAGATTTCTCTTTTTTAAATAAATGTTGTTTTGAATTTTCTATGCATCAGAGTCCTGAAAAAATGACATTTTAAAATATATTAGAATAAAAAACAGCTGTTCACAATATTACTGTTTTTACTTTATTTTTGCTTTAAAAACTAGACTTGGTGAGTATAAGAGACGTATCCATTTATTTAGCCGTAATTAACCTGTCACTCAGTATAGAACTATCTAGTTTAAGGCTGTGCATTGTTTTATAGTTATTTATAGAACTATATTTCCAATAAATTAAAATACAAATATGTATTTAGATTTTTTTTTTTTTTTTGTACAGTGATTTGGACTGAATGGTTGAGCAAGATGAATTCTGTGAACACTGAAATTTGTGTAAAAATTGAGAAAATATGTATTTATGTTTTTTTTTTTTTAATTAGCTCATAATGAAAGTTTTTTTTTTGGAACAAGCCAAAATCACCATTTTAAAGGATACAGACATGTTATGTGTTTAGTTTTCATATTAGATTCATTTTTTATTACTTACTAGTTTAACAGATCTAGTTCCTACTACAAAAAATGTAAATGTCCAAAATGAATATTTCATTCATGAGAATTGCTTCCCACCACCCTCAAACTTAATAAACTCTGAACTGAATTTTCAGCTGGGTGCCAGAGTCATCAGCATTAACGGTACATCAACTGAACGCCTCTCAGTTACTGAGGCAAGTACTCTCCTGAGAAACAGCAGTGGAGCCGTCACACTGCAGGTGTGTATCTTCAGACATATGTCAAATTATTTCAGATTCAAATCAAATGTTTAGAGCTCATCTTTCCATGATGAGAAACTTTACACTCTGTGTGTTTGATTAAAGGTGATGCCAAGTGGCTGTGCAGATGGAGCTAGTAAAGATCGGCCATCTTTAATTCACTCCTCACCTGGACTCTCAGAGAAATACAATACCCACAACCACCAGAGGTACTCAAAATTAATATCATTTCAAATATATAAAATTGCCAAACTGTACTGAAGTTGATTCCTATGCAAAATTCACATGAAAAAAATAGATATTATGTTTTACATATCGGCAACATTTTTATTTACTGTTATTTTCTTGGTTTTTTTTTTTCTAATGATTTGTAGGAAAGTTATATGTATTTGTGTATGCCCAGGTGAAAAAGTGCACTTCCATAATGTATATAAAGTGCTCTATTTTCACATACTAATTTTGTATTTAATATACTAAAAAATATTCTTTAGTACTTTTTAAGATAGACTTAAGATCACCAAAGTGTACTCAACTGTGCTATATTGGGACACCATGAATATGAATTAAAATGTGCTTTTAACATATCTCTGTATTTAAAAAATCTATTTAGTTACCACTTGTAGTACACTTGAACCCATCTTTCATACACAAGTACATTCAAGTTGTACTACAAGTGGTAACTAAATAAATTTTTTTAATACAGAGATACTATGTTAAAAGCATAATACAAAACGGAAACAAGTCGCAATACAACGAAAGTAGCACAGCACAACGGAAACAAGCCACAACACAAAGAAATCTCCACAACACAATGGAAACAAGTCGCAACACATCAAAGGTAACAACACAACGGAAACAAGTTGCAACACAACGAAAGTAGCACAGCACAACGGAAACAAGCTGCAACACAACAAAATCTCCACAACACGACGGAAACAAGCCGCAACACAACAAAATCTCCACAACACAATGGAAACAAGTCGCAACACAACGAAATTAGCACAACACAATGGAAACCAGTCACAACTCAACAAAAGTAACAGAACCCAATGGAAACAAGCCACAATATAAAGAAATCTCCACAACACAATGGAAACAAGTCGCAACACATCAAAGGTAACACAACACAACGGAAACAAGCCGCAACACAACGAAATCTCCACAACACAACGGAAACAAGTCACAACACAACGAAAGTAGCACAACACAACGGAAACAAGCTGCAACACACACGAAATCTCCACAACGGAAACAAGTTGCAACACAACGAAAGTAGCACAATACACCGGAAACAAGCCGCAACAACAAAATCTCCACAACGCAATGGAGACAAGCTGCAACACAACAAAATCTCCACAGCACAATGGAAACAATTCACAACACAACGAAAGTAGCACAACACAATGGAAACAAGCTGCAACACAATAAAATCTCCACAACACAATGGAAACAAGCCACAACAAAACAAAATTAGCACAACACAATGGAAACAAGTCACAACACAACGGATACAAGTCATAACACAACAAAATAAGCACAACACAACAGAAACAAGCTGCAACACAACAAAATCTCCAACACACAATGGAAACAAACCGCAACAATGAAATTAGCACAACACAATGGAAACAAGCAGCAACACAACAAAATCTCCAAAACACAACGGAAACAAACCGCAACACAACAAAATCTCCACAACACAACGGAAATAAGCCGCAACAATGAAATTAGCAAAACACAATGGAAACAAGCAGCAACACAACAAAATCTCCACAACACAACGGAAAACAAGCCGCAACACAACAAAATCTCCACAACACAACTGAAACAAGCCGCAACAATGAAATTAGCACAACACAATGGAAACAAGCCGCAACACAACAAAATCTCCACAACACAACGAAAAAAAAAGTTGCAACACAACAAAATCTCCACAACGCAATGGAGACAAGCCGCAACACAACAAAATCTCCACAGCACAACGGAAACAATTCGCAACACAACGAAAGTAGCACAACACAATGGAAACAAGCCGCAACACAACAAAATCTCCACAACACAATGGAAACAAGTCGCAACACAACGAAATTAGCACAACACAATGAAATCAGAACAAAACAACGGAAACAAGCCGCAACACAACGAAATCTCCACAACACAACGGAAACAAGTCGCAACACAACGAAAGTAGCACAACACAACGGAAACAAGCTGCAACACAACGAAATCTCCACAATGGAAACAAGTCGCAACACAACGAAAGTAGCACAATACAACGGAAACAAGCCGCAACACAACAAAATCTCCACAACGCAATGGAAACAAGCCGCAACACAACAAAATATCCACAGCACAACGGAAACAAGTCGCAAAACAATGAAAGTAGCACAACACAACGGAAACAAGCCGCAACACAACAAAATCTCCACAACACAACGGAAACAAACCACAACACAATGAAATTAGCACAACACAGTGAAAACAAGTCACAACACAACGGAAACAAGTCACAACACAACGAAATAAGCACAACACAACAGAAACAAGCTGCAACACAACAAAATCTCCACAACACAACGGAAACAAGTCACAACACAACAAAATTAGCACAACACAATGGAAACAAGTCGGAACACATCAAAAGTAACAAGCAACACAATGAAATTAGAACAACAGAACGGAAACAAGCCGCAACACGATAAAATCTCCACAACACAATGAAAACAAGTCGCAACACAACGAAATTAGCACAACACAATGTAAAAAAGTCACAACACAACAAAAGTAACACAACACAATGGGAACAAGTCACAACACAATGGAAACAAGTCACAACACAAAGAAATAAGCACAACACAACAGAAACAAGCTGCAACACAACAAAATCTCCACAACACAACGAAAACAAGCCGCAACACAACAAAATCTCCACAACACAACGGAAACAAGCCGCAACACAACAAAATCTCCACAACACAATGGAAACGATCCGCAACACAACAAAATCTCCACAACACAACGGAAACAAGTCGCAACACAACAAAATTAGCACAACACAATGGAAACCAGTCACAACTCAACAAAAGTAACACAACCCAACGGAAACAAGCCGCAACGCAAAGAAATCTCCACAACACAATGGAAACAAGTCGCAACACATCAAAGGTAACACCACAATGGGAACAAGCCACAACACAATGAAATTAGAACAAAACAACAGTAGCAAGCCACAACACAATGAAATCTCCACAACAAAACGGAAACAAGTCGCAACACAACAAAATTAGCACAACACAATGGAAACAAGTCGGAGCACATCAAAAGTAACACAAGCAAGACAATGAAATTAGAACAACACAACGGAAACAAGCCGCAACAATGAAATCTCCACAACACAACGGAAACAAGTTGCAACACAACAAAATTAGCACAACACAATGGAAACAAGTCGCAACACATCAAAAGTAACGCAACACAATGGAAACAAGCTGCAACACAACGAAATTAGCACAACACAATGAAACCAAGCCACAAAATTAGCACAACACAACAAAATTAGTCCTATGCGCTGTTGTGCACTACTGGGCCACCGTACTTATCTCTGATCTATACAGTAAACTGTAGAAGTTAGAAGTGCAAACAAAATCCCAAACAACTTTTATTCACCCAATATTTATATATGTATAGAACTCCAATAAGTTTTAGAAAGTAATTTTTATTTAATTGCCAACAGTCTCTAAGTTTGCTTTAGTTTTCATTTAACACTTTCTATCTGAAAAGTTTTGTCACTAAAATACATGGGTCCAGGACAACATTTTTATGGCTGAGTAGGTTACATCATACAGGACTTTTGTCAACTATGTTCCTGGTCTGCTGAGGATGGTCCTGATTTAAGCTTTCATTTAAGATTTATTACTGGTTTCATCTCAGCGCTGCCTTCAATGAGTCCATAAAATATATATTAAAATTGCATATTTTTACTGAAACGCCTGCTTGTGGATATTTCAGAGCCAGTTTGCGTGTGCAGTTTTGTAGAGGCATTACAGTCAGCAGAATTCTACACTAGAGCTCTGATAAAGGACTTCACCTCCAGGGCACCCAGACTATTCAGACACGCTGTTCAATAGAAGTGTTACGCTTGCTTTTTTCGTTTTTCTAACTGTACTAAAAGATTTTTTCCCTGTTTGCCAATAGGGTGTCTGGACAAAAAATGGGTTAAATTTTATTTGTCTTTTGTGTGTGTTTAAGTTCTCCTCAGTTCCAGACTATCACTCTTGAACGTGGCTCTGCTGGGCTTGGCTTCAGTATTGTAGGAGGATTTGGCAGTTCCCATGGTGACTTGCCCATCTATGTCAAGAACATATTTCCCAAGGTACAGAGACTTAAAGAGACTTAAACTAAAAAGGTTGAGTAAATCTCTTGACTGCAGTGCGCCAAACACATCGATACGTCCAAACACACGTTCATTTTGCATGTATCGTAGTATGTATACATTCCGCCTCCTGACATACAGTCATCTGACTGAGAAAGGAATGTTATTTGTGTATTTGAGCGTGAAGCGTATGTGACAGTGCTCTGTTTCCACAGGGAGCTGCAGTGGAGGATGGGCGTCTGCATCGCGGTGATCAGCTACTGACAGTAAATGGACAGAGTCTGGAGGGTGTCACTCATTCTGAAGCTGTCGAGCTCCTTAGACAAACCAGCGGGACAGTTACGCTACAAGTACTCTCAAAAAGACTACCAACATGCTGATAATGTCACTGTCCTGTCGAGATGTTTCGCATAGACTTCAAGGAGGAGCTGTATTACTGATTGTTAGACACAGATGGAGATTCTACAAGCTGTATTTCTCAAAAAAAAAAAAAAAAAAAAGTAGTCTTTTCTAATTGCAAAAATATCTCAGACAATGTGTGTAAAGTGGGAGAAGCCAATAGAGACTAGTGCTAAACCAGTGGTTCTCAACCAGGGGATCTGCAGTATAACTTCTATTAAATTAGTTAAAAGATAATTATTAATATTAATATATTATATTTAATCTAACTAATCCATTAAAATAATATAACTATATAAAAATATAATAAACTATAGAAAATATAAATGTTACTTGAAAACTTATTTTCCCTTAATAAATATTGATTTTATTGAATAACATAGTTAATAAAATTGTGGATAATTTATCTATATATGTATATGTATAAAGCTGATATATATGTGTGTGTATATATACATATATCTGATATATAAAGCTGATATATAAGTGCTGTCAAATTGATTAAATCGCATCCAAAATAAGTTTTTGTTTACGTATTATATGTGTGTTGTGTATATTTCTATGTATATATAAACACACACACATACATGTATATATTTAAGAAATATATGTAATATATATTTATGTATATTATAAATAATATATAAATGTGAATATACATATATACTCAAATATTTCTTAAATACATGTATGTCTGTGTATTTATATATACATAGAAATATACACAGTACATATACACTATATAAACAAACTTATTTTGGATGCGATTAATCATGATAAACTGATATGACTGCATGAATATATACAGTGCTGCTTGAAAGTTTGTGAACCCCTTGCAGAATCTGTGAAAATGTGAGTAATTTTAACAAAATAAGAGAGATCATACAAAATGGATGTTATTTTTTATTTAGTACTGTCCTGAGTAAGATATTTTACATAAAAGATGTTTACATTTAGTCCACAAGACAAAAAAAAAAAAAAAAAAAAAGCTGAAATTATTAAAACAACCCCATTCAAAAGTTTGTGAAGTTTTGGTTCTTAATACTGTGTGTGGTTACCTGGATGATCCATGACTGTTTTTTGTTTTGTGATGGTTGTTCATGAGTCCCTTGTTTGTTCTGAACAGTTAAACTGAGCACTACTCTTCAGAAAAATCCTCCATGCCCTGCGGAATCTTCAGGTTTCCAGTATCTTTTGCATATTTGAACCCTTTCCAGCAGTGACTGTATGATTTTGAGATCTATATTTTCACACTGAGGACAACTGAGGGACTCAAACACATTAAAAAAGGTTTAAACATTCACTGATGCTCCAGAAGGGAACACGATGCATTAAGAGCCGGGGGGTGAAAACTTTTTGAATTTGAAGATCAAGGTAAATTGTACTTAATTTGTCTTCCGGGAAACATGCAAGTAAGTTCTGTTGTTTCCGAAGGGCAGTACTAAATGGGAAAAAATTATATTTCTACAAAATAAAAAAATTGGACATCATCATCCTTTTCAAAAGTTTTCACCCCTTTTCAGCTATTTTTTTTTTTTCTTGTGGACCAAATGTAAACATCTTTTATGTAAAATATCTTACTCAGGACAGTACTAAATAAAATAAAAAAAAAAATAGCATGCATTTTGTATGATCTCTATTTTGTTAAAATTACATTTTCACAGATTCTGCAAGGGGTTTACAAACTTTCAAGCAGCACTGTATATATTCATATTTTCATATAATATCCACAATTAATTTCAAGCTGCATGAAATGAAACAGTTGAGAACCATTGTGCTAAACTGTGATTCTTTTAAACATATCAGCTTTTTTTTGTATTGTATTGCTTCACAAAAGAGATTTGTACCGTTAATGTCCACTTTTCTGCCTTTATACATATAACTGGCATAGTTAGTGCTAAGAGCTCACTTTATGCATAGTTATTCATAAGTGTGGTTCAGTTACACATTTAGGTTGTCATAAATCATGCAAAAAACTATTTTAAGCAAGACTAATATATAGGAATATTTTGTGACTGTGACTCAATAATGAACAATTATATCTGCATAATTATGATGTCTGTATATGTTGTCAGATGCATTCCATGTAAGTCAGTGCTTCACTGTTCTTTAAAACGACAATCAACATCCATCAGCTCGTAGATTTGTCTTTTTCTACTGTAAATTTACCTGTATACAAAATAAATTATTTTATTGCAGTAAAGTAAAGTCTTCTTGTTAGACTACAAATTAAGTACTGAAAGTGCAATACTGCAATTTTAATAATAAAAAAAAAATACCTGGAGCTATACGGTGAGCTGTTTACTCAGATATATAAAAGCAATTACAGTACAATTTAGCTATTTTTACCATCTGATCAATAATTATTTGCATCATCAAGCAAAATGAGCCATGGAGACAATTATAACACGCAAACACAATACATCTCTACAACATAATTCTTGTTTTAATCTTCGAATCACACACATTTAGTCATGTAAAGAACAATCTTCAGGTTAATATGAGACACTATCAATCTGTATCCAAAAGTACTGCCATAGAAAACACTAAGAAAGGGATTATTTATATATATTTATCTGCAAGTATTCAAAGTAACAAAGGGAAAAAAGCTAATATGACAGACATATTTACACGATGTGTGGTCGCTAGCTGACATGCAGCAAGTACAGTTGGTATCCATGTGGAAGAGGGCATATATGCGTTTAAATGTGAAAAGCTGAAGCTAATATATTAAAATGCCTATGTACTTTGTCATGAGGGTTACACGAGAACAGTGACATTAAGTGCCCTTAACACGGTTTACTTTTGAGATGAATATAGCTTCAACGCCATGTGATAACAGTATAATGCATGTGTATATGCTTGATGAATTGTGAACTATATAATAACATCTGTGAAAATGTGTGGTCCACCCCCAGCTCCTGGTCCCTGCAGTGTTCGCTCTGCTGAAAGCAGCTTAAGCTGAGTGATGGCTTTCAGGAAGTGCACTCAGACAAAAAAGTTCTGTTTATAGAGCTGATGTCATTCAGCCACTCACATCTTTGTGAAAACAGAGAGAGAGAGAGAGAGAGAGAGAGAGGAGGGGTTTCTGTCTCGTTCCCTCCTATGTTTATCTCACTTCATGGCCTTTCCTTTACCCTTGCCTTTCCCCTTCCCAGAAGGTGCTGGTTTCTCTTGCTTGACGTCTTTTGCTGGTTTAGCTTTCTTCTGCTGTAAGAATGAAAAAACAGAAATCAGGTGAATAATGGTTTTTTGGAATAAATAAATAAATAATGGAATAAAGCATTTTTAATTATTTATTATGATATTTTGCCTATATGTAGGACCTGATGGAATATGCAGACTGTATCTGCATTTTCTATGCTGATTTTGGGGCAAATGTGGAATTCTGCAGAATGAATTTACACACGGTAAAATGTGTAAAATGTAGCTGAAAGCACTACACTCTTATTGGTAACAATCAACTTATATATTACATGTCAACTTAAAATGATGAGTGTTTAAATTCTGTGGAATGAACTTTACTGGTTGCAACAATCTATAAGTGATCCAAGGAATAGTTCACCCAAAATTAAAAAAGGTCATAATTTGCTCACCCCTCATGTTGTTCCAAACTTTCACTTTTTCAATTAAAAACAAGGACAGAAGTTTTCAAGCTTCAAAAACAATGCAACATTATCATAAAAGCAGCCACTTTAAGATGGCTTTAAAAAACAGATCTGTTTCTCAAGTTTCTCAACTCACTGACTTGGTGAACCAGTTACAGTTGTTCCAGAAGATTTGGAATATAGAGCATGAGGCATATGAACAACTTCCATTGTACTTTTATGCTTTAAAGCTTGAATCTCTGTTCTTTACAACTGTATGGAAAAAAGTGAAAAGTCTTCAAAAATTCACATTTTATTTTTCAAGAAATAAAGGAGACCACAGGTTTGGAACAATATGGGCATGAGTAAATGCTGACAATTAGCATTTTTGGGTCAACATTTCAATATTCCCATGAAAAAAATGTTCTATAAAGCAATCAAGTCTCTTCAGAAGACAAGGATTAAACTTGATTCATATGGATTGTTTACAATGTCTTTATGAACATTTAGAAGCATCAAAGTTCTGGATGCATTGACTTTCAATGAAGGTTTTCATTAAAAATATCTTCATTTGTGTTTCAAAGCTGAACGAAAGCCTTAAGTATTTGGAACAACATGAATGCAAGTAATTGATGAAACAATTTACATCATGGGGTAAACTTAGCCATTAAAGTGCATCTATTATTGATTTTTGAACATTACCTTTCATGCAGTGTGTAACAAAGCTCTAAGTGAATGAAAACCTCCTGCAAAGTTTTAAATCTGAAAGTGCACCGTGTATAAAGTTATTGTCTCTCAAAAAAAAAAGAGTTGACTCTGAATCACTGAAACAAGTCGTTTTTAAAACGAATCCCAAGCCGTTTCATGGTGACGTCAAAATGAAACATTAGCATATTGCTCGCCCACTTGGTCTTTTCGCATTGGTCTGAATGAAAATGCAAATTCATTCTTTGCCACTAGGTGCTGCTTTTGGAGCGGAAAAAATAGCTGTTTCCCCGGTAATGGCTCTACACAAAGCATCTTATCAGGCATTACAGGCATGATGAAATGAAAATGAGACCAATCAGACCAATCACCGCAGATTAGAGTCACGCAAAGGAGGGGTTTGGAAAAATTAATCGTTAAATGAATCTTTGGGAGTCGTTGAGCAAGTAAGGTAAAAAAATAAATGCATATTTTAAGACAATAAAAGTATTTTTCGACCTTGCATGCATGTCAACCTGTTGTTGGGGACTCCCAAACCCAAAATATAAACCTTTCATTATCCATAATAGGGGCACTTTAAAGGATTAGTTCACCCAAAAATTAAAATTTCATCATTATTAATTTCTCACCCTCATGTCATTCCAAACCTGTATAAGTTTCTTTCTTATGTTGAAAACAAAAGAAGATATTCTGAAGAACCAAACATTTGTTGGTCACCATTGCCTTCCATTGTAAGGAAAGAAATACTATGGAAGTCAATGGGCCATCAACTGTTTGATTAGCAGCATTCTTAAAAATATTTTCATTTATGTTCAACATAAGAAAGAAACTCATACAGGTTTGGAATGACATGAGGGGGGAGTAAATGATGACAAAATTTTAATTTTGGGGTGAACTATCCCTTTGTGTGTTCTCAAAATGAGATGTTATTGAGGTCAACGTGATTGTAAAACTGACCGAAAGTCAAAATGAGAGCCACTGAATTGCTATTTTGATATCTACCTTGATCATTGCATCTGCTGTAACCCCATCGTCTTCTTCCTCTTCTTGGAACTGAGATTCACCGTCAAGCTCTCCTATAAGCTCAGGGTCAGCAGCACTTTTACGGCTTTTCTTAACCACTTGTAAGGAGTACGGTGTAAGATGGGATTCCTTATTGTAGGCTCTTGTAAATGCAGCTTTCACCTGCAGAAAGGAAGAAAAAACAGCTGATGGGGATAAAGTGTGGCATACAGCACCTCCAGATGTTTTACAGTTAAAACAATTAACTCAGACTGAGCAGGCATCTGTCAAAGCAATGAACTGTCAACTGGACCACCGGTTTCTTGTCCTGGAGGAGAACTCTACAATATGCTCAGAAAATCAAACACACACGCACACACCTTGGAGTCTAGTTTAGAGTAAGGATCCGGCTGTCCGCCCCATGTGCTGATCTCCATCATGTTATCAACATCCTCTTTGATGATGTTGTAATCATCCATGAGCTTCACGCTCTGACTGGCTCCCTCTGAACCCTGCGACTGAAGAGGCTCTAATATTGCTAAGCGCAAATACGGCAGGTAATCCAGATTTATTGCTTCCTTACTACTTAACGTTCTGCAGGATGAGAAAGAGGCAAGATTTTAGGGAAGCATAAATGTGGTTTAAAGAGTTCAAACTTCAAACGAGGAGGAAGAAAATGTGAGAAAGTGTTTATGTGTGTTTTCTCACTTTAGACTCATGTGTGAAGCGAGCTCCTGTATGATGCGGCTGTGTTTGCCAGCTGATGAGAACTTGCCCAACCAGCTGGGAAAGGTCGGAAACTGACTCATATAACCTCGCATCAGCTCCCCGGGCAACACGCTCGCATAAATCGCCTGGAAAAAAAAAATATGCACAGATTTATGAAAAAGCTTGGTTTGTTTTCACTGATCTATGTGAAAACACTTGACCTATGTGAACAGATTTTGTAATATGTTACAAATCAGTGCTGCAGTTTTGTTTCATCGTTTCTGCCTTGAAAATGTCATTTTGAAAATAGCCACTTCAGGGCCTGATTATCTCGGTGCTGCTGCAGCAATCAAAGCTGTTGACTGAGGATTTGTTGGTCAACACTGATGAGAAGATAATAGCATGAAAGTATGTTACCTGTGTGGGAAGCAGAGACCATGTCTGTCTCGAGCGGATCTGTTTGTCCACTAAATCTCCATCGCAAATGCTGTCTGCTGTTTTACTCAACAACACCAAATGATTCTTCAGATTTCCCCTAATAAACATCAAATGACAATTATACCATCATGCTTTCATCTGGAGTTAGAATACATTTTTATAAGTCTTATGAAATAAATACATGTTGCACAATTTACATGCTGCAAATGTTATTGTGTGCTAGGGATGGTCAATACATTAATATTAAAGAGATTATTACAATAATTTTGCTGACACAAAATGAGGGAAAAATTTAATATTAATGATAATATTAAAAGTTTAGCTTATTTTTCTCAAGGCAGTAAGCCAAATTCATCAGTGCAAAGTCAAAATACATCTGTACATTAAGTGTAAATGCAAACTAACAGACCTACCATTTGTTCCATGTAATGTTTAATTTGTTTCTTTTATTCTTCAAAGAACTTGCTTTGATTCAGCAAATGCAACTGTTTTTAGGATTCAGATTTGATTTAATTTTATTGCCACATCAGCTTCATAGGCTATTTCATGGCAAACAAAGATTATACATTAAAAAAACAAATACACAATACAAAAATTTTAATAAAGCAGTTATAAAACAAAGTGTACATAAAATTCTATAAAAGATTCTTTAAATTTTCTTTTGAAAGAAATTATAAAGGTTTTTCCGGGTTCATCTTATAAAACAAGTCCTTAAGAGTTTGTCCTAACTGTTTTTAGGAAGATTGGGTTACACTTTATTTTAAAGTGCTCTTGCTACACTATAATAATAAAGTTAAGTAATGGGTAATATTATTCAACAACATGCACTTAAGGTTATGGTTAGGGTTAGAGTTTGGTTAAGGGTTAAGTTGCTTGTAATTATGCACAATTTACTGTTATTACTATACTATGTACATCTACGATGTGTAACAAACACTGTAAAGCACTGTAAAATACAGTTTCTGTATCATTTTATTCCTATTTTAATATTGGTACCTAAATATGATTTTAAATGTTTATTTTGTGTTAATGCGATAAAAGGAAATAAGTGGTCACTATGTATAGATTTTGTATGTAATTTGGTACAATAACTGTTCTATCTAGTTCAGGTCTTTTCATGGGGAGCAAGCAAGAATCACATTTTAAACTAGAGTAAATACAAAAGTGTTTAGATATATATTGAATAATGTAAAAATTTGGGAAAACCGGCCTTGTGTGCAAGTCTAAAACTTACCCTGCAGCAGCTGGTCGAACATGCAGATAGTTTTCTTGAACAAATAGTGGTGCTAAAGAGTAATCATGGAAGAAAAGGTCTGATTTGTCAATCAAAGACATGTGGGCATTTTCCTCTCCTGAAGCAAACACCTTCCGACACACATCAAATGGACCCTGCATATGTAAACAACACACCAATATTGTCATTCTGATTCTACTCATGTCATCAATTCACCCATGATTGTACAGTGTGTACTGTGTAATTTATTTAACAGCGTGCACATGTACCAGTTTCATGTCCTTCTTAGCATTGTTAGCATCCGCTTTGGCCTGGTCATAGGTCATGACTTTGTCTTTAACAGACCACATGCTCAGATTATGTAGTACCTAGGAGTAGAAATACATTAATTGTGCAGTGCTGCTTCAGACACTGAATCAGTGATAAAGGCAACTGATTTGTTCATTAATGTCATACCTGCCTAATATCCTGATTAGATGCCAGGATGATTTCATTAAGTGCTGGAGGTGGGATCTTCAGACCCTCTTTGAAAGCTATAGACATCATAGCCCCCTGATTGGACAAAGAGGAAGCGTAATCATTTTGACTGCAATAAGTGTGATATTGACTAAAATAAGATTTTTTTATTACATTTTATGTTACGATCTTGTTACAATTGTAATTACACAAAAAAGTAGTATTAACTAGTAATAACTAACAACGTGTACCTACTCAAAGTTAGTTGCTTGTAATCATGCATGATTTACTGTTATTACTACAAAATAAAACCTGTGATGTTTAAACCTGGAAATAAACATTTCAAATATTTTTCAATCTAAAAACACAAAGAAAATTATGACTATAACTAGAAAAGCAAATGTGACAATGTAAACACAATTTCTATGAAACACTGATTTAATCAGACAATTATTTAAAATGTCAGTGAGCACCTTGATCTGCTCAACACGGGGTCTCTGAAACCGCAGGTCGTAGCAGTAGTTAGCCAGAGAGCGGATCTTCTGATGATTGCGGTCATTACACATGCAGATAATGGGAATCTTTGACTGTTTTATCAGACCAATCATCTCCTGTGTGGGTCAAAGGGAAAAGCACAAGAGTCAAGCACCACAATGACACTGGAAACACTGGTGTGCATATGTACCAGTGAAATGGCATACTACCATACTACTCTTACCAAGACTGCACTATGTATTCTATATACTGCATACAGTATGTACATATTCTATATGCACAGAATACCTATTACATTTGCTCAAAATGAACAGTATAGAACAGAGCATATTGCATGGATTACTGTATACCAACCACACTGCAATGAATTGACCGTCATTTTTAGCATAATGAATGAAAAGGATGCCAAATCTATGCAAAACATTTTTAATCAAAACTAGATTAAAACTGAAAAAGGAAAAAAAAATGCAAGGCAAAGACTTGATTCAGTCCATCAGTTGTTGACTGAATTTTAATTGTTGCACTCAAAAATAAATGTGAGCTTGCAGTCGACAATTTGATGAGATCCTGTGACAAACTTAGCATACTACTGTTTGAAGCATTTATTGTGGAACAATCGCAACTGTTACACATGATATTTGCAAAAAATTTAAGTAGTATACAATACTGTGCCGTATTCAGTAATTAAGCTGATGCTCCAAAATCCACACACAGCCACAGAATCCATAAGGATTTAAAAATCATCTAGTCCATTTTTGCTCCCTGAGCACCACCTCTGGTAAAGACAGATATTGCAATTCAATGAGAGTGTGTATGCCAACCTGTATTCCTCCTCTGTCTTCATTTCCTGCCATCCCATCCACCTCGTCCATTATGAGGACATGTTTACTGCTCACTGTCTGAGATGCACCTGACACCATTAAACACAGAAACATACAATGTTTACATTATAATCACTGAGGTTTAACTCCAAAACATTTTACAGATGCTACCTGATTAATTAGCTATTAATTAAGCTAATTACCGGTATAGAAATTCTTAATGCTGGTGTTGTTGAGTGATTCTGCGATGACTTCCTTTAAGCTGTTCTTACTGCGGGTGCAGCTTGCATTCATCTCCACGTAGCTGTAACCCAACTCCTACAAGCACATATGGAACTCTATTAACGCATTAACCAATGCAATGAAACTGTAAAAACAGACACACTGCGTTTACAATCATTCACTAATGATTTAATTCTTGATCCCATGTTAAACACTTTAGAAGGATTACACAGGCTTTTTTTGAAACAGTCAAACAAAATGATTAAGAATGAGAATGAACTGACCTCACAGACGAGAGCAGCAGTAGTGGTCTTCCCTACACCAGGAGGCCCAGATAACAATGCAGCCTTAAATCCAGAACCGTCATCTTTACTCCCAAACTTTCCAAATTTGGCTGCTTCCCAGAAAGACAGACACAAAAACAATGAAAATTGGTTAAACAGAATTTTAGACTGAACAGTGCATTAGAATAAACACATTGAGTACGGTCAGAATCGCATACTACACAGTATATACTGCTAATCGCATACTACTGTTAAAAATTATTATGTGAAACAGTATGCATCATTAAAAATCCTCCTGCAAGAGTAAAATGCAATTGCTTATGGTGAATTCACGTGCACTGGCATTATGGGAAACAGTGTACCCTGGTTATATAATGTATACTTTGGAAAATGTAGCAGGTCAATGGTGCAAATAGACTTTGCATCCTGGTAGTATGCCATTCCAAACATGGGTAAGTTGACATGAAATTAAGCAGATTCACTAGTATGACAGAATAAAACTCCAAATAACATCTGAAACAACATTTCCAATTCTTTTCTTATTCAGTTTATATTACCTGATATTTTAGGGACAATTGCATTTGTCATACTATGGGACCATTTCAAATTAACTAATAAAGGTGGGGGAAAAAAGTCTAAAAAATATGATAAAAATATATATATACACATTCCCTAATCCAAAATCTTTATCTAAAATCTTGATGTATATTATCTTAAGTTATATGTCAACTACCCAAATATTCACTGCCTGTGAACACATAATAGGAACAAACTTTAAATACTGACATGGTGCTTTTGTATTGCCGCTGTGATTTTTATGCCAGTTCTGTAACCAACGCAGAAGCTTGTTAGCACAACTCTGATCCCCCTGCTGCCCAATCAGGTTCTTCAGACTATGAGGGCGGTACTTATCCACCCACAATAGGCTGCTACCCTCACTCTCAGGGGTAGAGTTGGATACAGAGGATGCTCTCTTGGATTGATCAAAGCTCAAACTCTTTTTGACCTCTGAACGAGAGGCCCCAAGTGTTCCAGATTTAGAAGCAGAGCCAGGCTTAGACTTCCTCTCTGAAGGACTTCTCTTGTTGGGGCTGGGCCCTTGTGGTGTGGCCTTCTTGGATGGAGGAGTGGGTTTGCCTCTAGAGTCTGGAGTCCTTGTTTTAGAGGATTTATTCTGTAATATGGAAGATAGACAGACAGCTTGTAAAATTAACGAAATTCCAAAGTGTGCACTAAGGCTGCACAATAAAAAAACGACATTTTGTATGCAATATTTTGTTTTTCTGCAATATATATTTCAATATGAAAATATACAGAACACTTAGACCAGATAAGTTGAATAGCTATATTGAAATAATTATTGACTAGGGAGATTTTGTTAGATAAATAATTTTAAAAAGCTGAAAAATTACTTCTTACACTGAAGCCTTTTTTGTGTACAAAGCACTCTTTTAGGACTAAATGTTTTGGGAAAAATTTGGGTGTTCACTAGACACCAAATGAATGGAGTAAAAAAAAACAAACAAAAAAAAACATAAATGAGCAAAATTCCTACTGTTTTTGACCCATTCAATATGACTATAAAATGATTTTTATTGTGATTATTATTGAATAAAAATATTAAACAAAATAAGACATTTATTGCAATAATACTATTGTACAATAAAAATTGAGAATTTCATTAAGAAAAATTATATATATATATATATATATATATATATATATATATATATATATACACACACACACACACACACACACACACACACACAGGTGCATCTCAAAAAATTTGAATATCGTGAAAAAGTTTTTTTTTTTGGTAACATTTCAAAAAGTGAAACTTTCATATAATCTAGATTCATTACATGTAAAGTAAAACATTTCAAATGTTTTTTTTGTTTTAATTTTGATGATTAGAGCTCACAGCTCATGAAAGTCAAAAATCCAGTATCTCAAAATATTAGAATATTTCCTAAAATCAATCAATAAAAGGATTTGCAAAACAGAAAAGTTCAAGTTATGTAAAGTTATGTTTAAAAGTATGTTCATTTATGAACTCAATACTTGATCGGGGCTCCTTTAGCACAAATTCCAGCATCAGTGAGGTGTGGCATGGAAGCGAGCAGCCTGTGGCACTGCTGAGGCACTATTGAGCCTTCAGCTCGTCTGTATTGTTGGATCGACTGTTTCACATCTTTCTCTTGAAAATATCCCATAGATTCCATATGGGGTTCAGGTCAGGCATGTTGGCTGGCCAATCAAGCACAGTAATATCATGGTCAGCAAACCATGCTATTACATTTATCAGCAACTCCATAAAGCTTGTCAGCAGATGGAAGCATAAAGTGCTCAAAAAATCTCCTGGTAGACGGCTGCATTGACTTTGGACTTGATAAAACACAATGGACCAACACCAGCAGACGTCACAGCACCCCAAATCATCACAGACTGTGGAAACTTCACACTGGGCTTCAAGCAGCTTGGATTCTGTGCCTCTCCAGTCTTCCTCCAGACCTTGATTTCCAAATGAAATGCAAAATTTACTTTTATCTGAAAAGAGGACTTTGGATCACTGAGCAACAGTCCAGTTCTTTTTCTCCTTAGCCCAGGAAAGATGCTTCTGACGTTGTTTCTGTTTCAGAAGTGGCTTGGTAGCCCTTTTCCTGAAGACGTCTGAGTGTGGTGACTCGTGATGCACTGACTCCAGCTTCAGTCCACTCCTTGTGAAGCTCTCCCAAGTGTTTGAATGGGCTTTGCTTGACAGTATTCTCAAGCTTGCGATCATCCCTGTTGCTTGTGCACCTTTTCCTACCCAATTTCTTCCTTCCAGTCAACTTTGCATTTAATAAGCTTTGATACAGCACTTTGTGAACAGCCACTCCCCTTTCAGTAATGACCTTCTGTGACTTACCCTCTTTGTGGAGGGTGTCAATGATTGTCTTCTGGACCATTGCCAAGTCAGCAGTATTCCTCATTATTGTGGTTTCAAAGAACAAGAGATACCCGGAATTTATACTGTAGGGATGGTCATTTAATGAAACTGAAATGTAAATATTCAAATATTTTGAGATATTGGATTTTCAACTTTCATGAGCTGTAAGCTCTAATTATCAAAATTAAAACAAAAAAAACTTTTGAAATGTTTTACTTTATATGTAATGAATCTAGAATATATGAAAGTTTCACTTGAAGAAATGTTACCAAAAAAAAAATAAAAAATTTTCATGATATGCTAATTTTTTGAGATGCACCTGTGTGTGTGTGTGTGTGTGTGTATATATATATATATATATATATATATATATACAGACACACTACTGTTCAAAAGTTTTGGATCAGTAAGACTTGTAATGTTTTTTAAAGAAGTCTCTTATGCTCATCAAGGTTGCATTTATTTGATCAAAAATACAGGAAAAAAACAGTAATCTTGCAAAATGTTATTACAAAATAAAATAATGGTTTCTATTTTAATATACTTTAAAGTATAATTTATTTCTGTGATGCAAAGCTGAATTTCCATCAGCCATTACTCCAGTCTAAAGGGTCACGTGATCCTTCAGCAATCATTCTAATATGCTGATTTATTATCAGTGCTGGAAACTGTTGTGCTGCTTAATATTTTTTTGGAACCTGTGATACTTTTTTTTCAGGATTCTTTGATGAATAAAAAGTTAAAAAGAAGAGCATTTATTTATAATAGAAATCTTTTAACATCTTTGCAAATTTATTAAAAATAAAAAACTAAAATGATTCCATTGCATAAGTATTCATAGCCTTATCTGGGACAGTTTAAATTTAGCTCAGGAGCATTCATATTGCTTGTAGATGTTACTACACTTCAAGTGAAGATAACCTGTGGCAAATTCAATTGAATGGGTATGATTTGGAAAGGCACACACATCTTAATAAAAGGTCTAACACCTGAAAACGCATATCAGAGCAAAAATCAAGCCCTGAGGTCAAAAGAACTGCCTGTTGAGCTCAGAAACAGGGTTGCATCGAGCCACACATCTGGGAAAGAGTTCAGGAAAAAATTCTGCTTCATTGAAGGGTCACAGAAGCATGTAGTCTCTGTTACCCTTAATGGAAGACGTTTGAAACAACCAGGACTCTTCCTAGAGCTGGCCTCCTGGCCAAACTGAGCAACTGATGGAGAAGGGCTTTGGTTGGTGTGGTGACCAAGAATCTGATGGTCACTCTAGTTGAGCTCCATGATCATATGTGGAGATAAGATAAATCTACAGAAGGACAAACATCACTGCAACACTCCACCAATCTGGGCTTTATGGCGGTGTGGCAAGACTCAATCCTCTCTTCAGTTAAGACACATGAAAACACATTTGGAATTTACAAAAAAGCAACTAAAGGACCCTCAGACTGTGAGAAACAAGATTCTCTGGTCTGATGAACCTCAATTCTAAGCATCATGTTGAACGAAACCAGTCACTGCTCATCACCTGCAGAGTACCATCCCAAAAGTAAAGTGTGGTGGTAGCAGCCTCATGCTGTGGGACTGTTTTTCAGCAGCAGGGACTGAGGGACTCCTCAGAGTAGAAGAAAAGCTCAATGCACAAAAATATTGAGATAGCCTTAATGAAAACCCAGTCCAGAGCATTCAGAACCTCAGACTGGGCAGAAGGTTCACCTTCCAACAGGACAATGACCCTAAGCACACAGCAAGAGTGGCTTCTAGACAACTCTATGAATGTCCTTGAGTGGCCCAGCCAGAGCCTGGGATTGAACCCAATCAAATATTTCTGGAGAAACTTGAAAATGTGCGTCTGCCCCAATCCAACCCGACAGAGCTTGAGAGGTGAAGAGGTGAGGAGAAGAATGACAGATAATTGCCAAATGCTGATGTGCAAAGCTTGTTGCATCAAACAAAAAAGACTTGAGACTGTAAAGGTTCTTCAGCTAAATATTTAGTTAAGGGTATGAATACTTATGCAATGTACTTATTTCAGTTTTTTATTTTTAATACATTTACGAAGTTGTGACAATTCTGTTTTTGCTTTGTCAGTATGGTGTATGGAGTGTAGATTGATGTGGAAAAAAAGTAATTTAAAGCGGTTTAACATAAAGCAGCAACATAAAATGTGAAAAAAAATTAAGGGTTATGAATACTTTCGCAGGGCACTGTACATATATGTGTACATTTTATAGTACACTGAATTTCTTATTCTAACTTATTCATTTTTAAACATTAAACCAGGGTTTCCCAAACTGGGGGTTTGTGAGCAAATGTAAAGCTAATAATTAATTCAATTGAGTGCAGCATTAAAATAAACAAACAGGGCTGAACAATTAACTAAATGAAAATGATACAGCGCTACATCTTTTCAAATCACTATTATCAAATCATAGGGTGCAATTTAATTAAGGTATAGTCTGTTGTGCTTTGCTTTAGAGATGCGACACTTTCTTCATTTACATATCTGCATCTTATAATTCTGTGTTTTCAGAGCGGTTAACAGTAAATGCTGCTTCTCACGAATTCAATCTCTGCAAGTGCTGTGAGCTCAGTGTGCATTTGGGAATGCAATGTGGGCCAGGTTCACTTTATTTTTATTCATATTTGCTTAACTTCCAACATTTTTGCAGAGAGTAGTTGCCAGCAATTCACCAATATTCCACCAAAATAAGCTTGAGCATTTGATGTTAAAAGCTTGAGGGCTTGAAAATTTGAAGTGAAGAATTTAAAGACATAAATATTTGTTTTGTAATTTATAGTGTTATTCAGTCCTGGTAAAGAGCGAAGCCAAATGTGAACACCCTTAAATGTAACTATTTTAATTAACAGTAGAGTCTTTGTTCTTTGTGTCTGGATGTCTCAGCAATAGCAACATATGAAATTAAAATGTAATATTGCAGCTCAAATTACAATATATTACAAAGTAATTGCACTATATTTTTTTTTGTTGCATTAAGCCATATAACTAAATGGATTTTATTTTGCTATATATCGGGCAGCCCTAGTGTGCGATGAGTGCAAGTGAAAGAACAGGAGGTTGATGTGAGCTGCTGTACCTCTGCCTCTGCCGCAATCTCGTATTTAGACTTCTTGCCTGGTTTGGTTCTTATGAGGTCCAACAACTCATCTTCATTAATGATCTTAGTGCCAAAACTCTCCGCCTAAGGAGTAAACACTGAAGTTACATTAACACATCATTACAATAATTACATTTAATTCAGTTAAAAGGGTAAATTAGAAATATATTGAAAAAGAAACATGGAGAAAGCAACACTCATGTTCAAATAAAGAGAAATAATGACATGTTAAGAAAAATAATGAAAATTAGGACCTTTTCAGTCTTTGAGGCTCCACTGTCTCGTCCTAGAACAAGGTAAGTAGTTTTACGGCTCACGTTTCCTGTGACTTTCCCGCCATATCGCTCTATTAGTGACTTAGCATCATCCCTCTCCATAGACTCTAACACACCGGTCAACACAAACACACAACCCTCCAGGCAGTTCTCTGCTCCCTAAAACACACACGTAACATTGTTCAAGCAGTTTAAATAAGTATAATTTGATTCCTGAAAGATAATCATAAATAGTAATGAGACAACAGGCCTTCAGTTGTCAACATGAGTCGGTTAGATGTTTTTACCTGTGGTATCTCTTTAGACCCCAGTGCTCGAGGTCCTTCCCTGTTCAGATAGCTACGGTAGGCTGATGAATTTGCCCGTTTTTTCTCTAGATCCTCAGGACTTGTATTCTGAAATAATAGAGACACAGGAAAGCTTTTGGTTTGCTCACTAGCACAGCAAAACAAGTTAGTGCCCTATTTTTTGTAATCTGTCTTGAAACAACATATATTGTGAAGGGCATTAAACAAAACAAAATATGTTGGTTTTATATAATTTAGACCCTTAAACAACACAATTAAAACCATATTGACATATCAATTAACTTCTTACAAAATCCTAAATTAAGCAGCATATTCAAATGATATACCTCTGGTTTTGTTGGTGAGATTTTACTGGGTGCACCGTCACTTTTAGGTGTGGAAAAATTCCTTGATTTTGTCATTCTCGTGGAAACACTTCCTGTTTTGGGTGTAGCTGCCCGCTCTGATCTAGTTGGTGAGATTGGCTCTTTCTTAGGAGTAATCTTAATCTGCTTTTCACTCTTGTCTTTTTTCCTTTGCTCTTCCACTTCTTCCTGTCGCCTTTTCATCTGAGCCAGTTTGGAGCTGGTCTTCACAGGACTCTTTTTAGGGGAAGGGTCCTTTTTGGGTTTGGAGTCTGAGGCAATTGCCTGAGAGCTGCTCTTGGAGGGGGAGACAGAGTCCACCCGAGCCTAAGAAGAAAATAAATAAATAAAGAAAATAAAAATGAATACAACATAACATATATGTACTTTATTACATATATGTAATATGTTTTTTTTTTTTTTAATTGATAGGACAAAAATGAACAATATGCATGTTTACATTAGAAGGAGACGTAGTGTTAAGACAAAATATAGAGACAAATTCTGCTCACCAACCTTTTTTGGCAAGGGAGCTTCATCTAGCATGGCTAATGTTCTTGCGAATTCCTCATCATCATGGATCTGCTTTTCCAACTAATACAAAAATACACAGGTTCTGCATTATGTGCTCATACATACAGAAAATTTACAAAAAATTTTGTATGATAATAAACTAGCTATGAAAAACAGCACATTTACATGCAACATTTTCCAATTAAGGTATGTTCTGGATAAGCCTTTATTCCGAAAAAAAAGCTACTGGAATATTCCTGTTTACATGGTTATGAAGATACACATGTTCACATGCTCTTGTGGAAATCTCTTGTGCAGATGTTTGTGCTTGTCATTTATTTCATTGTATTGTAGTACTTTAGAATCATAATTCAACTCTGTAATTCTCATTCAAGTCCTTGATTACAGAATATAACACCACAAAAGTTTGACATGACCAAATTCTGATTAATACAGGAACATGTGCCGTGTGTCCTGAACCAACCTCCATGTCTTCGTCCATCTGAAGTTCTTTTGCAATGGCTTCATCACTGAGCGACGACTCCGTTTCCTGTGTGGGCTGGCCAAAACCAAACAGCAATGAGTTTGAATTTTTATATTTTTTAAGCACACATGCTTTCATTTATTCTCTCTACTCACTGCCTTCCTCTTAGTGCTGGTACTGGCCACCATTTTCTTGTCTGACCTCTGAACACTTGAGCTCCCAAAGAAGGCCATTACTGAGGTGGGCATTTGTTTTGGTGGAGTTGGACCGGTCTTTGGGGAGACGGTAGGCTGAGAGCTCTTCACCCCTCCCTTTGAGATCGTGTTTGGGGATTTGGTTGGAGATTTACTGGTTGAGACTTTCACTTGTTTTGCTTTTCCTGAATCTGATTCCTTCTTGCCTTTAGCTGTTCCATTTTCTTTTGGTTTCGTCTTTTTCAGAGTCATAAATGTATCATCTGAATCTGGAAAAATTAAAAGACAAAAAAGGAGTATAAATTATTATCCACATGTCATATTAATGGATTCATAGCATTATATCAGTCCCTCCAGGATTTCGCGGGACTTTTTTCTAATTTTTGCAGCCTAAAATGACTGATTTTGCTGTGGCTTTTCTCAAAATTTGCTTTGCAGTGAAAATATACCACGGACAATTTTCTTCTAACATTGTTATGACTTTTCTGACTTTGAGAACCATTGTAGGGCTCCAGACTAACATTTGAGGACACCAGCACCAGTGCCATTAAGTTCTACAGAAGGTGGCACCAGCACCTGACAGTAAAGCGTTCACCCTAATCGCACATGTACATTACGGAGATGTCTATCTGATGTAGGGTTGGCCGATGGCTGACAGACAATTCCGTGTTCAGAAAGAAAATTAAATGTACAACGGAAGCCCTAAAGAGCATAAATAGCCTACGAGATGGGAGGATAAAAAAATTATTTCAATACTTTCTCTCGCAATTATATCGTTGGGTAATTATACTGTAAATAAATTGGGGAGCCGCTATTAATATGCAGGGCACTGAAATGGCTTTCGAATGCGCGCTCTCATTTTACTTTCACTTTTGAGATTCGCGATCACACAGACTCTATAATATGGAGCGGCAGTACTTACCACACATTTTACAAGATTAGATGTTTGTCAGTGGTGCTCAGGATCTGCAAATCATTCGCCATCATCCTATCAGTCATCTCTCCTTACTTTGTGTATGTGGTAAGTGAACTTTCATGTAGGCTATTGTAATGTAACAGGCTACCGCTGTCAAGCGGCTAACCATGTCCCTTTAGTGGCTCTGTAGAACACGTTATTTGTTTTCCGTGCCTTTCTGAATACGGATTCACGCTTCGGGCACATCCCTAACCCCGCCCCCCGATGTCATCGTCCATCACGTTTCACTGTAGACATCGTCCGATGCCAATTTGATAAACATCGCCCAACCTTAATTTGACGTCTGCATTTACATATGCAAAATGTATTTTTTAGGGTGTTTGCTCATCTGCAATACATCTTTAAAATGTTTCCTGTCAGATGTCAAATAGACATTTATTAGAATGCATGTAAAACTGCTTCTGAGACGGTTATCAGATTACAAGACAGATGTTTCCCAGATCTTTAGCAGACGTCTTACAGATTTACTTGTGCTGTCTGGGTAGTTGAGATGCAGATAAAACTAACTTTTATTACCATCATTCATAATGTCTAAATATAATTTGATACATAAAAAAAGGGAGTGGAAATGGCTAATAAGCCTATTAGTACTTCTCTGCACCCATCTACTGCAGATAAGTAGTTATAGTTCATTTAATGTCTTTTTTATTTTTAAATAAGTGTTTGCTTCCCTACATTATGAAACTTCTAATTTTATAAATGGGGGAAACCTATGAAGGATGAACAAACAATGTCATCGCATTAAAAATAACTTTCAAATTCGGTAATACTTAAAGCTTTGAAGTGCTGGAAAAAGTTGTGTGACGCATTTAAAAACACTTGAAAACATTAGACCATTTCTGCCACAAGTTGTTCCTGTAGTTATGTTAAATCCATGGTGAATGGTGGAGATTTGTGTTTATGAACAATGTTTTTCCTGGTTTCCACATCAGTGGCGTTTGTTCTGATATCTGTAGCTTTAACAGAATTCTGCGCCGAATTTGAATGCTTCTCACAAGATTTGACAGAGATGTTACTGATTCTGCTGCGAATTCGACTACTTTCTTCACTGTATCTCCCAGCGCTGTGTATAACGGTGTCGCGTGATCGAGAGCAGCCCGCGGCTCCAGCCCAAGCAGATAAACAGTCTGCGCTGCGTAGCTTTGCTTGATTTTGCGATAAATTCAGCGATCGCAGAATCGCAAAATCCTGGAGGGACTGAATTATTATACATGTGGAAATTTGTTTGTTGACTCCCTCACCAGAATCAGACACGTAATTTACTGGGTGTTTCTTCACTGTGGTGGCATCAGTCTCTTTAGTGGCCTTCTTGGTCTTCTTCTCCTTCTTCTTCTCTTCCTCAGAGTCTAAGATAAGATGAGAGAGGAGAACATCTAAAAATAGGGTGACATTATCATCAGTATGATTCCCAGAATGCCTAGACCAGAAACCCCTGGTCTGAGGTATTTCTAAAAACCTCAGGGCACCCATCTCCTGTCTGGCTACATTCACAGTATGTACACCATTTCTTAAAATTATGAACATGATGATCATCATCATAATTTCATCAATATTAAAAAAAAAAGCTGTTTATGAACCTGAATCAATTACGACTCTTTTCTTTCGTTTTCCAGATGGTTTCTCATCAGATGTGGGACTTGTGACCTAAAGAGAGAGAGAGAAAGGAGATTGTGTAGCACTGCAGAATGCATAAAACATTGCCATGCAAATTCATGTAAATAAAGAGAATGTAAAAATTGTAAATGGAATCTCATATTAATAGATTAAGTACAAATCACAGCCTTGCACATTTTTTCTTTCATTTAATTCAATGACATTACACTGTTGTTCTACCTTAGTTTTTGATTTCTGTTTCTTCTTCTGCTCTTCATCAGTGCTGGTGCTTCCATTTGCAGGTTTGGTGGACGCAAAAAACCTCCGGATGTCCTGAAATCAACAAAGGTGAATTAAAAAAAAATTTTATTTACTAATAACATTTTTTTGTAGTTTTATTATTTACTATTTTATAATGGCATAGGTTACTAAACGTGCTATGCAGAGCAAGTACCATAATAACCCCAGGCTGAGTTTGTTCTGTCGCATGTTTACATTTCAAAGTTGACAATAACAAACATGAAGCAGGTGCTTCGTTAATACCAAAACATTCAAATCTGTATTGTCATCGTTAACTTATGGATAACTTCAATGTTGCTTGACCAAGACGTAAACAAATGCACTCGTGAGAGCCAAGGACGGAAACATAGACTGCCAAGTTTATAAATAGCCTTTGCATGTTTTATTGTTTTTGTAGCTGTAGTCTTATTAACAAACACGTAATAGCTGCAAGTTGGAGCTAACTGCTCTTTCTTTAGCCAAACAGCCTGATCAGCTGCATTGAGCTCGTCTCTGATTGTGTCATTATTTCTACAGATGGCTCATTAATAAAGTGACTCACCATTTCTAAGCATGTGTCAATAGCGTTTCTGTATTTTTTGACAATTTGCGAGACAGTAGTGCTTCTCCAGTCCTCTTTGGCGCCAATGATACTCAACTCAGGCGCAGCGTGATGACGCGCAGACGGAGGGAGAGAGAGATTGAGCAGATTGAGCTCAGTGCGTCAAACCAAAACATTTCAGAGTATCTTCTGCTCTTTTTGAGGGTGTTGATACTCCACTTTGTACAATAAAAGTGTAATGATGTTAGATCTAGTTGTTGGAATTACAATGTAACACCGGCTGTTATATATGGAATTCTAATGTGCACTGTAAGAAATCAGTTGAAAAATTTAGTTGCAACAAACTAAATCAAAGAGGTATCATATAAGACTATTCATAAGATATATTGTTAAATGTTAGATTATCAGAAGATTCAAATGAATCATAAAAATTGGTTTCTGTAAAGTCAAGATAAAAATAAACTTGAAATACTGTTTTATGTCATGTAATATAATCCTCGTGCAAGGGACCCTCGTCCTAAAATTTAAAAGGTAGCTGTATAGTTTCTTGTATAAAGACCCATTTTACTGTAAAAACTACTCATTATGGTACTGCACTGTTAGATGTATTATTAATTTTTAAATTGTTAATTTTAATCTTTTTATTGATTTTGACATTTTTACGCAATTTTCTTTAAACATTTCGATGGATCCCATGCATTTTCTTCCCCGTACAAAAACCTGTCTTATGTTCTGCATTATAAGTCTCCATAAATTTAGAAAAAAAATAAAATAAAAAAGGAGTTACAGCAATTACATTGCTTTTTAACATATTTGATTGGCAAACAAACCCAATTTAAACTTTTTAAAGCATTACACTAGATATAACTACAGAAAAGTAACCAAATATTTGACCTGCACATTTTGATTTAGTCATGAATTATGAGTTAAGGCATTTAATTAAATCCATTGATTTCAAGATCTAACACTGATAATTCCTAAATTATATGCCCTTGTATATTTTATGCAATGATACTCAATTTCCAAAAAAAAAACTCTTGCATGTGTTTTGTATATTTGTAAACATTAAGACTCTCATTCCACTGGGTCCAAATGGACCCATAAACGCAAAAATCCTGTGTAGATTTAGAATGCATTAAGAGGAAGTACACAAAAAAGGATGTGAATTGAGAGTACAAGGTAAGATTTTCAAATACAAGCAGCCCACATTTTACCACACGGACCCCTCCAAAATAAAACCTGCCATGCATATTTGGAATAACTGTGCTAAAATGAATAAAACTTGCACACAAGTATGTGGTTGAAAAATGGAGTTGGTCTTTATTGACAGATTTTACAGAGATTAATTTAGTCCTCTTGATGTTCCACCACTGTGCCCTTCTCGCTGACATAGATGCCATCCAGGAACTTCCGGATGTCCTTCTTTCTCACAGTGGTGGCCTGCTGGATCAGAGCAGCTGATGGAGAAAACCAGAGAGAGAAAAAAAATAAATCAATCAAGACAAACCAGTTTATATGATGACACAAGGTGGTGCACCCAAGAACTCCCATGTGCTGTAGGAGCTGTACAGAAATCAGACATATAACATGCAAACCAAGCCAGTGGTTATATCTGTGGACTCAAAAGACTTAAGTGTTATCATGCTTAGATGAATGTGAACGTGCAATAAAGCCCTACAAAAGATGGTGTTGTAAAGCTGTTTGGCGTGTAGGATACTTGAAATTTGGCACTTTGGCAAAGAAAACTCAGCAGATTTAACAATGAACATGAAAAATGACAACACAGCAGAGACTGACAAAAGTTCAATGACAAAAGCAGGAAAACTGGCACAGAAAATAGCCAAGAGAAAGGCGAGGGGCAGCAGCAGCTCCTGACGCCCTGGACGGCGGTCTGGTTCTAACCTCACGTGTTCTCTACGACCCCGGCTCCACTACAGTGCCCTTCTCTGAGACGTAAATACCATCCAGGAACTTTCTGATATCCTTATTTTTCACTGTGGTTGCCTGCTGGATGAGGGCAGCTGAAACAAGAAAGGCTGGGGAGGTGAGGCATGCACACTAAACTACATAGTGCTCTCACACAACTTGCATACACATCTCTCTCTCACACATACACCCCCCAATGACAAGACAGTCCTTCAATCACTCTCAGGCTATGCAACCAAGAGTTAAGAATGTCAGAGGGGGAAAGGAGGATAAAAATGTCTTTTGCAAAACAGTCTAAACAATACATCATCAGGACCTGGAAGTAATGGCAAATTAACAGACAAAGTAAGGGTATGGCTTAGGCTTCCACAACCAGTCCAGTAAAAGAATAGCATTTAAAACCAATTTAGGACAAACAAATGACTTTTCAGAAAACAAAGTTGGGTGAGTCACTTTTGATTAAAAAAAAAAAAAACAACAAGATGTTTTAATATCCCCCCATAGCTCGGTTCGTTTGGGCATATGTGAACACGGCAATCGCGCTCGGATCCGTGCCAAAACAATCGGTCCAAGATTGCCTGAACGAGGTGGTCTCGGCTCGATTGAAAACGAACTCTGGAGCGGTTCGGTTGTAGTGAGAAAGCAATCCGATCCAACGAATCAGGCTATATCGCATCAAAGCGTGGCTTTTCATTTTATAATGCCGTCTTATTGCTCTTCATAGTAGGTGCATTTTTCCAGACGAATCCTGGACTCCTGCTCAAAATGATAAATTAATAAATATATCGACAGCTACACACAAAAAAAAAACAACAAAAAAAACAAGCCCTCAAAGCTGTTGTCGTTCCATCCTGACGTGTGTGTGTGAGAGAGAGAGAGAGAGAGAGAGAGAGAGTTTGCCTCTCTTTCCAAATGAATCATTGTCATTCCAGCTCCGTGGAACTTTGACCAATGAGAGGACAGTTTACTTGCACGTGACTTGTATTAACAATTTTGGTCCGTTTAGAAACTTTGTCGTGTGACAGCGAACCGCACCAACAATAAAAAGAAACATTGTAATAATTTTAATCCCGTTTCGAAACAAAGCAATTGACCTACAGGTGTGAAAACATCCTTAATGTGCATAATACTGGGATTAACTTAAACAGCAACTAAAGGTCCTGTAACTCAATCCAAATGGTCTTGACTTGATTGGCACAAGCACAATTTTAATTCAAATTAACAATGCTAACAATTTATAGACCCTTTCATCTGCAAACAGGCCATTATATAGTTTAAAATTGTCAATAGCCGGGTTTCCATCCTAAGTTGCGAATTTAACTTATGCGCAAAATTGGAATATCGCATAAAACATTTGCGAACGAGCCCCGTTTCCATCCAACGAGTCAAAGAGAACAAAATCGTCACTTCCTGGTAAACTGGCACTAAATAGCCTATAGAAAACTTAGATAACCTACTGAATATAATAATTTTCATATATGAAAAATTAATTGCGCCTCAGAGCGAGCAGACGAAACACAAATGCTGTCATTGCTTTCGGAGGTGAATGCTGATGTTTGGGCACACAGTCGTGTAAGACAATTATACAGAAATACTTTGATGACGGACTTTGCTCAGGCATTTCAGAACGACCATAACATCATTTCAGAAGCTGTGGAACGAGATCAGTCCGCTGCTAGTCAAGTTATTCAGTCTCATAGCGCAAAGTCACATGACTTTTTTGATGCGCTTGGAGGAATTTATTCGCAAAATGCATTTCCATCTCCCATTATTCACATTAACCCTTTTTCGCACAAGTCAAAAACCACCTCAAGCAAGCGTAATTTTTTTTTTTGCGAATTAAAGTCGGCATGAAATCAAAATTGAATATTCTTATTTTTTGATGGAATACTGTAGTGTTTATTATAAATAATTTATCCGTGCACTTCATTATTTTTTTAAAATTCATGTGCCCTCGTAATCTTTTATCAAAAATGTTAACCTCCCCTCCCCCTCAGAACGACGACTCTAGTCTTCTGGTCACGAGTGATGGCACAAGGGCAGAGCTAGTGACGTAAGGGGTAAACGCTGGGATAAATGACAGGGGAAAAGCTGAAGCTGATGCTTCACTTAATAGCACTGAAACCAGTCATAAGGGAGTACGTTACCCTTAAACACTGAAAAGATATTAGGATATTACGAGAACATTACTCTTAGGACATCGCAAACTAATTTGTTTCATGAATATGACTTAACCTGATGGAGGACGCGCTCAGTCAATCAGCCAATCTCTCACTCTCGCACACGCGCACTGTTTAGGCATGTTTTGTGCTGTTGATCGTGGTCGTCATCCCTAATAAATAACTCATTTATTCATGTTTGGGTGTCGGCAGTGAATCCAGTGGCGAGAAATCCCCCACCACTAACCGCAAACTGGCATTTCAGATCTGCCCCCTTTTTGTTAGTAACGCCCCAACTTCCAATGATCCAATCAATTCACGAAGGACGAAATCAAGTCCCACCCTCTCATTTCAGATGCTGTTTCACTCGGATATACGTCACAGTAGAGAGAGAAAAAAAAAAAAAGACAGTCGCAACTTCCGTTTCATGCCGACTTTAAGGGATTTTTATTCGAAATACGGCATTTCCAGCACTCGTTTCTCATGCGATACTTCAAAACGCGTATTAAAACAGGGTGATGGAAACCTAGCTAATGAGTTGCATGTATCTCTCTAGTCATCTTAGAGACGCTTACCTGAGTTTGACACCAGCTCAATGTCATTACCCTCCAGAATCAGCTCGTCTTTTTGAGCAGCAGACACTGCGCATGACACACCTACACACACACACAAAAATGCATCAGTGTAACCAGGAATGCATAAAGTAAGATTAGGGGCTTTATGGTGACAGACAGTAACCTGGGGAAGTCGTGGCCTAATGGTTAGAGAGTTGGGCTAGTAACCTGAAGGTTGCTGGTTCGATTCTCACACCGGCAGGAATTGAAGGTGGGGATTGTGGATGAACAGCACTCTCTCTGCCTTCGATACCATGACTGAGGTGCCCTTGAGCAAGGCACCGAATTGCTCCCCGGGCGCTGGAGCAATGGCTGCCCACTGCTCCGGGTGTGTGTTCACGGTGTGTGTGTGTGCGTTTGTTCACTATTCACTGCTGTGTGTGTGCACTTGGATGGGTTAAATGCAGAGCACCAATTTCGAGTATGGGTCACCGTACTTGACAATACGTCACGACTTTCACTTTTCACTTTCAGTATGTGAATTCAGACCAAAAAAAAAAAAAAACCCTATACACATACCTGGCCTCATGCGGACACGGCGGATGTACTTCTCTCCCAAGAAGTTTCTGATCTCCACCAGAGAGCCATTTTCCTGCATCACCACATTAATGGGGAAATGGGCATATACAGATCGCATCTTGTATCTGAAGCCCTAGAGAATAAAATTAACATGCATCACACAACAGTTCATATCTTTTCCTTATCAATAACACTGCAAAGAGATTAAAAACACTAATACAGTCTTTAAAAAGTGGATTTACATAGTTAGCATAACGAACTCCTTGTGTGAGAACAAATGCACCAAAATCAAGTTTACTTACCAGGGTGACACCCTTGATCATGTTCTGGACATGACTGCAGATGGTGCGGACTGTGGCCAACTCCTTTCTGTTACCCCACCACTTGTCCACGCGCAGCTGAAACAAACAGATTGTTTGCTGAAATTTCACACTCATTAACAACAGGTATTTTTACATCACTCATTTTGTTAATCAGAATGAAACCAATATGATTTCAGATTCTGATAGCTGTAAAGTCTCATTTTTAAATATGAAAAGTTGCAATCCAATTCACATTTTACATGTGCATTACACATATCCCAAACAAAACTTGAGCATATAAATGAGCATAACTGCTGTTTTTGAACTGCCAGGTTTCTTTTTTAGACGTGTTGTCATGTCAGAGTGTCATGTTTTTTCCAGCTGCTCTGATTTCAGGTGTCACCATTTCATTTCAATCCAAATGATTTCATTATTATCTAACCAAATCAAAACACCTGAGGTGTCTACATGAAGGACTTTCAATCCAATTATTAATCGATATTTGGGTGAATAAATATAACTATTGGTAGAGTTACTCTGTATTTAATACAATTTAATTCCCATGTATCAAGACTGCAAACCTTCTTCTGTCTCTTGCCCAAAAGACTGAGCTCCAGGTTAATGTGGTTGAACTCCCGGCGGAGAACTCCACGGGGTCCCTTCACAACAACTTTGCGGCCCTTGAGGGACACCTCAACTGCAAGAAACAGACAAAACTTAGTAAAAGTGACTACATGGATAACTAGAAAACGTGAGTACATGGTTAGGAGGAGAGTGTGATATCTGACATACCGTTGGAGGGGATGTCCACTGTCTGGTTACTGAGAATGGTCTTCATTCTAAAGGAAAGACACAGAAAAGCAGTCAGAGAATACTGTAACGTACTTGTTTTAATGCATCTTGTTGACTTATCCTCACGGTGTCTTTATTTATCAGTACAGAAAACCAGAGCCTAGCGCAAACCCGGTGGCAGCAATCAAAATTAACTGTCAACTACAGCCTCGTTTACGTATTCTTTGACTTTTCAGTCGGTTTTACGGCAGCTTGAACATTACTAATGTCATAACAAGACAAGCATGGCTTTATGTCAATAAAGAATGAGTTGTGCTTGCTTCGGCCTACAATTCTGGCTAACAGATAAACACTGACCAGACTGCGATAATCAAACAGCATCGGGTTTTCAGCACTAATACAACGACTGATATTTTCACGAATATGTCAACAAAATCCTGGGACACTAAGAAAACCCGTCGGATTTGACATTAGTACAGATTGTAGTTGATTAAAACGCTCATGAACGGGATGCGCCATGTTCTTACCTCGCAGATTACCGGGGAAAGGAAGAAGGAAGTACGTCATGACGTAAATCTAACCAGTACGTCTTGCGTCATCGCCAGTCTCCAAGGCGCGACTGAACGATTACAAATACTGAAAAGTAAAGTTAATGAAGTGAACTGTCACAAAGATTATTAAATAAGATTTTATTGATATTATGTATATATTAAGAGGAAAATGTATGGCATGCACAGGTCGGTCTGGTATATATTTATGAAGTCTTTCTCATATAAGCATGCAGCGTGAGTTAATCGATGTCACAGGCTCGAGCTGGAGATAAAGTCATGGCGTTAATCAGCAGAAGTTGTGGTGCTGTGCTTCGATATTCGTCTAATCCTCTGTTTTTACCATCAAAATGCTTTGAGGGGTCTACTGTGAGTCATTTCTTTGTTTTGATTTAGTTGTACGACTGATTGTACAAAAACGTAATGTCTCATCATGCTATTAGCATGCTAACCAAACTGGTAGATGGTGATCGTAGTATGACAGTTTTTAGATGTTAAGTTAAACTGGAGTGCGCTGATCCTGTGCTTCTGGTCGCAGGTTTACTGTAACAGACTGACCACTGCTGTCAACACATCCTCAACACTCACTGAGAGGAAGAGAGACATGAAAGAGGATGGACTGAACCTGCAGGACTTCATATCTGGAGAGCTGTCAGAAAAGAGCAAGTGGGAGGAATACAGAGGCAACCTGAAGAGACAGAAGGGAGAAAGGTAAATGTATGGACACCACTATAGTTTTGGTGCATGAATGTTGAAATCTTGCAGCGCTGTGGCTTTTATCAAAATGCCATGATATTACTATGGCCATCAATACCATACCAATATGATTGTAATAAAGAAAAAAAGTATTTAGTTGCATTTTTACAGGGAAGGGAAAGGAAAGGAAAGGGAAGTGGTGTGTGGCCAAGTATGGTGACCCATACCTGGAATTTGTGCTCTGCATTTAACCCATCCAAGTGCATACACACAGTAGTGAACATACACCTGGAGCAGTGGGCAGCCAATGCTGCGGCGCCCGGGGAGCAGTTGGGGGTTTGGTGCCTTGCTCAAGGGTCTCACCTCAGTCGTGGTATTCCCTGCCGGACCCGAGACTCGAACCCACGACCTTCGGGTTACAAGCCCAACTCTCTATCCATTAGGCCACGACTGCCCCCAAGTGATCGCTTTACAAAATCAGTTGTTCAGTATTGTCCAGTTGTTCCTTTAGATATTATTTGTTAATAAACAAGATGACTGCATGACTGATGAACGCATTTTTGTCTAGTAAAGAACAATAGATGATCGAGACTAATAAAGATTTCTCAAAAACCAGATGTATCATATTCTATATTCAAATTTTAACATGATTTTCCTACAAAAAAAGCCTATGTTGCTTAAATCAAGTAATTGTTTGTCTTGTAATATTACTAACAAGATCAATACAGTAAGTTAGAATAAACAATCAATCAGACAGAAGGCATGTAGTAGATTGTGTGCAACAGTTTTTCCAGCAAAGTTTTGATTATGCCCTAATTTAGAGATAATTTAGACATTTGCGTATACGGTAAACTTTATAGGGTTAAGATGTAATACTTTTTATGAGAAATAGTTAGATAGATAGACACCTCGTAATAAAACCTACTATAATGATTAAACTTTTACATATACATGTATAAAGTCTAGTCCATAT
Source organism: Spinibarbus caldwelli (assembly GCA_039654775.1). Classification (NCBI taxonomy): domain Eukaryota; kingdom Metazoa; phylum Chordata; class Actinopteri; order Cypriniformes; family Cyprinidae; genus Spinibarbus; species Spinibarbus caldwelli. Next base: position 15,890,464 of record CM077225.1, read on the forward strand.
GATTTAACCAGTTGTGTTTATTTTGCCAGGCTAAGGCTACCACCATGGCTGAAAACAGAGATCCCTATAGGAAAGAACTACAACAAACTTAAGAACACACTTAGAGAACTGAACTTGCACACAGTGAGTGTTTGAAACCATGCTTGACCTTTCATCTACTTCACACAATTAACTGACACAATGGTCACTTGGACACAATTCTTTAATACAATAAATGTGGATGAGGACCAGGGGCTGTCAAGCTCCAAAAACAAAAATCAACCATAAAGCATCATAACAGTAGTCCATATGATTTGAGCAGTACATACTCTACTGTTTGGGGTCAGCCAGTTTTTTTACTGTACTGTGTACTGTAAATAGTACTTTCATTCAGCAATGATGCATTAAATTGATCAAAGTGATAGTAAAGACATTGTTAGAAAAGATTTTGGTTCAAATAGATGCTGTTTTTTTTTACTTTTTATCCATCAAAATATTCAGAAAATGTGTATCAACACTTCCAAAAAAAAAAAAAATCATTAAACATCTGTTTTCAACATTGATAATAATAATAAATATTTCTTGAGCACCAAATCAACATTTTGTGATTTCTGAAAAATCGTGTGACACTAAAGACACGTAATTGCAGCCTTGTTGAGTATAAGGGACTTATTTCACAAACATGAATTTTTTTATTTTTTTTACTCACCCCTAACCTTTGAACGTTAGTGTATATAATGTAGCTATATAGTATTTAGTGTGATAGCAGAATTTTCCTATTTAATGTAAATCTTGCTAAACAACAACGACTACCATCCACTTTTATTGTATGTAAATGAGCATCTTGGACATTAAAGTGATGTTTATAAACCAGTGGAACATGAATTATCGAGCCTATCAACTGTTATTGTCATAGGTCTGCGAGGAGGCCCGGTGTCCCAATATTGGGGAATGCTGGGGGGGTGGAGAGTATGCCACTGCCACAGCAACCATTATGGTGAGTGTACTGGGTCTGCGAAATGCCCACACATATACAAGGACAGTATCTTGATATAAGTCTTGTCTTGACTAAACACCTCTACTTGATTTCCCACACTCTTTAACTATAGTTAATGGGGGACACATGCACACGTGGCTGTAGGTTTTGTTCAGTTAAAACAGCAAGACGTCCTCCACCTCTTGACTCTGAGGAGCCATATAACACAGCTAAAGCCATTGCAGCATGGGGTCTGGACTATGTAGTACTCACATCAGTGGACAGAGATGGTGAGAAAACATGAAACACCAACTCCAACATCCTCATTGATGTATTTCCTAGTAAAACTAAGACATATTAAAGGGCTCATCTGTTTAGCAACTGTCCGTTTCCGTGAAGAGGAAGTTTAAATGAGTTTATTTTAAATGAGTTTGTCTGTTATTATCATTTTTAGTAAGTGAAGTTTTAGTAGTACGCTAGCATAGAGATGACATATAGAAGTGAATAGACATGGACCAAGAAGCACAAAACTTTCATTTGGTTTCATGGTGTCTTTAAAATTCACCATTGCACTTTATTATTGACTTCTGACCATATTTTTATAATAATGAACAGACGTTCCTGATGGAGGGGCTGAACACTTTGCAAAGACTGTCTCCAACCTTAAAGAAAGGTACAAATATGAAAAAAAAGAGTTTATCTCTTTGTTTGTTTTTTAGAATAAACTCATTCGTCCGTTTCTCTCATACATGATCTTTTCTCTCTTAGGAACCCTAAAATCCTGGTAGAGTGTTTGACTCCTGATTTCCGTGGTGATCTGGCAGCAGTGGAGAAAATTGCTTTGTCTGGGCTTGATGTTTATGCTCACAATGTAGAGACTGTCAGAGATTTACAGAGGTTAGTGCAGTTGTGCTGTTTTTTTTTTTTTTTAGTAGCTTTATTTTATTTTATTTATATATATTTATAATTATTTATATAACATATAATTATTTTTTGAATATAACATTTTTTTACAGATAAAAACAACAACAATATATATATGTATGTGTGTGTAACTATATAACTATATATGTGTGTGTTTTTACTTGTAAAAAAATAAATATTTAAAAAATAATTCTATATTATATAAAAATTATAAATATTATTATAAATATATTTTATATGTGTCCCCTTTATGTTTCTTTCATATTTCATTTTTATTATTTTATTTGGGGGGTTTTTCTGGGGGGTTTTTTCTAGTATATACAATCACCACCAGATGGCAGAATATATCTATAGTCCATCTTGTCAAGTGAATTAGTAGCTCTCATCATTTAAAGCTTGGAGATTTCATTGCAGATCTCACTTTTCATCTTTGATCTCTGACCTTAAGGCATGTGCGTGACCCCCGTGCAAACTTCGACCAATCCCTGAGTGTTTTACGACATGCTAAAAAGGTGAAACCCAGTGTACTCACGAAGACTTCTATCATGCTGGGGCTCGGAGAGACAGATGCGCAGATACACGCAGCTCTGAAAGGTAATTCATATTAGAATTAGAGATGAGTTACGTATATCACGGGAGGTAGATAAATATGCATAAATTAACATATGAGAGTTCTTTGTGGTCTTGCAGAATTGAGAGACTCTGGAGTGGACTGTCTAACCCTGGGGCAGTACATGCAGCCAACCAAACGCCATCTTAAGGTGCGACAATAATAAAACAATCAAACTGTCCTAGATGGCACACTCACAGTCCGTCTGAGTGTCATTATCTCTTCTTGAATGCATCGGTCTAAAAGTGTGTGTCTGATTAAAGGTGGAAGAGTATGTTACTCCTGAGAAGTTTGCTTACTGGGAGAAGGTTGGCCAGGAGATGGGCTTCGTCTACACAGCCAGTGGGCCACTTGTGCGCTCCTCTTACAAAGCAGGTAACCTGACAGTATGTTTTAGTTCATGGAGCTTTAGCTAATACCCAGATAATGATATCTGTTAGCATTCTCATTTTTTCAATGACAGTTGGCTCAAAGCATGCAACTTTAAATCTCCCATCTTTTCTCATGGGGCAACAGCTGCATCAATAAAATGAATAATTTGCTATGGAAGCCCATTCCGCCACTGAATAAAAAAATAAAAAAGGTAATTGCGACTTTTTATCTCACAATTCAGATTTTTTTTTCTCACAATTGCAAGTTTACATCTTCCAATTCTGACTTTTTTCCACAGAAGTGCCCAATACAAACTCGCAATTGTCGTTCTTTTCTCAGAATTGTGAAATATAAACTCGCAATTGTGTGAAATTAAGTCAGAACTGCGAGACATAAACTGGCAATTCTGACTTTTTTTCTCAGAACTGCGTGATATAAACTCACAATTCTGAGAACATATCAGTCTTTTTTCTCATCAGAACTGGACTTCATAACTCGCAATTGCAAGTTTATATCTTGCAATTCTGACTTTATTTCTCGCAATTGCGAGTTTATATCTCAGTTCTGAGAAAAAGAAAAGTCAGAATTCTGAGTTTATATGATGCAATTCTGAGAAATTAAGTCAGAATTGTGAGAGATAATCTTGCAATTCTGAGAACATATCAGTCTTTTTTTCTCATCAGAACTGGACTTTATAACTCACAATTGCGAGTTTATATCTTGCAGTTCTGACTTTATTTCTTGCAATTGCGAGTTTTTGTCTCGCAATTCTGACTTTATATCTCACAATTGTGAGTTAATATCTCACAATTCTGGGAAAAAAGTGAGAATTGCGAGATGTAAACTCTCAATTGCGAGAAAAAAAGTCAGAATTGTGAGATAAAAAGTCACAATTACCTTTTTTATTTTTAATTCAGTGGCGGAACTTTTGAATTTGTAAACAATTTTACAACAAGAGGTGTAGTTTCATGAAGCACTCACAATTACACATACTGTAACTTTGTTTAAACATACTGTTTCATTTTTTAGGTGAGTTCTTCTTGAAGAATCTGCTGGAAAAGAGGAAGATGGAAGGAACCACAGTAGCAGCAGAGTAAAACTAGTGAACGTCACCTGTCTACAGTATATTATTAATAGGACGGTTCATACAAAAATGAAAATTCTGTAATAATTTACTCTCCCTTGTGTCATTTTTCTGCGTAACGTAAATGATGCCTGAATTTTTATTTTTGAGTGAACTGTCCCTTTAAGTATACTTATTACAAAATAGAATTCATCATGTTGCAGTTACTCGTAATGTTGATTTAGAAATGGATTAAAGATCTGTATATTGTGCATCATTTAAGAAATATTAATAGAATATATTCAATTCAGACTTGATCATGTTAATTGTTTTTTTTTGTTTCAGCCATGGTTGGATTACATATTTAAGCCTGTGAAATGAGTAGACAAAACCGTTTCATTTCATTGGTCCATATTTATTTAAGAAATACATTTTCTGCAATCATTGTACATGACCATTATAAACCTGTACAGTAAGAGATGATTTTATAAAAGCTACAACTGTGACTCTACAATAACATACACAGTGCAGGTCAAACATATCAGAGGATTAATAAATGATTAATAACTGGGTGACACAATCAGCTATTTGCCAGTGGTATCACATGCCAAATTTAAGGCAAATGTTTTACATTGTTTTTTATGTCCCACTTGGTCCGAATATCAAAGTTGCCATTCCTTCTGTTGCTGCTCCTTCAAGACATCACTCTCAAATAAGTAGATGATTTTGCTGTTAAAATCTATAATACTGATGACTGTAAACAATAATATACTACTATACAGTACTGGGATGTTGAAATGTATTAACATCAGTTTTGCGCACAGTTAATATGTGTTTCAATAATTTTCCGAAATGGCACAGACATGAGAACATTCTAAAAAAAAATTCAAGAATGATTATTTATAAAACTAAGACATGAATGACAATGTAATCATGCTGCATTTTTGCAAATGGCCATGAAAGATAAAACTCAGTCTTAAAAAAAACATTCTAAAGACAGTTCAACACACACACAGAGCACATGCATTTTTACAAACAGATTTCCAGCAACGCTCACACATTACTTTGGTTTTCTCAGAAAAAGACTTTAATCAGTGTAAAGTGCACATGCGTGTGTGTATGAGTCGGTGTCTAGGCTTTGGATTTCTTGATGGGTGGTTCATTGATTCGTGGAACTCCTCCAGATGGTGTGAAGGGAATTCGGGTCGTCACCTTCTTTCCAATGGTCTCGATCTATGCAAAATATGCAGCATTAAACTATGCCAACTAATAAAGTGATGAAGTCAGGCAGGTGGGCACAGCCACAAACATGTTAACTGCACAAAAATCCATTCACCTGAAAGCCATAGGTTTGTAGCTGAGGGTGCAGATGGTCCAAGACTCGTCGACCATCAAAGATAAATGCTGGTTTCAACATCTTGTGGTATATTTTCTCGTAATCCAGATCCTAAAAATAAACACATGGAATACTTCACTATTCTTTTTAGACATACAATTGTGTGTGGTTTTTAAAACTACATTGTAGTACCACATATACCAATAATATATGAATACGGTAATCATGAATACGGTAATCATAATCAAGTACCATGGCAGGGCTCAACAGTAAGGACTTGTTGGCCAGTAGTTCAGATTTATTTAAGTTTTAATTTACACTTAGAAATGTGAATGTAATAGTATATTTTTTCTAAAAAAAAAATATATTATTTAAAAAGTATAACAAATGTATTTAAATTTCTAAATTAATAAATATAACTAGTGCTGTCAAACGATTAATGTCATCCAAAATAAGTTTTTCTTTACATAAATGTATGTGTACTGTGTATATTTATTATGTATATATAAATACACACATGCATGTAAATATTTAAGATAAATGTTATGTTCATATATTAAATATGTATATATAATATAGATTATATGAATATAAATATATATTCCGGCTTCGCTACTGTTCGGACCCTCTTGCTTACTGCTCCGTGCTTTGCTCCCTGTTTATGTACTTTACTCAGATTTTTCTAAGATTTTAACTTCAGCAGACCAGCACAGTGCTTAAACAACACATTTTTGGCAGAAACACTAAAACTAAAAACTTTTCGGGATTTTAATACGAAAAAGAAGACTCTTTGCCTCCCACTGCCAGCAGCTTACATTCCGGAGACGGGAAAACACAGCGGTCTACATTCAAACAGACGAGAAAGAAAATCCCTCTTGTGGAATCTACTTGCTGCATGAACTGCCACAAACTTCTACAAAGGATTGTGGTTCTTGAAACAAAGTTGGACTTGCTGGACTTCCAAAACAGGCAGAACGCAACAGCAGATTATCATCACGGACCCCCTCAGTTTACAGCCGGTGAGTCCCGTTAATCTAGTGAATCTCAACAGTTTATACCAAGTGTAGAGGAACAAGCTGAAACTGATCGACAGACTAATCGATGGCACAAACAGGGAGCGAGACCCAAAGACACTCGAGACATCAGATTGTCACGAGTATCTCGTATTGCTGCCGTAGCATCCTCTACCCCAGATACTGCTATGACTAGGCTTGTAAACACTGGTATTCTACCACCCCCTATACATCATGAGAATAGATTTGAAGCTTTAATGAATGTGGGTGAGGAATCCCCAAATGTGATTGAACATGGATCAGATCAGCCAGCAGCTAACATTGCTACTAAAAAAAGGCACTCAAGGCCGAGCAGACAGTGGCATTCAGCTCAGAGTCAAGCCGAGCCCAAGACTCTGATAGTGGGCGACTCCATTATCAGAAACATCAGTAGCAGGACTACAACTACATGCTGCTTTCCTCAAGCAACCATCTCTGATGTGAATAGGGAACTTCGGAACATTCTGATGAAGCACAAGACTGCAAATCGAATCATCATCCATGTGGGGAAGAATGATATTCGGAAAGAGTAGTCAGAACTCCTTAAGAAGGATTTCAGTGAACTCCTTGAAACATTTAGAAGACTTGAAGTTCAGTCGTTCATCAGTGGACCACTCCCAGCAAGGGGAACTAGCATGTTTTCACGGTTGCTTGGGCTGAACACATGGCTACAAAGAACCTACAGTATAAAAGGAGTCAACTTCACAGCCAACTTCGATCTTTTCTGGAGCCACAGACAACTGTTTAAACTGGATGGCCTCCACCCAAACAAACTTGGTGCAAGAGTGCTAAAGGACAATATCTATTTCTCCCTCCATCTTTCTTCAGCAGAGTGTGCCAATCCACTCAACCTGAATGGCACACACACACCTGGACAAAGTATGAGTGACCACAGGACTTCATATCAGCTTCCGAGTCAACATGTGGTTTACACATCCCACAAGGACACTGATAACACCACACAGCCACAACAACCACTGCTCATGGACAACATTTCGGCTGAGCCCTGCCCACAGAGCTCATCACAGACAGACTGTGACGTACTACAACAGCTCCAAGACTCAGCACCCAAGGACGACTTTCTGGAAAACAGCCAGGGAAGCTCAGCAGACACATTTTCCTTCTCTCCAGGACCCCCACTTCTAAGCTTCTCTCAGAACTCTCCGACTCTTTTGCTGCAAGCCCCAGATATGAACTTAAAAACGGCGGGCCCCACAACCGCCAAAGACTGCAGGCCCAGCTCGCCCTCCTCCTCCTCCTGTGAGAGCTCTCCGGCCGCTGCCACAACGCCAGGGCCCAAACCCTCCTCCATCTGCTGTAGATGAACCAAAAACAACTGATAGCAGCTCTCAGTGATATGTGTCGGGTCCCCGCTATGATAGCAGCAACATTCACAAATGTTTACAGAACAAGCGGGAACCCAGTGTGCCTGTAGCTTTCTCTATTTCTGTTTTGTCACATGATAGAAAGTCTAAGGCCTTCTCAAGCCATACGGCTGACTCATCTAATCTGCGGCCTATTATGCATCAAACTAAGATTGCTGTAGAGACAGAAAGTAATACCATCAAGTTAGCATTTTTAAACATTCGCTCACTAAAAAATAAATCATTTCTGATCAATGACTTAATAACCACAAACAACCTGGATTTTATGTTTCTAAACGAAACATCGCTAGAAGACAGCTGGAGGGGTGGAGGTGTAGCTGTAGCTGCTCTATTTAAAGTTGTCTATCAATGCAACCAAGTGTCATTTGGTCAGTACTTGTCTTTTGAATATCTAGGGATTGTGCTGAAAGGTGCTCCACGCATTCTATTTATCATTATTTACAGGCATCCAAAAGGCCTGTAAATAATCCAGATGGTGTGAAGCCTTTATTGAAGAGTTCACAGAACTGTTATCAATGATTTCCTCAGAGTTTGACGGTTTTGCTATTGCAGGGGATTTTAATATTCACATAGATAATGCAGTAATCAAAATTACAAAAGAAATTTTAACTGTTTTAAACACTTTTGACCTGATTCAGCATGTGCATGGACCCACACACAATCGAGGACACACTCTAGATTTACTCATCAGTAGGGGTCTGAACATTTCATCCATTGTTATTAAGGATGTGGCACTATCTGATCACTTCTGTGTTTTCTTTGATATATTGATCTCTGCTGCCACTGAATCTAGATCTGTCTCTGTCAGAAAGAGATGCATTAACGAGAACACTAGTGTGCTATTTATGAAGGCTATATCTTTAACACCAAGCATTTCTGCAGACTCTGTTGATCTTCTCCTGGATTCATTTAACTCAAAAGTTAGGAATGTTATTGATGATATTGCTCCTGTAAAAGTCAGCAAGAAGACTGGCAGACAAAAAGCACCTTGGAGAAAATCAACAGCAGTACAGAGTATGAAAAGGCAATGCAGAAAAGCTGAGCGGATGTGGCGGAAGACGAAACTTGAAATTTACTATAGCATCTATAAAGACAGCCTTCATGCTTTCAATGTGGAACTAGCCACAGCTAGACAGACCTTCTTCTCAGACCTTATAAACAGTAACAAACAACTCTCACACTCTTTTTGCTACTGTTGAGAGACTAACAATCAGATTCTCAGTGAAATGCTCTCCGACAGCAAATGCAATGAGTTTGCTTCCTTTTTTTTCTGAGAAGATCAATAATATCAGAAAGGCGATTGGCACATCCTCAAGTTATGCAGAGGTCAGACAGATTAAACCACAATTTCAAAATGAAGTTACTATGTCTGTTTTTGAAGCAACTGATAGCAAAATTTTGGAAGAAATAGTACAGCACCTTAAATCGTCAACCTGTGATCTCTTAGAAGTCGTGAATGCCTCACTTCTCTCTGGGACTTTTCTAAACTCCCTGAAAACTGCAGTTGTTAAGCCTCTCCTGAAAAAGAGCAATTTGGAATGGTGCTCAAATGGTTCAGGTCATACTTAGAAGGGAGAGGTCATTATGTGAGTATAGGAGAGCATAAGTCTAAGTGGACGTCCATGACATGCGGAGTCCCACGAGGCTCAATTCTTGCACCGCTCTTGTTTAGCCTGTATATGCTCCCACTAAGTCAAATAATGAGAAAGAACCAAATTGCCTATCACAGCTATGCTGATGATACCCAGATTTACCTAGCCTCATCTCCAAATGACTATAGCCCCATTGACTCCCTCTGCCAATGCATTGATGAAATTAACAGTTGGATGTGCCAGAACTTTCTTCAGTTAAACAAGGAGAAAACTGAAGTCATTGCACTTGTAAACAAAGATGAAGTTCTCAAGGTGAATGCATACCTTGACTGTAGGGGTCAAACAACTAAAAATCAAATCAAGAATCTTGGTATGATTCTGGAATCTGACCTTAGTTTCAGTAGTCATGTCAAAGCAGTAACTAAATCAGCATACTATCATCTCAAAAACATTGCAAGAATTAGATGTTTTGTTTCCAGTCAAGACTTGGAGAAACTTCATGCCTTTATCACCAGCAGGGTGGACTATTGCAATGGTCTCCTCACCGGCCTTCCCAAAAAGACCATTAGACAGCTGCAGCTCATCCAGAACGCTGCTGCCAGGATTCTGACTTGAACCAGAAAATCTGAGCATATCACACCAGTCCTCAGGTCCTTACACTGGCTTCCAGTTACATTTAGGATTGATTTTAATGTACTTTTACTTGTTTATAAATAACTCAGTGGCCTAGGACCTAAATATATTGCAGATATGCTCACTGAATATAAACATAACAGACCACTCAGATCATTAGGATAAAGTCAGTTAGAAATACCAAGGGTTCACACAAAACAAGGGGAGTCCGCTTTTAGTTACTATGCCACCCGCAGTTGGAACCAGCTTGCAGAAGAGATCAGATGTGCTAAAACATTAGCCACATTAAATCTAGACTCAAAACTCATCTGTTTAGCTGTGCATTTACTGAATGAGCACTGTGCTACGTCCGAACTGACTGCACTGTATTTTATGTATAATCATTTTCTGTTCTGTTCTTAACTGTTTTAATTAATTTAAAAACAATTTTTAAATCTTTTTAAAAGTTTTTAAATTCCTTATTTTTATTATTGTGATTATTTATATTTTTATGATTATTTTACTTTGTTTTATGTAAAGCACTTTGAATTACCATTGTGTATGAAATGTGCTATATAAATAAACTTGCCTTGCCTTACATGGAAATATTTTGAAAACATATACTGTATGTGTGTGTGTGTGTGTATACACAGGTGTATCTCAATAAATTAGAATGTCGTGGAAAAGTTCATGTATTTCAGTAATTCAACTCAAATTGTGAAACTCGTGCATTAAATAAATTCAATGCACACAGACTGAAGTAGTTTAAGTCTCTGGTTCTTTTAATTGTGATGATTTTGGCTCACATTTAACAAAAACCCACCAATTCATTATCTCAACAAATTAGCATACCAATAATAAAAAAAAAAAACATTTTTAGTGAATTGTTGGCCTTCTGGAAAGTATGTTCATTTACTGTATATGTACTCAATACTTGGTAGGGGCTCCTTTTGCTTTAATTACTGCCTCAATTCGGCGTGGCATGGAGGTGATCAGTTTGTGGCACTGCTGAGGTGGAATGGAAGCCCAGGTTTCTTTGACAGTGGCCTTCAGCTCATCTGCATTTTTTGGTCTCTTGTTTCTCATTGTCCTCTTGACAATACCCCATAGATTCTCTATGGGGTTCAGGTCTGGTGAGTTTGCTGGCCGGTCAAGCACACCAACACCATGGTCATTTAACCAACTTTTGGTGCTTTTGGCAGTGTGGGCAGGTGCCAAATCCTGCTGGAAAATGAAATCAGCATCTTTAAAAAGCTGGTCAGCAGAAGGGAGCATGAAGTGCTCCAAAATTTCTTGGTAAACGGGTGCAGTGACTTTGTTTTTCAAAAAACACAATGGACCAACACCAGCAGATGACATTGCACCCCAAATCATCACAGACTGTGGAAACTTAACACTGGACTTCAAGCAACTTGGGCTATGAGCTTCTCCACCCTTCCTCTAGACTCTAGGACCTTGGTTTCCAAATGAAATACAAAACTTGCTCTCATCTGAAAAGAGGACTTCGGACCACTAGGCAACAGTCCAGTTCTTCTTCTTAGCCCAGGTAAGACGCCTCTGATGTTGTCTGTGGTTCAGGAGTGGCTTAACAAGAGGAATACGACAACTGTAGCCAAATTCCTTGACACGTCTGTGTGTGGTGGCTCTTGATGCCTTGACCCCAGCCTCAGTCCATTCCTTGTGAAGTTCACCCAAATTCTTGAATCGATTTTGCTTGACAATCCTCATAAGGCTGCGGTTCTCTCGGTTGGTTGTGCATCTTTTTCTTCCACACTTTTTCCTTCCACTCAGCTTTCTGTTAACATGCTTAGATACAGCACTCTGTGAACAGCCAGCTAGCTTCTTTGGCAATGAATGTTTGTGGCTTACCCTCCTTGTGAAGGGTGTCAATGATTGTCTTCTGGACAACTGTCAGATCAGCAGTCTTCCCCATGATTGTGTAGCCTAGTGAACCAAACTGAGAGACCATTTTGAAGGCTTAGGAAACCTTTGCAGGTGTTTTGAGTTGATTAGCTGATTGGCATGTCACCATATTCTAATTTGTTGAGATAGTGAATTGGTGGGTTTTTGTTAAATGTGAGCCAAAATCATCACAATTAAAATAACCAAAGACTTAAACTATTTCAGTATGTGTGTACTGAATTTATTTAATACACGAGTTTCACAGTTTGAGTTGAATTACTGAAATAAATGAACTTTTCCACGACATTCTAATTTATTGAGATACACCTGTGTGTATATAATATATATATATATATATATATATATACACACACACACACATAATAAATATACAGAGTACACACACATTTATTATTAAACAAAAACTTTTATTTTGGATGCGATTAATCATGATTAATCATTTGACAGCACTAATATAAACAAAAAAATAATATTTATAATATTTTTATATGTACAGTGGGGCAAAAAAGTATTTAGTCAGCCACCAATTGTGCAAGTTCTCCCACTTAAAAAGATAAGAGAGGCCTGTAATTTTCATCATAGGTATACCTCAACTATGAGAGACAAAATGAGAAAAAAAAAATCCAGAAAATCACATTGTAGGATTTTTAAAGAATTTATTTGCAAATTATGGTGGAAAATAAGTATTTGGTCAATAACAAAATTTCATCTCAATACTTTGTTATATACCCTTTGTTGGCAATGACAGAGGTCAAACGTTTTCTGTAAGTCTTCACAAGGTTTTCACACACTGTTGCTGGTATTTTGGCCCATTCCTCCATGCAGATCTCCTCTAGAGCAGTAATGTTTTGGGGCTGTCGCTGGGCAACATGGACTTTCAACTCCCTCCAAAGATTTTCGATGGGGTTGAGATCTGGAGACTGGCTAGGCCACTCCAGGACCTTGAAATGCTTCTTACGAAGCCACTCCTTCGTTGCCCGGGCGGTGTGTTTGGGATCATTGTCATGCTGAAAGACCCAGCCACGTTTCATCTTCAATGCCCTTGCTGATGGAAGGAGGTTTTCACTCAAAATCTCACGATACATGGCCCCATTCATTCTTTTGTTTACACGGATCAGTCGTCCTGGTCCCTTTGCAGAAAAACAGCCCCAAAGCATGATGTTTCCACCCCCATGCTTCACAGTAGGTATGGTGTTCTTTGGATGCAACTCAGCATTCTTTCTCCTCCAAACACGACAAGTTGAGTTTTTACCAAAAAGTTCTATTTTGGTTTCATCATTCTCCCAATCCTCTTCTGGATCATCCAAATGCTCTCTAGCAAACTTCAGTCGGGCCCGGACATGTACTGGCTTAAGCAGGGGGACACGTCTGGCACTGCAGGATTTGAGTCCCTGGCGGCGCAGTGTGTTACTGATGGTAGCCTTTGTTACTTTGGTCCCAGCTCTCTGCAGGTCATTCACTAGGTCCCCCCGTGTGATTCTGGGATTTTTGCTCACAGTTCTTGTGATCATTTTGACCCCACGGGGTGAGATCTTGCGTGGAGCCCCAGATCGAGGGAGATTATCAGTGGTCTTGTATGTCTTCCATTTTCTAATAATTGCTCCCACAGTTGATTCCTTCACACCAAGCTGCTTACCTATTGCAGATTCAGTCTTCCCAGCCTGGTGCAGGTCTACAATTTTGTTTCTGGTGTCCTTTGACAGCTCTTTGGTCTTGGCCATGGTGGAGTTTGGAGTTGGACTGTTTGAGGTTGTGGACAGGTGTCTTTTATACAGATCAAGCAGTTCAAACAGATGCCATTAATACAGGTAACGAGTGGAGGACAGAGAAGCCTCTTAAAGAAGAAGTTACAGGTCTGTGAGAGCCAGAAATCTTGCTTGTTTGTAGGTGACCAAATACTTATTTTACAGTGGAATTTACCAATAAATTCTTTAAAAATCCTACAATGTGATTTTCTGGATTTTTTTTCTCATTTTGTCTCTCATAGTTGAGGTATACCTATGATGAAAATTACAGGCCTTTCTCATCTTTTTAAGTGGGAGAACTTGCACAATTGGTGGCTGACTAAATACTTTTTTGCCCCACTGTAGATTTAAAATCTTGCATTTATTCTAAAATAATAATAAAAAAAAATGTATTAAACATTTTTATATTTCTAAATAAATTAATATGACCAAACATTAATTTACATTTGTAATGTTTTGTATTAATTCTAAAATGATAAATTATAAATTGCATTTATAATATTATATTTACATTTAAATGTATAATTTATTCTAAAATTATTATTAAAAAATACTAATTATTAATATTTTTAAATATATACTGTACATTAATAGGTAAATCAAACGTTATAATAAAACGGTAAGAAAAATGTCCAAAAATACCTGGAAATTAATCTATTGTTTGCAAGGCACAAAAATACATGCACATGATTAATAAATATGGCTCTGATGTAGTGTTGGTCCAATAGCGCAAGTGACAGTTCTGCTTTTGTAAAGCAAACCACTTTAAAACAAAGCATGAATCAAATATTACACTATAAATCAGTGACTTCTAAATCTGCATAGAGTTTGTGTTTTTTTGTGTGTGCCATGTACCTTAAACATGTCCCACTCAGTGCAGATGACCAGGGCATGTGCACTTTCACATGCCTCATAGGGGTCTGATGTCACTGTTACAAGATCAGACACTGCAAAGAGAATAAGAGTCAAGGCAAATTAGACAGACACACAGACACAAACTTTCTCCTGAATCCTGTATATGAGTTTCTCTCCTACATGACATTCAGCATGATACAGCACTCTCCCATCATTCAACAAGACTTTGCCTAATGCATGGTTTTATCTGCTCAACACGCATACCTCTCTCTGGGTTGTCTCCGGAAATGCTGGGTTGAGACAGGTCCTGGATTATCTGCTCCTTCAGCACTTTAGGGTCATAAATATGCAGCTTGGCTCCTTCGTCCATCAGATACTTGGAGATGTAGATACTGGAGGACTCTCTGTAATACACATACACACACAAGGGACTATTATGATGCCATGGCTCTTTATGAATAAATATAGGGAAAGTAGTAGAGAACAGTGGCAAAAATATAATATATTAAATAACTAATAATATTATGAAATAATATTATACAATATAGAAAATTAAATTTTATTCAGGCAGTTTAATGAAACTGTTGTAATTTCACAGTGGTGTCCAAAAGACTGAGATCAAATAAAATAAAATAAAATAAAAATAAAATAAAAATCTCACTCAGCTGTGAGGGTTATATTGTTTAAGAAAAAAACTAATAAGTTAATATTTAATTACTCAGAAACAATATAATTTGCCTATTTTTGAGCTGCCATTGAAAATACCTCAAAACAGAGTCCAACAGAACAAACATTTGCGCATCTCTGAGCGACACAAAGTAGTGGTGCTTCTAAATGAATCACTGTTTTTGAAAGAATTTAATGAGGAATTAAGTGAATAATTAAATGAATTATTATAATTCACTGGTAGCCACCTACTGGCAAAACAATGTAAAAATGCCCTCAACTAATGCAAAGAAAAGCAGAGTGATACAGTAAAAACAGTAAAAAGCGTTGTTGGACTGAACATTAACACAAAGCCAATCAAATTCAAAGACTGGAATTAACTGCGTAATAAACATTTATGATTTTCACTAGTTCTAAATCAGCAAATTTGTGACAATGACTCCTTTGCACGAAAAGTCAGACTCCCTTGCTTCCATCATCAATGCTGTAAATTCAAGAATGATTAATGCCATGAACCATTCTTAAATAGTGTTGCATAACATTATCATCTGGTACTGCATAAACTTCTGGAGTTCATATCAACTTAAATGCTGCTCAAATTTGGAAAAGAAGGACATATTAAATAATAAAATATTCTGAAATCCATGTGAATTTTTCAAGTCAACTTTTCACACAAACAACTGTGTGACGAACTAATAATGCAATTATTTTCACTAGTGGTATCAGACTTTTGGACCCCACTTAGTTATTGCAGGGTTTTGTTATAAGCTTGTGTTCCTGCCCCATTCCTGGCTAAAACAAAATATGTCTTCAATGGAGGTTAACAAAAAAAAAAAAAAGTCATGATGGCTTGAATGGAGGTTAAAAAACAGCATAGTCATACTTCTCTTCTGAAACAATCAACATGCAGAGGCATAACATCAGTGACTCTAGATAAAGGTCATAGGTGGCACGGGCGTTTACGCATGTATTGTAGTTTTTTAAGTCTGCATGGTTTACTAGGATATAGTTCAAACCAATAAAACTATGTGTAACCTTCATTACACAATCAAAGTTGATTGCTAACTCATGCTCTGACATCTCATGGTCTGTGTTTTGAAGGTAAAAGTGAAAGACACAGATTTAAACTTGTCATAAATGAACTTGATAAAGTTGTCATAAATAAAATAGACTGGTTCAAACAAGTATCCCTGTTTGTACCTGGTGTCTCCTGTGTCCTTCTTGAAGGAGAAACCTAACAAAGCGATTTTCTTCCCTGTAACGGTGTTAAACAGGCAGTCGATGATCCGACAGGCAAATCTCTTTCTCTGGTACTCGTTCATGTCAATCACCTGAGCATAAGCAATCACAGAGTAAAAGGTTAGACAAAAATAATCAAACTAATTTTTAGATATCAATGTTTTTTCATATGACAAGTTAGCATATGAAAATTTGAGGTTGGTGAGATTTTTAAATGTTTTTAAAATAAATTTCTTATGTTCACCAAGACTGTATTTATTTGAGCAAAACCAGTAAAAACTGTAATGTGAAATGTTATTACAATTTAAAATAACTGTTTTCTATTTTAATATACGTTAAAACGTAATTTATTCCTGTGATAGCAAAGCTGAATTTTCAGCAGCCATGAATCCACTTCTTGCATCAAACTTGCGGTGACATGATTGGTCAACCATTTGATGATTTTCCACGAAGCTACATCTGACTTGATGTGTCTTTTCACTGAATAATGACTCACGCAATGCCAACATATGCCATTAAGACTTACTAAATAAGTATTCAAATTGAAGTGTACCTGTTGCCAGTATGAAGCAACCTCTGGGAGATTCAGTGCCTCACACAGATACACCAAATTCAGCACATCCTTCTGAAAGCAACTTCCTCCAAAACCTGATACAGACACAAACACAGTTGAAGGACAATTGAAGCAAAACTCTCATTTGTTTGTTGGCTTGAATCTCATTCTATCATATCATAAAGAGCACCAATAATGAGGAAGTAAGATGGCAATCTCAAATGGTAATGGAAACAACAAATGCACTGACCCACGCTGGCTTTGAGGAACTTGCTCCCAATGCGCTGATCCATGCCGATGGCTCTGGCCACCTCCTCAACATCAGCGCCAGTGGATTCACACAAGGCAGAGATGGAGTTTATACTACTGATGCGCTGAGCCAGGAATGCATTTGCTGCCTAAAACCACACACATTATAATTAAATGAGTTTTACATATCAAATTATTATAGAAATGCTCAGCTTCACAATTCTTATCATTCTTACCTGGCTCGTTTTTATCATTCTGATCATTAATTTAATTCTTATATTTCCATTATACATACCAGTTTGGAAAGTTCTGAGGACCAGGTGTTGGTGGTGATTATGCGAGATTTGGGGACCCAGTGCTCATAAACTGCACTGAGAGCACTGATGGCCCTTTGACCCTCTGGAGTCTCATCTCCACCTATCAGGACACGATCTGGGTCCTTCAGGTCCTTCACTGCTGTACCCTCCGCAAGGAACTCTGGGTTAGAGAGAACCTGTAATCAAAGGCGGGAAAAGGTCATTTATTAACACAGAGAAGCAGTGAATAAATTCCTAAGGTCCACAAATCCAGATGGTTTATTAGTTCACTTGAGAGAGGCAAAAATAGCAAACTTTGTAGAAAATCCCTGATAAAACAACAGCCTAACCAGATTATATTTACAAGTAGATGATGGCTGTGTAAAATGTCAAACTACTGTAGAAGCATATTTTCACAACATAAATTAGACAAACAAGTTCCTTTATCTTTTTTATATACATACATTTATATACTGTACACACACACACACACACACACACATTACCATTCAAAGGTTTGAAGTCAGTAAGATGTTTTTAATGCTTTGAAAGTCTCTTTTGCTCACCAAGGCTGCATTTATTTGATATAAAATACAGTAAAATATTACAATTGTGAATTACGACAATTGAAAATTTTCTATTTTCATATATTTTTAAAATGTAATTTATTTCTGTGATGCCAACGCTGAAATTTCAGCAGCCATTACTTCAGTCTTTAGTGTCACATGATCCTTCAGAAATTATTCTAATATGCAGATTTGGTGCTCAAGAAACATTTCTTATTATTATCAATGTTAAAACTTGAGTAGTTAAGCAGTTGTGCTGCTTAATACTTCTGTGTAAAATGCAACATTTTTTACAGGATTCTTTGATGAATAAAAAGTTTAAAATAACTACATGTGTTTTATATAGCAAAAAGAAGATTTAAAAAAAAAAAAAAAGTGGTGACACTTTCCTTTATACAGTTATGTACAATTTAACCTCAAATTCTGGAATAAATCTCATGAACATTTTTTTTCCCTATATATCAGCACAGGAATCTTCTCACAAAAACACACCTGCAAATTGAGGCTGGGTTTGGTGTTTGCGTCAAATATCCTGCGGATGCTCTCAGCTGCACGGACCGGCACAGTGCTCTTCTCCGTCACAATTTTATACCCGTCTGACACCTCCACAATCCGCCGTGCACACGCCTCAATAAACTTCAAGTCTGCTGCACGACCTTTGCCCATACCATATGTCTTAGTTGGGGTGTTTACCTAAGCAAAAGAGAAAGATATTAGGGTCAGTGTATAGACCTACAAGCAAAACCTCATTAAAATAGTTTGGTACACTCACAGAGATGAAGACCAGATCTGCCTCTTTAATGGCAGAGTCAATATCTGTGGAGAAAAAGAGGTTCTTCCCACGGCAAGACAACACCACTTCGTTCAGACCAGGCTACAATGGCAAGAAGAAGAGACACATTTCATGAAGAATTCTCATTAAAACATTTGTAAATGGATGAAGCGTTTCTTTTACAAAGCCTTTTTAAACATTTATTATTGTACTATTCACTTATTTAAGGGTAAAAATATCTCTAATTAGGAAAATACACCACCAGTCAAAAGCATTTTAACAGTAAGATTTTTACTGTTTTTTTAAAGAAGTCTCTTTTGCTCACCAAGCCTGCATTTATTTTATCCAAAGTACAGCAAAAACAGTAAAATTATGAAATATAAATAATATTTTACTATTTAAAATAACTGTTTTCTATTTGAATATATTTAAAAATGTAATTTATTCCAAATTTCAAAGCTGAATTTTTAGCATCATTACTCCAGTCACATGATCCTTCAGAAATCATTCTAATATTCTGATTTGCTGCTCAAAAAACATTTATTATTATTATTATTATTATTATTATTATTATTATTATTATTATGTTGAAAACAGCGGAGTAGAATTTTTTCAGGTTTCTTTGATGAAGAGAAAGTTCTGAAAAACAGCATTTATCTGAAATAGAAATCTTTTGTAACATTATAAATGTCTTTATCATCACTTTTGATCAATTTGAAGCATCCTTGTTAAATAGAAGTATTTTCTATAATTTATTTCCCCCCAAAAAATTACCAAGCTTTTGAATGGTTTAGTGTATAATGTTACAAAAGCTTTTTATTTCAGATAAATGTTGATCTTTGGGTTTTAAATATTGATAATAATAATATTTAATAATAAAAAAAAGTTTCTTAAACTGCAAATCAGCATATTAGATTGATTTCTGAAGGATCAAGTGACACTGAAGACTGGAGTAATGATGCTGAAAATGTAACTTTGATCACAGGAATAAATTACATTTTAAAGTATATTAAAATAGAAAACAGTTATTTTAAATAGTAAAAATATTTCAATTTTACTGTTTTTGCTGTACTTTGGTTTCAAATAAATGCAGACTTAGCGAGCAGAAGAGACTACTTTTACATAAAAAAAAAAAAAAATCTTACCGTTCAAAATCTTTTGACTGGTAGTGTATCAGAGTGCACCTTTAACTTGAATTTATTCCTTAACGTTGTTACCTCATAGATGGGCAGGGTATCAGAGTTCCAGGCTTTGATCCGGGATTCATTAACATCCACTACTGTTACTGTGATCTCGGGACACATGCTTGCAATGACACTACATGTCGGACCTCCAACATACCCAGCGCCTATACAGCAAATCTTTTTAATCTGAAACATCTGAGAAAAGAGACAGCCAATCAAGGTAAAAAGAATAAAAAAATATATATATATATATAAAATTGCCCTAAATGGTCTGCAACAGATTATGAGACAATTATGAATGGCCCCTTATAAAGCAGTCAACTAGTCTCAAGGCAGTCCCTTCTCTTTCACAGAGATCCAGGGCCTCATGAGGTGGTCACTGGTAAGTATCATATTACTGACCCCCTGCCTGGGGCTTTAACTAATGATGAGAAATTCGGCTCCTTTGCGACGGTTCGGTTCTTTTGAAAAGTTCATCCCAAAATCCGATTCAGCGATTCTTTTATATAAATATATATATATTTAGCGATCTCCAATAAACGCAATTAAAAACAAATCCTAAAATCAATTAAGTCTCACGTGTATATTAATTTTAAGGCAATAAAAAGAATCTATTTTTAAATGAATTATAAACTAAGTTTGCAGTTTAAGTAAATCACATTTCAGGACTCAGCCCATCAGTTCAGCTTCACTTATAGTTTCTCTAGTAAACTAGTCAGTGTGTTTTTGGCATCGCTTCGTGAATGAATCGTTCAGAGCGGTTTTGCGAAGCAACAGATTAAAAGATTCATTAAAAAAAAAAAAATCCGATTCAGAAAACGGAACCGTTTAAGTAACTAACGTTTATGGCTCTGAATAACTAATAATAATAAACAGATGATAAAATTTAAAGAAAGAACGGAAAGTTTGTGTTCGCAAATAAGTTTATAACTGTTGCGTGTTGATGCTTTTAACATGTAAAATCTCATTAAATGATTTATGATTTGATTGCCGATGTTCTCATGAACACAGGAACTCTTTAACTTTTATAACTGTTTTATCATTTAAAGATTTACAGAGTGTGATCAGTTTTAGATTCCGTATTATAGCTTCAATCACAACTTTATTAAATATGATATACTTCAAAATATATAAAAGACTTCAGTAGCTATAATACAGACTTACCTTGTCTTACAGTGAAGTTATTCAGTTAAAACACTCTTCTGTGTGACAGTATGCAGGTAAGGTTCCTCCGTCTGAGGTGCCTTGTTCCCGAATGAATTAAACTATTGTATCCTTGATACATAAACTCACGCAGAACACACACACACACATTTACGACCATACACACACCCACCGGGAGGGGATAGCAACGTAAACACTTCAGAGAGGGGAGGGGACAAACTCTACTTCCGGGTCATTAAGTCTTTCTTTTCAAACTAAGAGTCTCATCGGCTAATCAAATCTTATTTTGACTGTGACTTAAACAGAACAAATGAACGTTCATAGACCGAAATTGTTAATTCCTGTTATTTAAATCTAATTCAATTAGATAACTCTTAAAATAAATACGGAAAAACTGATTTTTTGGACATTTCATTTGACATGTCATTACAACTAAACACCACGTGTGGAGAACGCAGACGTTTCAGGAGCAGCCAATCAGTGACCGAGAAGTCTCGGTGACGTAACATCAAAGGAAAGTATTAGTGGTCCGTTTGACGCAGAAATTACTCTTGAGAGTAGAGTCATGTTGACAAATTCTAATTAGAAACGTATGAAAGAGACTAACCACCTCCAATAAATATTCCCATTCCCACATTTAACAAAAGAAAAACACGTCCTGGTGCTATTGTTCATATTTATTTGTAGAAACCAAAAGTGCATAGATCAAGCCCTTTCTAGCAGAGCAGTTTCATTAGAACAGTGTACATAGACAGAATTTACATGCCCTGAAATCCACACCACCACCTTAACTGATCTACCCAGAAATCATTAGTCCAACCAATTACACCAGCTTGCTTTTGTGCAATTAAGACATTCTCACAGAACTGAGGAGGCAGGAAGTTTGAGTAAATTACATCAAACTTGAAATGGGGCAGATTTACATATTCTCTTTGGTGTTTTTCTGGAGCTTTGCATTCTGTACACAACTATAAAGGTGCCACAACCAAAGTGCTACCGTTTAGATTTGCCCTTAAGCATATCCTAAAAGGGAATCTCACTTTTCACAAATATTCCCAAAATTCCTAAGTACCCAAATTATTCTTATTTTCTTTCTTATTTTGAAAGATTACATTGTTTTTAGATTTTCATCACAGATCTGACAGCTACCCATACCATGTGACTAATAGTTTTAGTTAGTATAGCTACATAATGATTCCTGAGCAAATGCAAAAAACTCTTAAGAATGGCATTTAAGTGGCTATGCTAGTGATTTTTATACATAAAGGGTAAATGGATTGTCAAAGTGTTCAGGGTGGAGAGGTCTGCTTTAGATCAGCCACCTCTCTGTGGTCAACAGATCCCAGACTATGACAACATCCACACAGCCATGACGTCGACAATGTTAAGAGCCAAGTAAAAACCGGAATACGCCCATTTCATTATTTCCTCTTGCACAAAGTGGTCTTGGTCAACCTTAAATCATTTCAGTTACATCTGTGTTTACAATGACTCAATGCAGAGTCAAGGCTCATTCTCTTCCATGGACCAATGACGTCATGTCTGTGAAATCATCATAGATTTGGAATGTATTCGCTGCCACAGGACAAGAAACATTATCCTCTTCGCCTCAGTCTACTCAAAAATAACCCAAATCTTTTGACGACACCCAATTTCTAGGTAACCTTTCCTCTAGATCACAATTCATATTCAGGCTGATCTAGGGCAAATGTCATTATATGGGCCTATATGTCATTTTAACAACTTGTTAAATACCTAATAATGCTTTATATAATAAGAAGTAAAAAAAAAAAAATTGAAGACAGAGATATATAGGCTAAACCTGGGAAACTTTTCAGCATTTTCAGCACTAGGGCAACTTTCTCTTTTTGCTTCCTCCTTTGAAATGTGACATGTTGTAGAAACACCTTGTTATACAAGTGTCTGGGTAGATCAGCCCCCCCTCATTGGACTAAAGAATCTGGAATCTGAAACACTGACAGATGATTAAGGAAATGAACAAGTTATATTAGTCACAGTAGCTGATCAGGTAGAAGCTAGATTATAAGATCAAATCTTTTGCGGTGGAAAAACCTCTAGTCCACAGGAGGTGCTGGTGGCTCTCTGCCATGATTCTAAATGAGGAGAAAAAAATTCCATCCAGTGACTACAAGAATTCAGGGATTAATGTAAATTAACAGTGTTGAGTTGCTACACTTTCTGATTACTGTTATTTCACCGTACTGATCATTTATATACTACTGATCAAACTTTTGGAATAATTCAGATTTTTTATGTTTTTGAAAGAAGTCTCTTATGTGCACCAAGGCTGCATTTATTTGATCGAAATATAGTAAAATATTATTACAGTTTAAAATAACAGTTTTACTTTAATATATTTAAAAATTTCATTTATTCTTGTGATGGCAAAGTTGGAAAAGCCAATACTGTAGTCTTCAATGTCACATGATCCTTTAGAAATCATTCTGTTATGCAAATTTGGTCCTCAAGTAATATTTCTTATTATTACCAATCTTGAAAACTGTTTTTGCTGCTTGATATTTTTGTGGTAACAGTTATATGATACCATTTTAAGTTTGGGGTAAGTGAGTAATTAATACTTTTATCCAGAAAGGACACATTAAATTGATCAAAAGTGACAGTAAAGACATTTATACAAAACATTTCTATTCCAAATACATGCTGTTCTTTTAAATTTTCTATTCATCAAAGAATCCTGCAAAACTGCATCAAGATTTCCACAAAAATATTAACCAGAAAAAAAAAACGTTTTCAACATTGAGAATAATAAGAAGTATTGTAATAATATTTCACTGTATTAATATTTAACTGTATTTTTAATCAAGAAAAGCAGCTTTGGAGAGCATAGAGACTTATTTAAAAAAAAAAAAAAAAAGGAGGTAATTCCAATATTCCAGACTTTTGACTGCTTATGTAAGTGATAACTGAGTTTATCTGTCATGACTTACACCATGGGGACCGGAGGGCTTGCTGCTGGCTGAAGGGCCTCTCAAGCCGGCTGGGCGGAACAGAAAGAGCATGAGAGCTAGAACTAGCCATCCCATAATAATCATGGGTAGAGTGATGTCCCCTTCTACAGAGGAGCTGGGGCCTGGCACTGCACACACACAAGATTCAAGTGTTAGAAAATACAACAGAATATGAGCTATAGTGTGATATGCTTTTGTTTTGGACAAACAGACTTACTCTCCTGAAGGCACTCTGTGTCTGTACAGTAGGATTGGGACTGTCTCAGCTTGGAAATGAATTACAAAGAAAATATTTTATCAAAAAGGCTAATCAAAAAACATACTATATGAAATGACAACAATGTGTGTGCATGTGGACGTGGGCTTCTACATTACATTAATTCATAAAACATCAACTGATATCAAAATTAATTTGAAACAATCAGTGTGTGTATCCCTCTGTAATATCCCAGTTCCATGCATATTATATATCACATAAGTATTTTTTGTTTCTATACCCCCCAAAAAGCATTATAACTTTCACTTCAAATACTTGTTCAAAAAAATACTCGAAATAGCTGAATCAAATGTTATTCCTTGGCTGAACCAAAGAAGCCATCTACTGGCCATTCATTTAAACTACAAAAGCAGAATTATTCAACAACTATAGTATCATTTTTAAAAGATAAAATAACTACATAAAAGATATGTGGTTACATAGGCCACTACAGCTCTTAAAAACTACAAACCATTGGAACATACAAGCCCTGTCAGATTGGCACACATCCAAATGTAACTAATTTATTGAAATTAAATGGCTTTACACCATTACAAAACAAACATTTTGGCAATTATTTATCATAGCTTCATCAGCCAGTGTGAAATTCATTCAATTATAACTCTTTCTCTCTATCATAAAAAAATTCCTGACATTACTATTCTATAGCTATAGAATCACAAGAAATATACACAATAATGTTATTTGGATAATTTCTTTTATATGCATAAAACTAAGTAAATGGAGGTTTAATTGCAAAGTCAGTTTAGTTCAAGGCTGTTTACAGGAATACTCAAATTATGAGACTTCTGTTTTGTGTTCATTTATAAATACACATGAGAGCCCTTTGGAAAATATACAGACTACTACTCTAAAAGAAGAGAAATCCAATATAAGGACAGGGTCCATCTAAATCTCAGTCATTCACATTTCTTTCATACAGATCAGTAGATCAATAAGTTAAAATAAAATTCAAAAGATCAATTTCTATTTGCACATCCAGTCAGGGGCGGCACAAGTGGTGGGTTAAGGGGGCTGAAGCCCCGAATGTTTTTATTACCATCTCTTGTTAGCATAAAGACTGAGTTTTTATGCGTATTAAAATAATCTCTAGGACTAGGACAAGCATGCATTTAGAGCAATTATAGGAACAGATAGCATTTAGAATGGTCTGTGGCAGACTTTTCTAAGTGTCTGGGCAACAATTCAATAAACAATAAGTGAATATTAAGTGATTTAAATCGTAGAGAAAATATTGTCTTTTTACTCCATTTCGTGAAAATGGTTTCAAACAAAACCATTTTGTGCGTCTCTGCAGCCATGCACGTTTAACTAAATTAAGCCACACACACATATATCCAGTAGTCAACATTTGAAGTGGATCAAAAAAGTTCATCAAATTTGTCCAAAGACAAGAACGGGTATTCATGTATAAATTTGATTAAAGGTTTTGATCCACTTCAAATGTTGACTACTAATATATATATATATATATATATATATATATATATATATATATATATAACAAATAGTTATTTGAAATGCTTATCTGGAACAAAAGAGACGAAGAACTCACCAGGCTAATGAGTCTCCTCATGGCATGTTCATGAGAGCAGATGCACTCACAGGGGTCAAAACCTCCCTCTGCCATCCTCTCCTGAATAAAACAGAGGATTCACATTAAAAAAAAAAAACAAAAAAAAACCTATAAACATTACAGACACTAATAATATTCAATTATTTTAAACACACAGAGACTCAAAACTGAATGGGTGTGGTGAATTATAATGGCGTCACATGTGAAGGTCTATAGGATGATCATGACTCACAAACACAAAGCTGTGGTAGGCTACTTTAAATACCCAATGACTATCTATGTCATAAAGTTAATGATCTAGACCAAAAACTGTATGATATTTAGACTGCTTCTCCTCTCCCAAGCAGCATTTCTTTCTTTTTTTTAAGCTTTAAAGTGTAGCTATGTGGATAAAATCAGTTTGACTTGATGAACCATGACATAAACTTTAAATAAATAAATGTCCAAGCACCAAACTGTTCACGTATTTCTTTTATCTTGTTCCAGCTCCATACTCCCCTAATATACGTTGGAGTAAAAATTTACTTCTGAGTTTTACTTTATATGACACAAATTGAAAATTCTCCTATGCAAATTACACAGTGAAATGTTAACATGAGTAAAAATGTGATTATTGCGTAGGCTGTATTAATATGTATAAGTGAGATGCTGTGATGGTTGTCAGGTCGGGTGCGCGCTCTGAACTCCACGCTCCCGTTAAATAAATCAACTTCGCGCAACTGAGGTGAGTTTACTGAGAGTTAATTCTTAAATCGAATACTACAGTAAAAATGTGGCATTCCTAAATATGTTTGTTTGCCACAGCAATTAGGTCCAACATCATCTAGACATAATAGCCTAATGCTTTCAAAACTGGACTGTTTTGTTCCGTGTGTTTTAATAACTGAAAGTATTTGGCATTTTAGGGCATGACTGAATCTGGGAAACTGTAAACAAATGAAACGAAACCCAAATGAAAGGTTTGCTGGAAGAAGGAAGCTTACAACACTGAATTACCATACTAATTTTCCACAAAATAATGCGAACGCTTGACAGACTTTTGATGTAAATGTCTTGTTCTATCAGTTGGATAATATAGTTTTTGTTTGCTTCCTCTTCGACTTCAAAAACACTGTATTTGAACACTATAAACTTACAAAACCACTCCAAATGTATATTAAGTAATAGGCTATACAATAAACTAAGAATAAAAAGTAATGTTTTCCCTTTCAGCAGTGTGGAAAATTAGCGTCTTCAGTGTTTACTTATTCAATAAAGCGTTGTAATTATTATTTTAATAGTGATTTAGATTTTAAAAACAAAAATAAGACATGAATAAGTTTTTACCCAAGTGCAAAACAAACAAGATTTGGATAGACAGATGTCTTACCGATGACTTCGACAACTCACTCGAAGGGGTTTAAAACCATTCGCTTCAAACCAGGAGGACCGAAATGTGAATATTGACCCCTGAGAGTCTCTGCCTGTGCAAATGCTCCCTTGTGTACACTGGTGTTTGGCAATGGGCCCCAGCTCCGGCTGATGTTCCGTCTGTGTTTTGATAAGGATCGGGGAAGCGAAAATGAGGAATGTTACTATGGCGAAGGCTCGGGTCATGAATGCTAAGTAGCTCGCGCTGACGTTTATTTGTATCCGTCCTGAGGCGTCCAATCGCGCAGCCTAATTATTATTCATGAGGTAAGCCTTCGTCATACATTTCAGCCAATCAGCAAGGCGGACTGGACGAACACAACACCTAATGCATTAATATACTTAAGGGAAGCCTTTACCATAGTAGGATTCGTACATATTGATGTGGTGGAATTAGCAGATGAGAGCCACGTCGCTACAGGACGTGAAATGTCGCATGTTTTGGTAAACACTGAAATGGCGTTACTTTACTCACCGTTCGCAAAGCGTATCATCTATTCACTGGATATCGGCATTTTGCTGGCTGAGTGTAAATAAGGAAATGTATGTTTGCAGTGCACATCACTGCCAGTCACAAGAGTGTGTCTCTGTGCATGAAGTGTGCATGTGTGCTCTTAATCAAGAAAATGATTAATCACACAGCCCCATCTAAACTGCAAAGAGTTGTGCACATAGAAATGAACAGTAATTTTGGAAAATACTTTGAAAAATAATGGAGGCTACACTAACATGAAATGAAGACTCGGTCATCTCAGTAACATAATCAGTCTTACCAGGCCAAAATTA
The DNA here is from genome assembly GCA_039654775.1 of Spinibarbus caldwelli. Taxonomy (NCBI): domain Eukaryota; kingdom Metazoa; phylum Chordata; class Actinopteri; order Cypriniformes; family Cyprinidae; genus Spinibarbus; species Spinibarbus caldwelli. Next base: position 15,918,616 of record CM077225.1, read on the forward strand.
CTGAAATCACGTTGTATTACAGTGAAAACCCACCAATAATCATAATGTAGCCTACTTATGTAAAGTGCAAGTGACAGTAAGAATATTAATTGCAATGATTTATGCGCAAAATTTCTGAATTTGTGGTTCTATTCCACCAACCACAAGGCAATGGTGATATCAGAAATACTTATAATTCTGCTTTGCTGAAAATACAGAATTGTGTTAGAAACAATAGCTTGCACGCTTTCACTGAATCAATGAATGAGTGACACTGATTATATACTGTATATTTTAAATATATTATTATTTTTTTTTACAGTTTAACAATTATATTACTGTCTATCATTGTAATATTGTTTTGCATTTTTAAACTATTTATAATAGTATTATCAGTGAATGCATTCACTTAAAATATTAAATATGCATATCCAGTAAAATACTGTTCTTATTTAATAAAAGATTTTACATGGTACTGGGCCACTTTATGGGAGCCACAACGATAAGGTCACATAACAGCTGAATACTGAAAAAATACTGAAAATGAATCATGGCTTATTGCAAACAATGCATTTCTGTGGAACTGCATTCTATGGAACAAAGGAAAGCTTTGTGGAAATCAGAAATTGTGTATGTCCTAAATGCATCTAACATCCAAAGAAAACTTTACATTTTGTAAAAACTGAAAGTAAACTTAATTCTTGTGAGTTTTTTGTGACTTGCTAAATGTGCTTGGATTATGAAAAATTCATATTAAGTTTCCACTTTAAATACAAATTAAAAGTCTTTTGGTATACAGTGATGTTAAGGGTTGAAAAGTAATCATTTTGTAGAGTGAATTTGCACTTCTGTTGTTTGCTTTAATATCACTCCAACACTTCAGAACAACAAATGACGTCTTATAAAATTGTCTTTTTTTTTTAAAGAGAAAAATACATATTATGCTACATGACATGTATTACTGTGCATTGCACCAAAACAGTCTTTCCTGTCTGCTTTCTATAACCTGAGAGAGTTTACTTGTTAGTCTGTAGCCTTAACTTATGTGTGTCCATTGTGCATGAGTGATATCTTGGTGCTTGGTGCAATAGAAAGAAGGACATATAAAATTATAGACTAGTTTTATATGTTCATTTGCCTGTACTCCAGACAGTTTTGGCAGGCTAATTTTTTTTTACCAAAGCAAGATTGGCTGAGATTAGACTGAGATTTATTGTAATGCTTTCTGGAAACTGCTATACAACTCTCTCTCTTGTAATGCATTATTTGACAGTCCAAATCCATGATTAATATAGAATTATGAATCATTTTTTAAAATGCTTTACAAACAATAACTACTTTAAAACCAGTCATTTCACAGTGAGCTTAATCTCTCAAAATGCAGCATGTTTGGCAGTAATTTGTATAAAAAAGCATTAAGAGAAAGTAATACTGGCCTTTGGATGCTAATTAATAATAATTCTTAAGAAACATTTAGGTTGTACATAATCCAGTGTCTTCCTATTACCATTCTATGGTTTTATTATAGAAGGGTAATTACAGTCTTCTTCATGTCACCTACATTAAAACATTCACAAATATAAAAATGATGTGCTTTTAAGGCAAAGTATAATGAATAGTTATAATTCATTTAAAGATAAGTTACAGGGCATCAAAAGATCAATACAAATATTCATGTCAAGTGAGAATTCTTCTTGCTTAGAGTAAGTTTTTGTAATCATGCTGATTGTGCATATCAAAATAAAATTCACTATAGACACATGGGAAGACACATTTATATGGTTACAGCCAGAGTTTTCTCACAATGCTATTCCAAACTCACTCAAACTTCATCAGTGATCACATTGATATAAGCTGGTAAAATGGGCTTTGTTAAAAAAAAAAAAAAATGTGAAAAGCATAGAATTTTACTTTCATCTACCACACACACACACACACGCACACGCACACACACACACATAAATAAAATCCATTACTGTTTAAACATTTGTGGTGGGTAAGAAAGATTTGTTTAATCTTATTGGAAAAAGTCTTTTATAGTCACCAAGCTAAACTGTGTTTTATTTGATCTGAAACACAGTAAAAATAGAAATACTGTGTAAATACAATTTGTCTTCTATTTTAATAGATTTTGAAATATAATTGATTCCTGTGATGACAAAACTAAATGTTCAGCAGCCATTACTCATGTCTTTAGTGTCACATGATCCTTCTGATTTCTAATAATATGCTTCAGAAATTCTAATATGCTGTTTTGGTGCTCAATAATACTTATTATTTTCAATGCTGAACACAGCTGATGCTCAATATTGTTGTTGAAAAAGTGTTTTCAGGATTCTTTGATGAATTAAAAGTTTAAAAGAGTTGCTTTTTTTATATACACAAATTACAAAATTGAAAATTCATTTGGGGGGAAAAAATACATTATAAATTGTGTTTACTGTGACTTTTCAATTTAATGCATTCTTGCAGAATAAAAACAATTTCTTTTAAATAACTAAATAAATAAAATAACCCCAACTTCATGAATGGTAGTGCAACTAAACAGATATTTATACATTGTTGGTTACATTCTAAAAGTTATGTTCATATTTCATATAATTTGTTTGTGTCTGTTTACTATAGCCTTGTTAATTACAAATATTATAACATCTTAGCAAATGGATGGACACTTGGACAGATGTGTTTTGGACGATTATCACGTGGGAGTGAAATATGTATCCAAGCTGTAGAAGCACGATATCATGTGACAGCACCACGCCATGTATGACTGATCCTAGATCTGAATGAAGAGCTCTGCTTTTCTGCTGCGTAATATCACCACCTGCTTCAACAAAGAGGACGAACGCAGTGTTCTAGTGCAGTGTTTGAGGTTTCCAGACTCTCATTGTGCTCGCCAGTGTTTGTACTGGAGCTCAGCGCACTGTTTTAGGAGAGAGAGACCGATAGAGAGAGAGAGAGAGAGAGGGGGGTGTGAAAGTGAAGCACTATCAGTCTTTGCGGACTGGAGGCTCAAAAACAGCGGAAGAGAGAAAGAGAGAGAGTGAGTGAGTGATAGAGAGAGGAATCAATCAGCCATGGCAAATATCGCTGTGCAGAGGATCAAGCGAGAGTTCAAAGAAGTGCTGAAAAGCGAAGAGGTTTGCAAAACGTTACTTTACTCTATTTTCCTGCCCGTTAAGAGCAAACAAAAGGACTTTTGGGAAAAGCATCCAGAAGCCAGTGAGCTAGCTTAGCCTGCTAAGCTAATGTTAGCATGAACTGTCATATGATGGCCTTTAGATACGGAAGTCTTACATCGACAAATGTGTTTCCTTTGACATTTTAAGGCGAAAGCCTCGACCGAAATGTCAAAACCATTTATGGGCACCTCAGAGTGCCGCTAGATTCTTGACCGCACACGCCGTTCTTTAGCCGTGGAGCTAACTTGCTATTTGAGATAGTTAGCTTCACTAACCCTTCATTAGTGTGTTTTTAATATTAGCACGTACGTAACGTATGCTTCTTGTTTTAAAATACTTTTTTTACTGGTCGAGTCCAGACATGTTCGTGTGTTATTGTCAGACTGTTTAAGTAGTTTTCAGTAGAGCAGCACTATGGCTTTTTCAAAATCCATTGAGGTGCCTACCTAGACAGCATTTTTGGGAACCACAGTCACCTTTCATGCTGTCTAGCTAGGCTGCTCAGTGTTTTGAAACAGTCTCACGACTTAATCGGTCACTTCTTTGTTTTGGGCAGGTGAAGTAAAGAAACAACCTTGTTTGACTAACTAAAGGCTTGTTTCTGGCATTTTGTCCTGATCCCAGGTATATTAAATGCACAAAGGTTAACTGGGTTAATAATCTTTTTTTTCCTGTTTGTGTTTTTGTTCTACCTTATAACAGACAAGTAAAAATCAAATAAAAGTAGATCTGGTGGATGAAAACTTCACAGAGTTAAAGGGAGAAATAGCAGGACCACCAGACACACCGTATGAAGGTAGCGAGGCTATTTTCATCAGTCCTCTCTATTGCTGACATGATGTTTGCAAATACATGAATGTTGTGGTTAAGATTATAATTTGCAAGCTTTATTTCACCACAGGGGGCAGATACCAGCTAGAAATCAAGATACCTGAGACATATCCTTTTAACCCACCCAAGGTAATCTTTTTTTTTTTTAGTATTTGATGGTGTAGTAAGCTTAGTGGTTGTGGTTAATATTTAAGGTAAAATTAATCAGATGTTTTTTAAGTAAATCAGGATTTTCAATAGGAAAACATGTAAGCTCAGACTTGATTTGATCTATCAGGAATTGATTAGGTTGTTAATAGTGGGTCTTGCATTCCTTAATGGAGCCAGTTGATCAAAGACACACAACCATGTTCACCTAATTATAAATGTTTAAAAGAACTTACCAGTTTACACTGGATAAATTGTTAGCACATTCTTTTGCACCATTTGAAAGTTGTAGAGGGAGGAGAATTTTTCAGTTCCCCTGCTGGATTAACCAACAGTGGATATGAACAGGAGCAGGATCTCATTTGGTTCCAGTTAAGTGATTTGACTGACCTGATTAAATGCTGTAATACACTACATGACTTTTGCCCAGATTTTAAGGTTTAAAGTCTGGAGATGTCGAAGCTAGTTGCTGAAAATCAGAACCGGTCTGCAGATTTTGGCCAGTCAGAGCTGACAGATTTCACAGAAAATTGTGTAGTGTATGGCGGACACAGACTTTTTTTTTTATTTGCAAAATATCAAACATATATGATATTTTGAACCGTTTTAAAAACACATTGTTTCCATTTGTCATGTCTACTGGCAGCAAGGCACGTGTTTGTAACAACTTGAACGTCTGGTAGTGTGTTGCTCATTTCTTTAGTGTATGAGGCCCAGTTTCTCTCTGTTGCCCTTTACAAAAGTTGGTGTATGACAACTAGTGTTTTAAAATCTGTTCAGTTGTTTAGTGTATTCCATCCTGAACTTGACCAACACTTGACTTGATTAATAAAGCAGTGAAGAACTATTTTCTGTGGCAACTGAACCTAATCATGCAATAACTATTACCGTGTTAACATGATCTAAAAATACCTGCAAGTATGTGCTAAATTTGACTGTAAACATGGAGATAATTACAGAAACTTGTAATCAAAAATTTAAACAATCATAAATTACTGACGATTTTTAATTTTACTTGAAGACATGAAGACTGTGTAGAAAATAAAACTGCACAGAAAAATTTCAGACAAGTAAAATTTTTATTTACCAATGAAACGATGACTCATTTGTTTTATGCAAAAGTTTATATTTTTCATTTTTTTTTTTTTTTTTTTGCAAGTATGATCAATTATGATTTAATGTTGACTTGATCTGAAAGATCATAGAACTTTGAAGTTAAAATATTTTTTTTACCTACATGTTTTTCAGGTGCGGTTTATTACTAAGATCTGGCATCCCAATATAAGTTCAGTTACCGGGGCAATATGTTTGGACATTTTAAAAGACCAGTGGTGAGTGCTTATAATTAATTAATTATAATTACAAGTGTAGTTTATTGTCATCAAGCATATAACGCGGTTTCTTTCCTTAATTACTGTTGTACTTTGTCTTTCCTGTTCCCTTTTCTATACTCTTTCTTCATCTCCTCTTCATTCTGTCTTCACTTCCTGTGCACAGGGCTGCTGCTATGACTCTGCGAACAGTTCTGCTCTCACTACAGGCTCTGTTAGCTGCAGCAGAGCCAGATGATCCTCAAGACGCTGTGGTAGCCAATCAGGTACATGTGCATGTCTGAATGAGAGTGTACAATAACAAAGCATTGCAAACCTTTCAACTACCATACTGTTGTTGTTTTTTTGCAGTATAAGCAGAATCCAGAAATGTTCAAACAAACTGCTCGTCTCTGGTCTCACGTTTACGCTGGTGCTCCCGTGTCCAGTCCCGAGTACACACGCAAAATAGACAAACTTTGTGCAATGGGCTTTGACAAAGTAAGTACTGAAAGTGGACAGCAGCTGCTAGTGTGTTTAAAAATTCAGATGCACAGACTACAGCAGGGGTTTGCAACCTTAGGGACATGTGGCACTATTGACATGTGTTGCCTTTAACATTCAGCACATTACTTGATAAAAATAAAAAATTACCACTGTCAGTGAGTTTTTAAACTTGTCGTATATGACTCTTAAAGGGACAGTTCACCCAAAAATGAAAATTCATTAATTACCTACCCTAATGTTGTTCCAAGTCCATTAGACCTTCGTTTATCTTCGGAACACAAATGAAGATATTTTTGATGAAATCCGAGAGCTTTCTGACCCTCCATAGACAGCAACTTTTATGAAGTTACAAGAATAAGTACACAAAAATTATTCTCGTTACTTCGTAAAATTGCTGTTTTAGCACTGTCCTTACTACCTTTCTGGGTCTGGGAACATTTCAGTTGCGTTGCTGTCTATGGAGGGTCAGAGAGCTCTTGGATTTCATCAAAAATATCTTCATTTGTGTTCCAAAGATGAACGACATTAGGGTGAGTAATTAATTACAGAATTTTCATTTTTGGGTGAACTATCCCTTTAACAATCTATAAAATTGTGAATAGCAAATTCTATCAGCCACTTAGGCCCCGTTTACACTAGTGCGTTTTGGTTTTAAAACGCATAACTTTTGCTACCGTTACGCCCATCGTTTACATTACTCCAGTGTTTTCAAGGTTGAAAACGGAGACTTTTGAAAACGCTGCAGATCCCGTTTTACTTTGAAAACTCCGGGGTTGCGTTTCAGTGTAAACGGACCAAAACGGAGACTTTTGAAAACGATGGTGTGGCTGCCCACATTCTCTCTGCGTATCCTTGACGACCGTGCAAACAATAACATCATGCTCGTTGTTGTACACATAGATATGTATGGGTAGATTCCTCATTCGACCGCTCCAAGCACGCAGACGCGTCCGCCACCTAAATAAGTGTAAATGGGGCCTTAGATTTTTTTTTTCATTTTTTTTTAAAGGGGTCCCTCTTAATTTGTTTTTTAAGGTGTACTAGAATAGGTTTTCATGTTTGGTTGTTCCAAAAAAGCATTATTTTACATTATTGCAGCACCTCTCTTCCAAGTCTGTCTTGAACGCTTTGTTTACTTTGTTTCGATGAAACCCTGCCTTCAGAAATACAGAATGTGCTCTGATTGGTTGGCTGGCCCAGTGCATTGTGATTGGTGAACTTCTTAGAGCTTGTTCTGGAAATGTCACACCCCTTTCCATAACTCTTTCTGTCTACTCGGGTGTAAATATTAACGATGGCGTCAATTTTGACATTCTAATTCGAGCTTGTTTCAGACTCTGCAAAGGTTCTGCACAATCCTCTTTTTCTTAAACTTTCTCAATCACAAATAAAGGGGTTTTGGAACGGGGTTTGGAAACAACGTCTTTTCGACATGGCAACAACATACTACTAAAGCAGCTCTTCTTCTGGGGAATTATTTAAGTGTACAAAACCATGATCTGCACTCACATGAAACAGTCTTTTCTTTTAGTTTTACTCTGTTTATCACTGATAGGTCAAGGACACAAACGTTTGGCTCAAAGGCCTTCTTCAGTGTGTTAAACCTAAACGAAAAATCAAGAAACAAAAGAGCGCGGTGCTAACAGCTTTGTGGAACTGAATTATTTAAATGTGACATTGTGACTTCACAATATCCGAAAGGCATTGAAGTCTGAACCTTTTGTTGTAGCTTTTGAAAAGTGTTAAAGAGAATATCTCCCTTTGAAAAAGACTTGGAGCTTTGTAACCTTGCAGATCTTTTTTATGCTCAAACAGCAACTTTACACACTAACTAAAGCTGAAAAAGCATAATGTGATCCCTTTAAAATTCCAAAGTATGAAAGAATCTACTGTAATATCTACGTGTTTTTACGCCCGAGTCCTCTTAAAAACAACTCAAAAAAATTCAGACCAAAGTGATTATTGAAAAAGAAAAAAATGTAGGACGTGGACTTGGTTCTATCCATCGGGTGTTGACCAAATGGTGGCAGATCTTAAAGCAAGTGTGTATTCAATTGCCAGGTTTTCTTTCGTCTGTTCATTTTCAAATAACTTTAAAATCTAAATCAAATTTTACTTTAGCAATTGTGTCTTTTTGTTTACAAACCAACATTTTTTTGTTCAAGGGTAATAAAATATGTGCCAGCCACAGTGGTGGGCTGTAAGACAAGGCAAAATGACTAGCTACTTCCCAAAAAGTACCAACAGTTATCAAGTTATCACATGACATCGAGTTAAACCTATTATATAAAAAAAAAAACCAAAAAAAAAAACTTCGTCAAAAAAGTTGCCGACTCCTAGACTTGTGTCTATAAAGTATACACTCAGACTTGTATTACACAGTGAAATTGAATCCGTATTTTTAGGTAAATGTTTTCACTGTTGACAGATGGTTTAGAGGTTTGGGTTTGGTAAGATGTTTTGTTTTAGGATATTTTGTAAAAGAATTCTCTTATGCTCACCAAAGCTGCATTTAGTTGATCAAAAATAGAGTAAAAAAAAAAAAATTATTACAATTTAAAATAACTATTTTCTATTTTAATATAGAAAGCTGAATTTTCAGCAACCATTACTCCAGTCTTCCATGATCGTTTAGAATTCATTCTAATATGCTGGTTTGGTGCTCAAATAATTTGTCAGTATTGAAAATGGTTGTGCTGCCTAAAATTATTGCTGTAAATTACCATAGGATTTATTTAATATAAAAATCTTTTGTAACATAAGTGTCTTTACTGTCAATTTAATGCATCCTTGCAAAAAACAATAACCAACCCCAAACTTTTGAATGGTGGTATGAAATTATGCAGAATACTATTTTGTAGGCACTGTTGAAAGGATAATGAAATTATCCTTAAAATAATTGTTTAGTTGATTTGTGGAGTAGCACTTTATGCTGTATTGAATGAGCAAAAATGCTGTTCTGTTGTGTCAGGATGGCTGTGGTTCAACTGTTTTCAGTCTAATATTTAGTCAAATTAGTGAACTGTTAGCGTCATCGAAGAGTTAATTCAGCAAATTTACTGTTGCTTACAAATGTTACATTCTGTCTGTCTCTCTCCAACAGAATGCAGTAATAGTAGCCTTGTCCTCAAAATCATGGGACGTGGAGACAGCGACAGAGCTGCTACTAAGCAACTGATCATCCAGTTCTCTTCATCAGGCCATGTTTTCCTCAAACCCCTCCTGCATCATGACCCATTCACTCCCACCCAACCAACCAACCAACCAACCATCCACACATGCATCACCAGTCTTGGTTTGTGTTCAGAATGAATGTTTGGGTAAGAGACAGCAGTTAGACAGCGAGACCTCTGAGTCATCTTCTGTCTCTCTCAGCAAATGTTCACATCCCTTGTCTTTTTTTTTTACTTTCAGTTTTTGCCTTGCTACAATCATTTTCCCGTTTAGGCTGTCCCTTTTAAAGAAACCCAACAAAGACAAAGCCTCACTGTCATTTCATGCGAAAAGAAACACCCATTTGCATCTGTGAAACATGTACATTAGTAGATTTAAGGTTGTGTACATTTAAAAGGCAAAATAGCAGGAATGTTACTTTTTTTTCAATCTGTACACCATAAAAATGTTTTGGGATATGCTTATTTGAATGGGATATTTAGGATAGACAAACTAAAATATTTGAGATTAATAATACCCCTTCTTTTTGACGTTCTCTTACAATGAACAAATGTGATTTTTATTTGCTCATTTGATTCTTTTAATGTTTCTTTTGGCTTTCCTTTGCACTAATCTGTCTGTATAGTAGTTGATATGGCCAGATGACATGGTGTTATGTGAGTGCAGACACAGTTTCAGACTTACTGGGTGAAGTGTTATTTTATTTTTTTAAATGAAAGGAAGATTGCCCTTTTTTATTTTCCCTCTTTGAAAAGGGGGACGATGCGGGATTGGTGGTCACAAACCCTTTCTTTTTGTTTTCAAGGCAGCTGTGGGGTTTGCAACTTGATAACGGACAGATATACCTTGAGTTGCCTCATTTTTTTTCTTTTTTGAAGAATGTATTGTATGAAACAACTTGCATTTAAGTGTAAACATTTTGTACATGTAGAGATGAGAAAGTGAAGACGAGTTTGTTTTCTTAAAACGATTGGCTTTTTTTTGTAGAACAATCAGTATGGTGAGACACGTTCAGTTTGGCATCAAAGTATGTTGGTTTGGAGGTTTTAAAAGGGTTTCTGAGAGTGAGGTGGGGTGTGTTTCTTATACCGAAATTGTATTCAGATTTCCACTGACAAGCTGCAGATATAATTTCATATTTTGCACATAACCGATGTTGCAAGCATGAATCAAACAGCTAGAGTTTTCTAGTCTACAAAGATGCTTCAAAGCAAACGGGCCAAGAGCAAGTACTGCCACACAATGCTTTGTGAACCTGTTTTTACCTAGCGTTTGTTCTGTTCTTACAGGGGTGAGTTGTTAAAAGTTTCTTTTCTCCCTTTGCTATATGCTCTACTTCTATTTGCTAGCATTCCCATATACCATCGGTTTTCAAAATGCCCCCACTTTCACAGCTAGTTGCTTTCGTACACCTCCTTTCTCATGTACATACAGCCAAGTTTTTTTTTTTGGGGGGGGGGAGGTGATAAAGTACTGTTCATCTCTAGAATGCACCATCGATGGCTGGATTTATATTTTGTATGAAAATCAAAAATGAAACAAAAAACAAAAGACTGTCTTCCTGTAGTGATCACCTTGTTCAATATTGCACGAAGAAGTGAATTAAAGGACAAAAACTTCTGTCAAAGGAGAAATGCAGGTCATGGGCTCTGGCTTTAGTCACTTTAAGGTCCTTTACAAAACCCGACAGAAAAAAAACCCTACTCGAGCCGTACAAGCATGGTTATTTATTGTGAAACTGTCATATTCTTTTGAATTAAAAAAAGTGAAAAATTTAAACGTGTGTTATCTGTGAATCTCTGCTCTGCGCCTTATAGGACATCTACAACAGTAGGTGTCAAATTTGACTTGTGTTTAAGAATTTAAATGTGAAAAATAGCGTGGGGAAAAATGAAACTGAACAGCGTTTTCTATTTAAATGTGAAGCCATTTGAACAATGAATTTTGAACAAGTTTCTAAATATTTAGTATTGATTCCAACACAAACTTCATGTAGCAACTACAGGGTGCCCCTTGCAACAGTATGAGGAATTCATGCTCATACACCCAACAGAATAAATAGCAGCATTGTCAATCATACAGTCTTGTAGTCTTCGCACTTTAAATTTATAGAGTTAAACTAATTGAATACAGGACATGAGCCTCAATAAATCCTTGCAATCAAAGAAATCTGAGGACAGTATTTGGATTTAATAGAGGATTGAAAGAGGAGAGGGAGATAAAACAGTAAAAAAAATCTTTCCATGTATTTAATAAGCAACCTTAGAGCAGATTAAAAAAATTTTTTTCTTTCTTTCAAATGCTTGTTTTTAAAAATGGCTCCGGACAGAGAGGCAAAGAGCAACGTGAACAATTTCAACACAAAAAAGAAAATTGAACAAATGAATAGAAACAGGTCTGTGTTTCTACATACAAGTGTGAACATCTGAATCTAAAGAATTCATTCCTCATTCGTCTGAGGTGTGGGGTAATGACAGTTCAGGTTTGTGAAGAGCATTTGATGTATAAGTGGATGCGTCTCTTCGTTGGGTCGATCAATCCTTTACTGCCTGACCGTCCTTGTCTTCGCGCACCGACGCTTTACCTGAAACCAGAAAAAATTATAAATCAATCAGCCTACATTACAGCAGAGAATGGCACCATGGTGAATACTACATTTTAAAATAGAAAACAGTTCCCAGTGGGTAACAACATGTTTTAGGGTGTTCCTCACACAAAGCTAACGTACAACATCAGAAGACTTCATATAAAATATATAAAGATATTAGTGCTGTCGAAATTAGCGCGTTAACGCAGGCGATTGATTTTTCCAGTTTAACGGCGTTAAAAATATTTAACACAGGGGCAGAGCTAGGGTGGGCCACCCCACTCACAAACTGCTGCTTCTGGCTCTTTTTTTCTCGACAAGATTTACATTTATTTAGACGCAAAACGTCCTTACGACCACATCGACTTTTCAGACGCGCACTCCAAAAAATAATTTTCCTGTCCTGTTAGCTGTTATACTGTGCTCGTAGCATGTGCTCTTCAATTGCACGCACAAATACACACTGTAGCCTGTATCATTTCATATTAAAACGTGAAAGAAACTACGAGCAGTGTCGTTATGTCATCGAAAATACATGTCAGATCCACGTCATGTTCAGCAGCGGCAGCTCTTAAAGTAATCGCAGCCAAAAAACCTAATAACGCTGCTGCTGTGATGTCTGTTCATCAAAGAACGAAAAAAAAGAGGAAAGCAGCAATGTTAATTTCGTCGACGAAGACGAAAAATATTCGTTAACGAACATTTTTTTTGTGTGACTAAGACGAGACGTTGATGAGCTAAAAATAATATCTGATGATAAAAACTATGACGAAATGTATGCCGCGTCTTCGTTAACAAGATGAGACGGCACTAGAATGTTATTTGAGGACTACCGGACATTCAAAACATCCTATAGGCCAAGTTAACTGTCTTGTCTTTCAAAATGTGCGTCTCTGTCATTGGATTAAAATGGAATAAGGGGTGTTTGCATATCTAATCTCAGTATGGCAGCCACAGTGGATGGACATGCTACCAAAATGCGAACTAGCGATCTGAAACAATGGCCTCAGGTTAGAGATAGGGTGACCTGACGTCCCGTTTTTCCCGGGAGTCACAATTCTTTGTCGATTAACAAAGTTAGTGAAGGCGAAAGAGGCAGAATCGTGCTGATATAAATGCTCTCTCTCGCGCACACTCCACTTCTTCAGTTCTCAAATACACACACAGCAGTCCAAATGTCCATCATGTAGAGTATCTCACATAAATACAGTCAGTTATGGCTTAAGTGAACGTAAACATGTGGGTGAAAACTGAATGTGTGTCAGTATTACATGCATGCCTTCCGTCTTAAAGGGACGGCATTCCTAATTAAATACCTATCTTTGTCATTAATGTTAACCAACAAAAGATGTTAAATAATTATAAACATGTTAAGTAAACCTACTGTATCTTAAAAATTTGTTTAATTTGTATCTCAACCCAAAAATGAAAATTGTCATCATTTATTACAGTTTTTCCAAATTCAATCCTTGATTCAAATTTCTCATGAGCTTAATTGATTTGGTCTAAAGAGAGAAGAATTAATGACTATTTCTGATAGAAGACTACATATAAAATAGCTACCTAAATAAATGTTGGTAACTGCAGTTTGACAAAGTAATGACTAAATGTAATGACTAAAAGTTGACAAAAATGTAAGGACTTTTCGTCGACTAAAACTATGAAAGACTCAAATAGCTGCAACAAAACTGAACTGTTTAGGAGCTCAAGGTGACTGCACTGCTAAATGAAGCTCCCTCTCAGACACTCACTGACAGCTTGCCCTTCTCTGCTGCACTGGTGGATTCTCTCTGTTTGAGGCCTGCTGCACCCTTGAACTGCTTGTGAATGGCTCCTTCCTGCTGCTCCTGTAGCTGTGTGAGTGAGAGTACATACTCTGGGCTGGACTCAAATTCTCTCTCTGTCTCCCCTTCACTTCCATATGTCTTCTGAGATGCTTGCTGATCTCGCTGTGCTACACTCACTGATCTTAGACAAAAGAAACACCTGCCTCAAATTCACATAAAACACTTCAATAACAGCTGAAGATGACAAAGTTACGGGCTGTTCACACCAAGTCCGATGCCAGTATGTAACATACGAGGTTCCATCAAAAAAACAATTCCCATCGATGCAAATTAAATGCAAATGTGTCATTCTTTGAAAAAGATTTGCATTTAAGAATAAGTGAAATGCACTCTGGTCTTTGATGTGCTCAATGAAAAACTTCCTTGACAAATAGGAGTAGGTTTATCATTTATGAGGCCACAAGCAAAGTTCTTTCCCTGTCCATGCCAATTCACATACAAATAACAAAAATAAACTATTTATTAACTTAAAAATATATTGAAAACCCCCATAAACATAGCAAGATACAGGAATACACCATTTAAAATTTTAGGGTTGGTTGGACTGTTGATGTTTTTAAAAGAATCCTCTAAGGCTGCATTTATTTAATCAAAATATAGTAAAATAATAAAAATGTAAAATATTATTAAAATTTAAAAGAGCTGTTTTCAATTTTCATTCATTTTAGAAATTTATTTTTAAGAAAGATTTCTCATGTTTAAAATAATGTAAAAAAGTACTACTTTGTGTAAATTGATACATTTTTTCAGATCAAAAGAACAGCATTCATTTAAAATTGTTTTTGTTTTGTAACAAATGTAAAAGTCTGTAATGTAATGCATACTTGCTTAAAGTATTAATTTCTTAAAAAAAAAACAAAAAAAAAAAACACTTCCAGCGAGCCCAGACTTTTGAATGGTAGTGTATAACAAAATATAATTAAAATTATAGCATCCTGTGAGTAATAGGCTGCTGCTGCTAATAATAATGATGATAATTTTCTTATATACTAAAATTGTAAATATGCTAATAACTATAATGATATACTACTATTATACAATAATTTGTCTTATGGCTAGAACGCTGTATTGACCAAATAGAAACTAGGGCCACACCTTTCCATTTTACAGCATATCACTATTCTCTATCTCTGCCACCAAAGCTGTTATTTTTTTCAGCATACAGGAAAACAAATCATTAAAAAACAACAAAAAAAACAACAACTGGGTTCTCAGAATTGGCATGAAGGCATTTGTAGAAATTTCAGATGCAGGCCTACTGGTAACTTGGATCCTATTGTGACAGATTCATTTCCAATAAAACTACAATTGATTTATATCATACTATGCATACCATAAAAAAACAAAACAAAAAAAAAAACAAAAAAAAAAGTAATTCGGCTGCACTCAGTTACCTTTGCAGGTCAATCTGTCTCTGTGGCGCTGCTCTTTTCGGTTCTGCTTCTTTCTGCTGTTTTGGTGTCTTGCCACTGAGTGAATCAGCTGAGGCTGCAGTGGCGGGATCCTGGGCAGGTGCTGCTCTCTTCCGGCCCCGTCCAGCCCCTCCTCCTGTCGTAGCTCCAGCCTCTTTATCTGGTGTGGCAACGCCTGCAGCGTTTTTAGGGGGTCGACCGCGTCGTGGTTTATTTGCAGGGGGCTGTGACCCTGCTGGGGGGTTTGAAGACACGCTGTTCTCCGTGCCGTCACTTGCAGGAGCAGCACGCTTCTTCCCGCTGGGCTGAGCGGTCTCCTCCTAAAAGAAAGTAAAAAAATAAATAAAACTTAAGGGATGACAGAAGTGTGAGCATGGTAATACTACTAATAAGTACAGTGTTTTCTTTACCCAAAAAAAAAAACACGTAGAGAGTCTTAAGGCCCATTCACACAAGAACGATAACTACAAAGATAACTATATTAGCATCCACACCAGCGGACGATATCGTCTGTTTATTCTAAGCTCTCGTGCCTCTGCCACTTTAAATTCTCGAGTTTGTGATAGCAGGATTGATTCTTATTGGGTGTCAATGTTTTTTATCATTCATCAGCTGGGAAAAAATTGTTCTGAAAGTGATTCCAACGATATAATTTCTCTGTGCCTTTATCATAGTTGTGGTGTGGACTCTGCTATTCTTTAATATTGAGAACAATTTTTAGAACTATATCTTTATAGTTATTTTTGGTGTGAACAGGCCTTTAGTCTGGTATCTTGCATCTAGTCATATCCAATACAGCATCATCTTTTATAAGATTTTGGCCAAATTTATTAAACAAAAGGAAAAACTGTGAACGCTTTAAAGGAATTAAAGAATTATTCAAGATTTTTTCTGTATAACCCTAGTTATATGCTTGTATGTGAATCTATATCTGCAATAGACTTCAGCAGATGATTTTGCTAAACTAACACAATACAACCAGATGAAACCGTTAGCTAGCACAACATTTAAAAGGTACTATCGTTTAAAAACCTGTAATATTAAGTTAATACATATTAAAAACACAAACCAACACATTCTTATCTGTCAAAGTTTATCTAATTTCTTCAGGAATTTAAATTTCAGCAGTTTTTACAACCAAAGGCTACGCAATGTTGTGGCATCTTGAAACTCATTAACTTTTATTGTAAGTGACAACACATTGACTGTTCCATGATGGCGGATGCATCGATATGCCTCAAGCATTTTTTTTTTCCCCTTCCAAGAGAGGAAACTGTGACTCCGTAATTTATGGTCATGCAGACAGAAGCAAGAAATCATTCGCAACTTTATAGCTTTTACAAAATAATGACAAGAAGCAGGATGCCGCTTTCTGACGTCTCGGTTTCCTTTCCGTGAACTATGGAGTGCGTCGCAATGAACCTAAACTCAGCACAATTTTTTCTTTCATTTTGTTAATCTATTAATGATTTAAGTGAAATATATTTTACATATAGGCCTAGATATTCCTTTATTAAATATATAGTTTTATTCAGTTTTCTCCGTTCACAGAATTGTTGCAGGTGCATTATGTGAATCCATGTTCTACACTATCCTGGCAATTTTCGTGGGCATTGCCATTACAACTTACCTATGATGAATTTACAGCTGCGTGCAGGCATTTCACTTATTGGATGCGTCAATGTCACATTTGCATAGGCCGTACTATTCGAATTTGTGATTGGTTGATTGCAAAATTAAAATATTAATCGGAACGATAAAATAATGTTATTAACTGATTAATGGCCATCTCAAATAGGCGTTTCTGTTCAGAACTATTAAATTTGATTTAGTTTCTGTTTCTGGTTATGTTCCTGTCAAAACTTTGTTAGTGTCCGGTTTTTGTTTTCGTTTCTTGAACTGGTTCAGAGCCCTAGTTTTTAGTGTTTACATGAGATATCTCTTACCTTCTTTACACCTCCTGCTTTTGTGATTACAGGATTCTCTTCGTTCTCCCTCGCCCCCGTTTCTGAGGCCTCAGAACTCATATCCCTTTACGATAGAGAAAAAGCAAATTGTAAATTCTTGATAAAGTACTTCTTGCCTCTAGTACTACTACTTATAGTTTAATCAAGACTGGATAAATGCCACATCACAGTGAATGAATAGTAAAGAAATTCTGATAAGCACAAACCTGCTCTTATTTGTTCCAGGTGAGCTGGGTTGAGAGTTGGTGCTTGCGTTGCTTCCTGTGTCAGAGGGGGTGGTTTTAATGTACGGTCTGCGAGCTGTTACCGTTAAAGGTTTGTTCACTGCCCCCAGCACGCCTGTCTGCTTTGGTGGTTGCTGAAATATATTAACAAGTATGTGTAATGTAATGCAGTCAAGGCAATTGTTAGTTACTGGTTAACTGCATCTTTTTAAAAAAAAAAAAGTTGATATGTCATCAATCCCTGTTTGCAAAATAACTCCCAACTACTTTTAACTTTGAACACACTCAACTTTTTGTCTGCTAAACCTAAAATATACTTGGAGATTATAATGTTCTAATCTTTTAATGTAATGGAAAAAAAATTAATTACTTATTCTTGTTTATAATTGTTCATAAGTTTGGGGTAGGTAAGGTTTTTTGTGAAAAAAGACTCGTGCTTACAATGGCTATATTTAATCAAAAATATAATCAAGAACAGTAATACTGTGAAATATTGCAATTTCAAATAACTGAATGTAACGTATTCCTGCTGTGGTGGCAAAGCTGAATTTTCAGTGTTACCTGGTCCTTTAGAAATCAATTTAATATTACAGGTCGACCAAAATGGGTTTTTCTCTGGCCGATGCCGATATTTAGAAATCTGGGCAGCCGATGGCCGATATATGATGCTGATTTTTTTGGCCGATTTTCTTTTTTTTTTTCCTTCATGTCATAAAAAAGAGTTTGAGTAAATATTTATTGCAGGGTACAAGATAGTAGTAGTAGCCTAGTAGTAGTAGCCTAATTCATAGTAATTATACGTGGCTCAAAACTTAAAGGGGAGGTCTAATGCTATTTCATGCGTGTTGAGTTATTTACACAGTTAAAGATTTGGATTCTCATTCTGAACATGGCCAAAGTTTAAAAAAACGACATGAATGTAGAACAGAGTATTTCTGTGTCTAATATACTCCTTCCGGTTTTGTACAAGTTTCGGAGAGTTTTTTTCGAGCTTGGCTCTATGTTACGTAATCAAGGATGGAACTCCTTATACGGGGATTTCTCCCGGAAGAACGCGCCCGTGCACACATCGACCAGCGCGAGAGCAAGAGCGTGCCCATCAATTCGGCAGCGCAGAACGAGACTCACTCGGGAAGAATGTCTCCAAAGAAGTGTATTTTTGGTTGTAAGGGAAAGACATCCTTGTTCAGCTTCCAAAAGAACCCAGCGTTACGTGAACAGTGGATGCAGTTTGTTTTTTCGGGGCAGCAAAGGAGTTTCTCAAGTGTGTTTGTTGACGAATGTTTTATAAACAAGGCCCAGTTCGACGCTGAATTTGGACATCGTTTGATACTGAAAGATGGAGCAGTACCAGCTATAAAAGATCCTGGTCATGATTCAGAACTGCAGATGGTAAGTGAAACAGCATCAAATATCGCTGTTTTGTTGGCAATCGGCGCAAGTGCTCGTCACTCTTTAGCTCCGCCCATGGCGTGCCTCCAGGAACTCGGCTTTTTTCTATCTATTTGTGGCGGTCAGTTTTGATATTGTGACGAGCCGCCACAAATAACTCAATGTATGGGAAACAAAGGACACTGCTAGAAGTCAAATGGCCATAATATAAGTGATGATAAAAATAAAAGAGTTCACTCATATTACACAGCCTGCTGCTCATTACTGCTTAAGAGGGCACTGACCACGAGTGATTAGATCGTGGAGGATATGTCGGACCCACAGACACATTTAATGAGTAAAGTTAACGTGAATGTTTTAGCCAGCCCAGAAGTTTTGTCTGAATTGCACGTGTTTCTACTTTCACATGCAAATGACTTGTTGCACTTATGAATATGATAAGCACGGTCGGCATCAATTCTAGTAGGGTACAACGTAATTACGCTTTCGGAAGGGTCTGTTTTCCCGTGCCATCATTAGCTGAAGCTGTGTGTGAACGAGGCACGGCTGTAGAGTGTGAGCTGCCCCGTCTCACACGTAGCCTCAGAGGGAGAGAGATTCTCCGGTACGGCGTTCCACAACAACGCTTAGCTGCCCACAGACGTGCCCGCCTATTAATCGGCCTAATTTGCAGCACAATCGGTGTTGATTAATTAAAAAATGCCAAAAATCGGCCCGATTAATCGGTCGACCTCTATTTAATATGCCAATTTGATGCTCAAGAAACATTTTTTAAACATCATCAACGTTGAAAACAGTTGTGCTGCTCAATATTTTTGTGGCAACCATGACACATTCACACAGCATATTTTATTTTTGAATAGTTCTATTTGCCTTAAATTGATCAAGGGCTTTTATATTGAAATTCATCAGGGTATTATTCACATACAGTTGCAGAGGTGACAAAACCTACCTGGATTTTTCCTGTCTGCAGAACTATTTTGGCTTCTGGAGACAGATATTCCTTATCATTGATAAAATCCTGTAGAGAAGGACAGGCAGAATGAGTTTCATAGTAAGGTCACATGTAAAATGTCACTGCAGATAGTCAGAGTGGTTGTTACCTTATCAGGTGGGGTAAAGAACTTGCTAGGCAGCACAGGATCTTTTGGGGAATCTAGATGACATGAAGTGCTCTTGTTCGCGATCACAAATAACGCCACATCACACACAATGTAAAGTTTCTGTAAATACATGAAAACAGAGTAAAAAACACTGGGATTCAGAAATACATAAACCTTACGTGGAACAGGTTAATGGTGACAAACCTCATTTGCCTTTGGGTCATCTGGGGCCTGAGCATCTTTTGTTTGTTTGATGTTCTCTACCATCTTCCTCAGGAACGAGTGACTGTTATTCTCATTCTTTGTCATCAATACCTCCAGCATGAACCACAAGCACCTAAATAAAAAATCATTTGAATTACATCCTATGAGAACATTAGTGTCTCACTCAGAAATAAAAAGAGAAGGTTTAGTTGTCTGTATTTAGAAGTGCAGTGCAAAAGTGTGTGAACGTGTTTAAAACTCGTACTCTTTGACATCTCTTAGCTGCTCCAAATCCTGTGGTTTGGTAAGGTCTGGATCATGAGCTAGAAGATGGATCATGTATGGCACCACATATTCTGGCAGGAGAGACAGCAGCTTTTCTGAAAATCAAACCCACAGGATATTTAGGTCTTGGCATATAAAGTTATTGGCTCATGTGTGATACCAAAAACCAGAAACTGTATCTACCATGGGCCATGGGGTTCTGTTTGATGTACTCTCTGCGGACACTGATGTTCTTGAGCAGGCACTGTCGGGCATGAGCACGGCGCTCTTTCACTGGGTCTTTAGCGCACAATGCAAACACAGCCATGTACTCTAGTGGCAACAACAGCTTCACCAGAGCAACATGCAACTTCTGCGCAAAGATCTGGCGAACCTGATAGCACTCATCCTATAAAGAGAGAGGAAAGGGTAGGAAAAACATGAAAATATGTGAAGTTGTGGCTAATATACGCTTTTGTAGCATGTTCTTATATGTCGACTTATGTAATTTGATGTTTCTTGTTACAAAACAGTCATAACCAGCTATTTTTTTGCTCCAGTACTTCTAAGATTTTTTTTAATATATAAATAAATGACTGGGTAGAACATACTACATTTGGATTTATATATTTACCAAATTCAAGAGTCACTGTATTTAAGGTATGCATTTTATATTTATATTGCATTGACCTTGGCAACTTGACACCTTGGCATTACTAGCACCACCATCTACAAGGAAAATCCTTAGAGATGCACAATATATCAGTACCATTTAGTAAATAGCTAATATTTTCAATTTATCAGCATCGGTCGATATTGGATATTTAATAGTAATGCTTATTTCACCTAGTTTTATAAATGTAATCCTTAGAAAATCAAAAAAAATATTTTAATTTTTCATACTGTACGTTACAATCTTGTTATTCTTAAATTCACTTATATCATTTAAAATTTCTGATTTTAGTTTACAGGTTTTAGTTTTATTTAGACAAAACAGCATAGAATTTTAAAGTCAGCCATTACCTAAAAAATAATCGTTTAATTTTTCAACAACTAAAAATCCTGTTTTCAATGACTTGGTCCATATGTGTCCAAGTAGTCTTGTGCTGAACTCACATTAATGACGAGTCCACAGAGCTGGAACTGTTCTGGAGTGATAATGTCATGGTAACAGGGCTCTTGTGCCAGTTTCATGATGGCGCTCCCAGCTGCAAGCCTCAGCCGAGACATGTCAGATTTGCTGTGTCCACAAACACGTGTGTTAGGGACCTATTAGCCATATTAGAGCAGCTTTCATAATTGTATAACAAAATCACTCTGGCTATCTTGACACCCAGTTAGTACCTGATCTTTTTCTGCTCGGTGAGGTCTCCCTCGCTGACCAGCATGGCTGAGAGGAGTCTGAGAGTAGAGTTAGCTGATTTAGACTGATTATTCTTCATTCCCAGCAACCAGCGGACCAACAGCTTAATGGCTTGCACCTGGCAACACACATGCATATTAATACACACACAAATCACCAAGAGATGTTTTCAACCTGATTACTTAAAGAAATTTTACCTTAGCCAGCACTTCAGGAGAAACCTCATCGTCAGCTGTCCAGAGCCGCCCATTTTTGTTTCCCACAGACTGAGAGGTAGAGAGGGTTCATTTAGAAAGCAAGGTAATAAAACCATTCAGACATGCTCAAAGCAGAACACCACATCAATATGCTCACTCTATCATTCATCAGAAGGTCCTTCACAATAAAATTGGCTACGATTGACTTCATGGGTGAAGCAAACTGATCTGGGGCCAGCATAGAAATGTGTCCAAGAGAGACAAGTGGAGTGATGAGCTGTTCAGGCACGTCTGCATTCAGACTGCGAGACAATGGCTGGAACAAAGACAAAGAGTTCTTGTCATTATTGTAATATTCACATAATTTGACAGCATTTGTGAGCATTTTAAGAAAAATACTTTTATGCACTCAGATTTACCTCAAATATTTGAGCTAACTGGACCTCTTTGTTGTGAAAGATGGCATGGATGCAGTGGACCGCCTGTTTGGCCTGGTGGGGGGTGCCTCGTTTTGCCTTCTGATGTAGTATGGGAATTAGAGTCCTGCACAAAGAAAACAGATCAACATTTAATTAAACCAAACTTATGAAATAGATTTTAATAAAGCTGGCGAGACTTAGCGAGTTTATAATGAGTTTTGGTACTGGTGCTAAACAATTGTGTGTATGCATGTGGGAGTTGTTCATACGAGCGGATTTGTGGCAGTTCTGTCTCAATCTTTTGTCCTGTGTTTCTGAAGATCTGTATTGCTGCTTCTGCCACTTTATCGTCCTCCATCTTCAGACACTGCAGCAAAGACTCGTATGTCTCAGCTGAGTGGAACGCAGTGGGGTGAGTAAATGACAAAACCTAAGGTAGGGACAGACAGAACAGCAAACTTACATTAAAATAAAGAACGTGATTGCGAATGAGTCAAAGATACTTCGTATTAAGGAGAGCAATAGCCCATATATAGCAATTTATTTTTATATTGTGAGCATATGTCTACATTGTGCTATAATCTCTTATTTCAGAAGGGCCATGACATTTAAACTTTAAACTACTGCATTTGCAGTTACAAACAGTACCTTGAGTAGCTCAAGTCCAGCACGAATGGCAGTATCAGGGGTTACTCCCTCATCTTCATCATCAGCAGTGCCCTCAATTGACTTATTTAACAGCTTAACCAGGGCGCTGCACACACACATACGTGCACATTTATGGTGATCCAAAAAGTCTACACAATACCTGCAGTTACACTTCACGCTCACTAGATGTCTCACACATAACAAGCTATTCAGACTGTTACACAACCGTTGAGAGGAAAAAAGCACATGGCCCATATTGCGCTTATCTCTCTCCCACTCAGTCAGTTTCTCTTCCCCTCTCATTCATGTTCTCGCTTTACATCTGCAGGTGCACTGATATGAGTCCATATCCGATATTGCTGTTCAAACAAAGTGCATGCATTCTCTCTGACTGTGCTTCATCCTGCACATCATTTCCGATTTGCTTTTCTGACTTGATTTTTAGGGCTGATTGTCTGCACAGTTATTTTGCAGGTGCTCAAACTGGAATTTATTTGGGCATTGTAGTCCATATACGGTATACTTACAATAGTTGTTATAGTAACAACTTTTGTGGAAAATAATGGGACTCACCCTCAACAAAAATATTATAATAAAAATTACAAAAACAATAATAAAAAAATCAGTTAAAATAAAGTATAGAAAAATATAATGGATTTTTTTTTTTACTGGATGCATGTTCATTAACTAAAAAATAAATAAATAAATAAATAAAATAAATTAAAATTAAAAAATAATATATATATATATATATATAAAAATATTCTCAAATGCCATTAGAAAGCAACCTAATACACAAGCACACTTTAAGAACCTCATCGCCTACCTGATGGCCTCAGAGTCGATGTGCACCGGTGCGATTCTCTCCAGCAGGAATTTCACCATTTCCAGGAATGGGTTTGTAGGCTGCTTGGGGAATGTCAGCTTCCGTGTGATTTCCCTCTGGAAAAAAAAAAAAAAGAAAAAGCCACTCTTAGATGATTTGTTTAATATTTAATACTACTGTATATTGTTGATTGGAACAGGTCCTAGTCATATGCATTATATACATTATACACATTATACAGTCATGGCCAAAAATATCGGCACCCTTGGTAAATATGATCAAAGGCGGCTGTGAAAATTAATCTGCATTGTTAATCCTTTTGATCTTTTGTTTAAAAAATTCACAAAAATCTAACCTTTCATCAGATAATAAGAATTTAAAATGGAGGGAAATATCATTATGAAATAAATGTTTTTCTCTAATACACGGACAATTATTGGTACCCCTAGAAATTCTTATGAGTAAAATATCTCTGAAGTATATTCCCATTCATATTCACAATTTTGAGCACTCCAGGGTGCTTATGAACATGAAATTATCCAGCCATAGCTTCCCGTTTCACAGAAATATAAATAGGAGGGAAAACAAAGCCCAAATTCCCTTAATCATCCATCACAATGAGAAAAACCAAAGAATATATTTCTGATGTGCAGCAAAAAGTAATTGAGCTTCACAAATTAGTGAAGTGGCTTTAAGAAAAGAGCTAGAGCAGTGAAAATTCCCATTTCCATCATCAGGGCAATAATTAAGAATTTCCAACAAACACAAAATGTTTACGAAGCTGCCTAGAAGAGGACATGTGTCTATATTGTCCTAATGCATGGTGAGAAGGAGAGTTTCAGTGGCTAAAGACTCTCCAAGGACCACAGCTGGAGAATTGCAGAAAATAGTTGAGTCTCGGGGTCAGAAAATCTTAAAAAAAAAAAAAAAAAAAAAAAAAATTTTGTCAAACAGCACCTACATCACCACATGTTGTTTGGGAGGGTTTCAAGAAAAATTCTCCTAGCTCATCCAAAAACAAACTCCAGCATATTCAGTTATCAGACACAACTGGAACTTCAAATGGGACTGGCTTTTATGGTCAGATGAAACTAAAAAATGAGCTTTTTAGCAGCAAACACTCAAGATGGGTTTGGTGAACACAGAGATAAAAAGTACCCCATGTGTACAATGAAATATACTGCTGTATTTTTGATGTTGTGGGCCTATATTTCTGCTGGAGGTCCTGGACATCTTGTTTAGACACATGGCATCATGGATTCTATCAAATACCAACAGATAAAAAAAATCAATAAGTGACTGACTCTGTTAGAAATCTTATAATGGGCCATGTTTGGATCTTCCAACCGTACAATAATCCAAACACAAACCTCAAAAACACCACAAAAATGGGTCACTGAGCACAAAAGCAAGCTTCTGCTATGGCCATTCCAGTCCTCTGACCTGAACCCTGTAGAAAATGAGTGGAGTGAACTGAAGAGAAAAAGCACCAACATGGAGCTGGGAATCTAAAGGGCCTGGAGTGATTCTGGATGAAGGAATGGTCTCTGATCTCTTGTCAGGTGTTCTCTAACCTCATCAGGCATTATAGGAGAAAATTTAGAGCTGTTAAACTGGCAAATGGAGGTTTCAAAAAGTATTGAATAAAAGGGTGCCGTTAATTGTGGCCAATGTGTATTAGAGAAGAACATTTATTTCATAATGATATTTGCCCTCATTTTAAATTCTTATTATCCAACGAAAGGTTAGATTTTTGTGAATTTTTTTAAATAAAGATCAAAAGGATTAACAATGCAGATTAATTTTCACAGCCTTCTTTGATCATATTTACCAAGGATGCCGATATTTTTGGCCATGACTGTATAGTTACCATGTGAGCTTGGAAAGTGCAGTGTTGAATGTGATTGGTAGATATGTTTTGGTGGATATGGATACTTACCACACACTGTTCAGCCTGTTTACATGAGCAGGTGGGACTTATGAGTTGCTCAAGCTGAAGACGGAGTTTCTCATCTTCACCCAGAACCTGATTAAACTTCTTCATAAAGTCCTGAGCTTTACCTGGGTCTGGGAGATTCTCTGAGAACGAGAGAGACAAATTAAACATTGTAAAACCTGTTGGTTTTAATAGCTATCCATTTACAGGCATATATACAGTGTGTGCTTACTTGCGATGGTCATAAGTTTTCCAAACATGGCTGTGGTGTTTGCTTCAGACTGCAGGAAGAGAAAAACAACCAGGGTTTCTACAGATATGAACAAGTTAAATTTAAGACTTTTTAAGACCTTTTTAATACCACCTTATATGAAATTTAAGACCTAAACCTGTAATGGAAATACACATTATATTACATACATATATGTAATATTTAATGTGTTTAATGTAAAAAGAAAACAAAATATCATCGCTGTCATAAATTATACTTATTACGGTATACAGTGAACTTTTCATATCAGCAGGCAATAATCCAAACAAAATATCCCCACAAAAGTTACCACATCACTGAGCATTTTGGTGGTGTAAACAATTTATTCTGAAGAAATATTTTCAGTGTTCTATCAGCTTTTACATGCTTAAATCTGCATATTTTTTTATTTATCTTTACAAAGGCCTGTTTTTTAACCTTTTAAATGTATGCATCATCTTTCATGTCAAATTACTACAATTAATCAATAAATTCAATATACACTATAGGGCTGTTACCAGTCAGATTAAATAATTTACACTGCAGAATTACAACTGCAATAAATAACGTTATGAGATTAATGTTTTAAATATATTTATGAACATTAGTGCTGTCAAAGTTAACGCGTTAATGGAAATTCATTTTAACGGTGCTAATTTTATTAACGCGCGATTAACGCAGCGCGCATTTTCTGTTTGAGCCATGGCCTAGCCCGTGGCTGGAGAAATGGATTGAGATGCTGTCAGTGTTGCCAACTTAGCGACTTTTCAGACCCCTTTAGCAACCTTTTTGTTTGTTTGTATGTTTTTTTTTTTTTTTTCAAAAAGAGCCTAGCGACCAATCTTTAGTTTTTGCCCAAACCTTATTTAGTTTCTGAGACTAGCCGGTACTGTACATCGTACAAGCGCGAGCTCTCTCTTTTCCACTGTGCACACACCTCTCTCTCTCTCTCTCTACGTCTGCTCTGTTCAGCATGTAACGTTTTCTGTGTTCAGAATTTGCAAAATGCATATAATGAGCGAGTACATCATGAATTCATCTTCCAAACCGCGTTTTTGTCTTATCCCGAATCACTACGGTACACTTATAATATCATAAGTGCTTATTTTTGGACTATTGTAGCCTGGTGGGGTCACCGCTGCGGAGTAACACATACCTGCGTGAATCGCCATAGACATAAACTTAGAGAAGTAGCTCCGGTTAGAATGTTCTTCCGCGGGATGTGTGCAGTTCTGTTTATTAACCGCTAGAGCGCCAAAAGTTACATAGTGCTGCTTTAAAACCGATGTTATGTTGCTTCTCTAATTTTACATGCAAGTACAGCCGAAATCACAGAACAGCTATTGTCTTTATCTTATGTTTAGGCTATTTGATTTTATCAGACGACGGCTTGATTATAAATCAGGATTTTTGTGCAGATTAACATCTTGGAAGGTAGAGCTGGTTATGTAGTTTTAACGGGTCGCGTTTTAGTCACTATTTCATATTCATTCCGTTATCTGACAACAGAAAATATCTCTATGAAAAAAATATATCAATGAAAACAGTTTTATTGAGAATTTAGCTGCAACAAAATACAGTTTGTGGGCACAGAGAGGCAAACAAATGTAATAATAAATAATAAATGTACATTTAGCATGTTCAGAAGAAGTGAACTGCCCTGTAGTGTGAAAATGTAAACAGGCTTGTCTAAGTCAATTGCTCAGTGCAAATAAAGAGAAGTAATGGGAACCTGGTATTTCTATGTTCTTTTTTCATGTGTGTAATAGACATGAACAAGTTCTTTGAAAAACATCTATGACCTTTGAAACATATCTACTCTTCATGCTCTATGTTGACTATGGTTTCACTAATAATAAACATATATTGGATAAAGCATCCATATTTGTCCATGCCCATGTCAATTAGAGTATTAAAAACTTAAAAAAGTATTAATTTAAGGTACATTTAGAACAAATAAAAAAAGTGTGATTAAATTGCAATTAATCGCGAGTTAACTCATGACAGTCATGCGATTAATCGCGATTAAATATTTTAAATCGATTGACAGCCCTAATGAACATACAAATAAGAAATGTTGGGGGGAAAATGCATGCTTTATTACTAAACTACCAGTAGGTGGCGGTAAGTCACTTAATGAGTGAGTCAGTCATTAATTCAACTGATTCATTCAAATTGCTGAATCATTCAGTAACAAAACACTGCCAGTGTTGCTTGGAGATTGCGCAATACTTCTGCTGTGATCCTTGTTTGGAACAATTTTTGCTGGTGAAATAGAACAAAACAGTAAATATTGTGTCTAAAATGTAAGTAACATAATATCTACTTGACTACTTAACTACTTGTTTATTGAACTAAAATGAAAATATTCAGCAAAATAGCCCCATTGTCATGGCATATTACTTAACTAGGTCTATGTCATGTCATGTTATGAATAAACTAAGCATTATGAATTTATATATCAGTGTTACTTCTGGGTTTCTTTATGTGTGCTGTTATGCTCATTTGTTTAGAACTTTAGACCTCAATCACAAAGAGACAGCGCTACCTTGATACCAGAAATACACTATCCATTATCAATCGCTGTTTACGTTGAATGTAATAAAATCAGAAGAATCATTCTCGCATTACGATGGTTCGCTGGTTATTTTTTGTCACTTAAGTTTTAATAAGGCTATTTGTCTGGTCGGACAAGTAAAAAAAAAAAAAGCAAAACAAAACAAAACTTTTTTAAACTAGCTAGAAGTCTGGTCAGCTAGCTGTAGCTCGACCTGTATTTTTAATTTAATTTTTTTTTTTTTTTGAGAATATTATATAAACATAGAAGGTAGTTCGACCTGTATTCTGCTACTGCAATTCTGTCTGATGACGCAGTAACTACCGGGGGGGAAGAAACAAACAATCTTAGGTCTGTCCAATGATTGTAAACAGTCATTATGCTGCATTCACGTGCTATCGGAATTATCATAAATACGAGTGGCCATTCAAGTTCATGTCCAATTTCCGACTAGGAAGCTCGTATTTACGATAATTCCGATAGCATGTGAATGCAGCATTAGGTCTGTCAGACTTAATAAAATTTAGCGGTAATGCGACCAAAAATATTTAAGACCCATCGAATCTGAATTTAAGACTTTTTAAGGCCTTATATTAGAAAAACGTTATTTAAGACTTTTTAAGGACCCGCGGACACCCTGACAACAGTCACTCATCCACAGAAGCAAAATTTATGTGCATTGTACAAAAATCACAAAATAGGAACAAATTGTTTCTTCGAGCACCACCACAATATTATTTTTTCCTCACTACTTTCTAACTGAACATTTGTTTAATTGTTAATTGTACAAGTTGCTATTACTAGCCAATGTTGTACCATCAATGGCATATTTTTGTTTGTCACTGTATCTGTCATTTGTACTAATGCTGTCATGTAAAATAAATATCAGTCAAGACGATAAAGACAGAAATATAATATTATTATTTTAATAACTGCAAAACAGCTAACTAACTAAAAATGATTGTTTCAGAAGTATTTTACTACATTAGTAAAATTAAAATACTTATGACTTAATTTCTCTAGTTGCAAGAGAAGCCCTCAAGTTTTGACTTTGGCAGAAAACTGCAGGGAGACTTTTATGTGTCTGTGACAACAGGTTTGCAAATGCTTTTCATTACAAATCTACATGAAATGCTGTAACCATCATCCACAAATATGTTGGAAATTAAGCTAATGTGATAACATGTAACTGGCATGCATTATATTCCCAAAAGCCTGTTTAACTCACAGCATATGCAGAGATGGAGTTAGCTGCATTTTAATTGAAATACAAATTGCAGTGTGTGTGAACTTGATGTAGAAGAAAAAGTGAGAGTGCAGATGGTACCAGTGTACCAATACTGCAGAAAATTAATATAGAGAATATATAGAAAAATAAAATGTATATTTCTTGTCAAAAATTAGCCTGTTACTTACAGTATGACTTCATAAAATTTGGAATACTGCACACAATTCATAATTTATATTCATATATAGTAGACCTGGTCACCATGAGCTGTCATTACAGACTTTTTGTGTTGAAAAATAATGACTGCATACAGGTTTAAAACAAGATAACTGAGTAAATAATTACAACTTTTGGGTTAACTATGGCTTTAACAAATAAGTAGAGCATCAAGTTGAGTATGAGTTATTATAGCTTTTTTATGGTGTGTTTGTGTGTGCATGTTCAAATAATAGGGCCAAATATGTAAGTGAGTGTATTAGTGTTTGTGTAACTTACTGTAGGCAATTTGT
Source organism: Spinibarbus caldwelli (assembly GCA_039654775.1). Taxonomy (NCBI): domain Eukaryota; kingdom Metazoa; phylum Chordata; class Actinopteri; order Cypriniformes; family Cyprinidae; genus Spinibarbus; species Spinibarbus caldwelli. Next base: position 15,948,679 of record CM077225.1, read on the forward strand.
GTAAGTCCAGCAGTTCTCGAACAAGCCCTCTCAGCATATTCTGACACTTCCACATTTCATTCAGTGCTCTGAAAAACAATGAGACGTTCTCTGCTTGATATAATTAAACACATCAGTGAGATGAGTGCTGTTAATAGAAGTACAATGATACTGTCCAAAACCGTCAGATGAGAACCAGAGACTCTCTCTTGGCAATCTGATAAGCTTTTAAAACAGTCGATTTAGACTCACTTGACTGCGTTAGTGTCCAGACAGGCATAAAGGTAGTATAGACACTTCATCTTCTCCTCAGTCTCCAGACTGTGAGGAACCATGTACTGTGCAAAGATCTTCTCCACCAGCAACCTAATACACAAGCACACTTTAAGAACCTCATGTTTCCATATTAGACATGCTTCATTGTTTAATGTTAATAAATTAGTCAATGAAACACATGGAATCATTTGTGTGTACACGTCTGTACATGGCTCCTACTTGTCATCTATGCTGTTCTGGTAGTAGATGTGTAAGAGTTTGTCTTTGATCCAGCTGATTTTCAAAGCGGACTCTTTCCCAGCCTCATGGTGGAGACAGTACTTCTTATAAAGTTGAGCCAAACCCATCATTGCTTCTTTACGAACACGCCACTGCAACATCATCAAAATTAAATTTAATGGCCTTTACGATAGCCTAAATGTTGTTCATAATAACTACCACTATAATGTTCATAGTATTTATAAATGTTTTACTGAACAATATTTTATATTATTTCTGAATGTAATAACCTGCGTCATACGACTTATACACCGATGCCACTTATCCGTTTTTTTTTTTTTTTCTCTTAATGCAATTTTGACCTGGTGCAACTTACACTAAGGTGCAACTTACCTATGAAAAACACAGTAAATATGCAGAGTTTCAGAGCAAATCATGGTACTGTGTTCATCTACACATGTGCAGCTCATGATACAGTGTTTCTGCATCAAGCCACTCTGAGATGCTAAAATACTGTATCATGAGCTGAGTGTAAATGAACACAGTGCCATGTCTCACTCAAACCTTCAGCACACATATTATATATAATATGGCAAAACAGCAAAATAAAATAAAATAGTAGCATTGTACTTTTATAGTTGTACTATAAATGCATTTTTATTAAATATTAAATGTTTTTTACAGTTCAATAGTCACTTTTCTTAATATTTTTTATTTAATAATTTAATTTTAAAAAATACATAAATTTTTATAGCAGTATTGAATGCGTCAAAAAATAGTGGGAAAGTAGACCAAAAGATTTTTCTCTGTTCAATTTATTGCTACTGAAAGAGGTTTAAGTTGGTTCTTGTAAAGAACACCCAATTGCTCACTAATGAAGAATGGTGCACACACAATAATAATTTTAAAAACTGAAATATTACTTTATAAATAATTTTCAATGCTCTATGCAGTTGCACTACTAATAAAATCACTCTTAACATTCTAGAATGATTCATTCTTTTCATATCGCAATGTATATCACTGAAAAAAAAAACAACATATTTCATGCAGCCCTAATATAAATTGAGCTTAGATGACTTTCGGGTAACCTTTGCACCTTACTTACCCTCTTGTCCAACATTCTCTCTCTGACAAACCCCAACAGTTGATCATTCACCAGGTTCAGATCTTTCTTCCCTGCGTTGATGATGGTCACAATGACATCATGCCTGATTGCCTCCTCTGGGTCATGTGATCTCACCTTTAGGAAATCTGATGTGACAGACAGACATTACACAAAATGTTTACGAGTCAAGAAATGCTTAAAATGGAAAAATCAGTAGACATCCCATTAATCCTGAACTCACCTGTAAGATCCTTGGCAAGGTCTGGGTGGTTCATCAGGCAGTGGCTAGCAAACTTCACACATTCCAGTCTCACAGGAACATGGATGTCATTGAACCTTTGGGAGGAAAATAAAAAGAAAATCAGAATGAAATAAAATATTCCAAAACTGTCTTTCAGGCCAGGTTTTTTTAATGGCTCTCACCTTCCCAGAAAGCACTGCCAGAGTGGGCGATTCTGAGTGGCCAATTCAGAGTCTTTTGCTCCAAAGAGTTTAGCCAACAGTTTCACCACAGCCAACCTCTCCTCTCCATCATTACTCTAAACAGACAAAAAAAACAAAAAACAGATTAATCTTGCAATAAAAGAGTTTGCATGCAAGCTGGTGCGCAAGTAAGTGTATTTAGTCACCTTCAATTTGAACTCAAGTTGTGGCATCACAGAGACAAGGAGCAAAGGGTCAATTGCAAAGAGCTCCTGAATGAGGTCAAATACATGCTCAGACAGATCACTCACGGAGGACTTTCCCATCACCAACACCTGATTAAAGAACTACAGAGAAAGAGAAGAAAGAGATTAAGTCAAAACAACATCTGTCATAACATTGTCTTTTTAAAAGGAACTGAACTCATTACATCATTGAAATGTACCAAATTCTGAAAGGACAGAAATTCTTGTGACTCACTGAGGCAATGCAGGTTTCAATGGTCTGAACCGTTCTCTTCAGAAGAGTTTTGGCCAGGTCATATGCCTGTTTATTCAAGTTCTACAGCATAGAAAGAGGTACAACCACACACCGGTTAGCCATCTGAGACTGGACTGGGAAATAAGACTGGGAATTAATATGTTTGCTTACTTTGTGAGCAGGGATGAGGTTGATGAGGATTGTGTCCAGCAGCTCCTGCGTCACTCCATCTCCCTCCATGATGATGGAACTCATCAGGTCCAACATGTGCATCTGCACCTTCTGATTATGGCTGTTACTGGAAGAGGGAAAAGTCCTGATCAAAAAGAGTACAGTTGTGTAACAGAAGAGACGATTAAACTCACTTAAAATTAAACTCACTTGATGACAGAAAAGAGGGTTTTGAAGAGCTGGATGAAGATCTCATTACAGTCCTCCAATTCAAAACAGATGTTGTAGGACTTCACCCATGCCAGGTTCTGTGCAAATGAAAGTTGAAAGCAATTACAATTAAACTACATGCTAAATATTAAATAAAAACAAACTGGTAAATATTGCTGCTGTGTGTCTTATAATCCCACGAGCCTGAGAGTAAATTTAAAACATGCATGTATAAACAACCACTTATTTGTGAAAATACAGCAAAGAAAAGCTATGATTACACAAAATGAACAAACTCTGATTGAAAGATCCATTTCACCTCTAGTAAGTAAAAATATCTGTTGAACTGAGGGCTCTTGGTATCCTCTAATCCCTTCAACTGTCGTGTAATGAAGAGAAAAATTTCCTAGATGGAGGATAAAAAGAAAAATTAATTACTTTTTTTTTTTTTTTTTTTTTAAATGTAGAGTTAATCTGAATTCTGTTGTTTCATTTGGGTGATGGGATTGTTTGCAGGATGGGGAAAAAGACAGCTTGACATGAGGTGCAAGTGCGTGATCAGTTTTTAATCATACATTTTTAGTGTGAGTCATAAGCAAGAGATGAGTTTATCAATAAAGTCATATGTGAGATATGAAGTTTATTTTTTGAGGAGCACATGTCATACCTTGAGCTTGTCATGTGAGGTGTATGGGGCCTCTGGAGCATAAATCCTGAAGATGTCAGCAAGACAGCAGGCCACAAGTAACCGTACATCCTTGTTGGGGTTTCGCAGGAAAAACTCAGAGGCCAAGTGAAGAGCCAAAGCCAAGTACTGCTGCTTTTCCTCCTCGGAGTCTTGATCCATGTCCATATATGTCTTGACCACCAGCTAGAAGACAGAGAGGCATTATTTAATGCCTGTTTACAGTTTCTCTTATACACTGAGTAAAATATCTCAAACCATTTAATTAATAATTTTGTAAAAAGCTAATTTCTCTAAACTTTAGACACAATCTACCTGCTTTTACACACTGCATAACTATAAAACCTATTTAACAAAACTTTAAGCACTAAAAAAAAAAAAGTGCATATCTCATGAACTTTTAACCACTATTTACAAATTCAGCAACACCTGGACTACAGCATTACATTAACATTCACTGATTCTACATCAATGAAGTGAAGGGAATGCATCTATCTACCTTATTTTTTTTTTAAAGGTAAGAATATTATACTATAGTTATCATAAACAAAATAGTTCAGAGCACAAATAGTTTTACTATATTTTGCAGACATATGAATTGCTACCAATTCATCACACCACTGCAGCAGCAGATGACTGCTCTTAGACAGGACAATGACTGAGAGAATAAGACACTGAAACTGACAGTCATCAAAACCCTGCCTGTGGCAGGCAGCAGTATGGCACCACGGCACCACTCTCTCCTCCATTTCATCAGCACAAGCTAGGGATGCTCATTTCGGTTAATTTTCCTGACCGACAACCGCTGTTCGTTAACTGAACGTTAACCGTTAACTGATCAAATTAGAATAATAAATTAGTATTTAATAAAAATAGAATGGACCAGTATCTGTGATGAAACAAGTTTACAAACAAATTTTTTTATTTTAACGTGCAAACAGCAGCATACAGAGCAACAACAAAAACTGGATTCACACATCTTCAAATTATCACGCACCAGCAGCGCTTCTGAGAACAGGGAAAATCTGAATAAAATAATATAAATAAAAAAAGAATAAAATAAATGGGCCTACACTAAATATATAGCCTACAAATGAAATAATTATCTAATTAAGATGACAAAACTAAAACACACACTAGATTTGTGCCGGTATTCGGTAATGCGATATATCACGATAATGAATATGCACGGTATTGTTATCGTGGGCACTTCAAAATACCGAAAATAATTATTTATTAAAAATTATTCAGAATTTTGAATGTATTTTAAGAATACTTTTCCCATTAACTGGTTAAATGCACAACGCCGCTGTAAGCTGCGTGTGCACTCTGATGTAAACAAGCACAGATGAGAAGCGCATGGCGGAACATGTGAGAGACGCTCTGGATGAAAGTGCACATTCTCTCCCTGACAGCAGAGGGCGCTGAACAGCAGAATGCAGCCGTTACCCCAGAAACCTGTAAACAAAGCAGCTGCTCTACTTTCTAAAACATATTTAAATGATTTAAATAGCCATTCAGATTTTTGCATTCGCAGTGGTGTTCATCACAGTGCCAAATACTTTAATATTTAGACTAAATAGGCTATTTATTTGAAAACTTTTTTTTTTTACATTTTAATCTGGACTACAGCATGCCCTAGATATTGTTTGAAAGTGTTTTGATTCTTTATTGTTCGGTCACACTTTACATTAGGGCTTCATTAGTTAACAGTTAATTCATTAGTTAAACTCCCAATTAAAAATTCTTCTAAACATTCATTAATCTTAGCTAATTCAAATATTTAATAACACGTTAAAATCAAAATAGTTATAAACAGTTTGTTTGAGTTGTATTATTTTTAACAAAGATTAATAACTTCTGTAACAAACGTAGCTTTTGCTCATTGATGCATTAACTTATCTTATGTTAATGCATTAACTAAGGTTAACTAATGAGATCTTACTGTAAAGTGATACCTATTGGTCTTTTAATTCTTTTGCACTTTAATCTGTGTAAAATATTTAACTTTATACATTTTTGTGTGTATTGCTTTATTGTATTTAAATGTTCAGATATTTTTGTTATAAGAAAAAAGTTATTAAACCTGTTATACTGTATTATGACAACACTTTTTTCAACTAAATTTAAATACCGTGATAATACCGTATACCGTAATAAAAGCATTAGCAATTAAATCGTAACATGAATACTTGATACCGCCATATCCCTAACACACACTGAATCCTTCTATGCGCTTTGAAGAACGGTACCGGTCTTGTTCTTCCTGTCAGACATAAAACTATATAGCAGGCCTACCTCAGTGTACAGCCTGCCTAGTTGTTTTTTTTTTTGTTAGTTTTTTTTAAGTAACATGTGGACATGCTGTACACATAGACCGGAGCGCTGCCTGTTAACCCTTAAAGACCTAGAACAATTTTTGGGGCACCTGACATGCCTGCACAATTGTTTTTTTTTTTTTAAGACCTATTCTAGCAGTCAGTATCAAGTGCCATATATCATTATAAACAGGAGAACTTGAAGTTTCAGTCTACCTAATTTAAAGTCCCAATTTTCCTTTTGTTTTCTCTAAGAATTAAAGAATTTCCAGAATTTTGAGAAAAACGCAAGCAACAATTGGGTGTTTTTTTTACTGTGTACTCAAACAGAAAATCCTGAAGTTTGGATTTTTTTTTTCTTTAGAAAGTTGTATCTGGGTGTTTTACACTTCCAAATAAAATTTAGTCTACATATAACATTGTCCAAGCAAGTTATAGCCATTTATTACAATATTGTTATAAGCGCTTTTCAGTGAAAAAAAACAGGTCTTTATAGTCTACTAACAATATATGTGTGTCAATATCTATATAAAAACGTTTAGGGAGTAAAGAAAATGGAATCAGTGTTATATAATAACAAAACAGTAAAAAAAAAAAAAAAAAAAAAAAAAAAAAAAAAAAAAAAAAAAAAAAGTGACTTTTCAAAGGAATATTTTTACAATCTGAGTATGAACAACAAACAAAAACCGTGCAGCTAATAGTGAAAACAATTGCACAAACTCTTCTGCAACAAAAATACAAACAGTGCAAATGATTCACAAACTACACACAAAATGAGTGAGAAATATACAGAGTGCAACAGAAAAAAAAAAATAGTAAAAATTATCTTTATGAACTATATAATGAATTATTGTTTACATAATATAAATAATATAAATGGATCGATCCGCTGGCTGTACTCTGCCTCGGAATGATTTTACCGGGACATCACCTAGTGATGCGAAGACATGAATTCCAATGCTTTATCCGATATGTACCACTGTTTCATCCTAGTTTTTGGTTTGTTTTATGTCAAAGTACTCATTCGTGTGTTTTTCTGGGCTTTTTCAGAGAGTTCTCTCATGCAAATGTGTTATTTTGTGTTTGTTTACTTTCACTTTGCGTTTGTTCAAATTTCCAATGAAACACCGTAAATGATGGTTCAAAAGGCCAAAACCTATGTTTATTGGTTGAATATGTGACAGTTTGAACCAATCTGGGCACGGGGGTGGGACTAAGTGTCAACAATCGTTCCTGTTTGGCTCAGAGGGACGAAATGCATTGGTTTCTTCTGACGAATCAATGTTGTCCAAAGGTGATGATGTTATCACGTACGCTACGAGAATCTCCGCTTTACAACACTTTTTAAAGCATTCAGATAGGATTAGCGGTTCAAAACTTATGAAACATTTAAGAACAATAGTTATTTTTAGACGCGGGCGGCTGTCTCGGTCTTTGAGGGTTAACTGTTAGACCCGCGGCAAAAACACCATCACAAAAATCTGCTGTTCGGAACTCTTCATCCACTGGTCATATGTTTCTATTCACAGCGCATTTTTGCAGTGTTGAGCAATATAGCCAATCACAGACATATCTGTTGATTTCACTAAAGCAGTGCTGTCAAAAGTACCGACTTCGGTACCTTTCGGTACTGTAATTTTAAAAATGTCCATTTCCCGCTAACATTTGAGCGCTGTTGAACAGATTCTTAAACACAGCTGATTGGCCATAGTGTTCACACGCTCAACAAATATGACTGTGATTGGCTACAGTGATCGTTTCACGCTCTTCACCGAGCGCTTACACAAAAGCACATGGGAGCATCTGAAAGCCGCGTCAATCAGCGGATCCCTAATACAGACGCATCTCAATAAATTAGAATGTTGTGGAAAAGTTCATTTCAGTAATTCAACTCAAATTGTGAAACTCGTGTATGAAATAAATTCAATGCACACATACTGAAGTAGTTTAAGTCTTTGGTTCTTTTAATTGCGATGATTTTGGCTCACATTTAACAAAAACCCACCAATTCCAATCTCAACAAATTAGAATATGGTGACATGTCAATCAGCTAATCAACTCAAAACACCTGCAAAGGTTTCCTGAGCCTTCAAAATGGTCTCTCAGGTTGGTTCACTAGGCTACACAATCATGGGGAAGACTGCTGATCTGACAGTTGTCCAGAAGACAATCATTGACACCCTTCACAAGGAGGGTAAGCCACAAACATTCATTGCCAAAGAAGCTGGCTGTTCACAGAGTGCTGTATCCAAGCATGTTAACAGAAAGTTGAGTGGAAGGAAAAAGTGTGGAAGAAAAAGATGCACAACTAACCGAGACAACCACAGCCTTGAGAGGATTGTCAAGCAAAATCGATTCAAGAATTTGGGTGAACTTCACAAGGAATGGACTGAGGCTGGGGTCAAGGCATCAAGAGCCACCACACACATACGTGTCAAGCAATTTGGCTACAGTTGTCGTATTCCTCTTGTTAAGCCACTCCAGAACCACAGACAACTTCAGAGGTGTCTTACCTGGGCTAAGGAGAAGAAGAACTGGACTGTTGCCCAGTGGTCCAAAGTCCTCTTTTCAGATGAGAGCAAGTTTTGTATTTCATTTGGAAACCAAGGTCCTAGAGTCTGGAGGAAGGGTGGAGAAGCTCATAGCCCAAGTTGCTTGAAGTCCAGTGTTAAGTTTCCACAGTCTGTGTTGATTTGGGGTGCAATGTCATCTGCTGGTGTTGGTCCACTGTGTTTTTTGAAAACCAAAATCACCGCACCCGTTTACCAAGAAATTTTGGAGCACTTCACGCTTCCTTCTGCTGACCAGCTTTTAAAACATGCGGATTTCATTTTCCAGCAAGAAAAAGGTGCTTTTGGCACCTGCCCACACTGCCAAAAGCACCAAAAGTTGGTTAAATGACCATGGTGTTGGTGTGCTTGACTGGCCCGCAAACTCACCATACCTGAACCCCATAGAGAATCTATGAGGTATTGTCAAGAGGAAAATGAGAAACAAGAGACCAAAAAATGCAGATGAGCTGAAGGCCACTGTCAAAGAAACCTGGGCTTCCATACCACCTCAGCAGTGCCACAAACTGATCACCTCCATGCCACGCCATATACAGTAAATGAACATTCTTTCCAGAAGGCCAACAATTCACTAAAAATGTTTTTATTGGTCTTATGAAGTATTCTAATTTGTTGAGATAGTGAATTGGTGGGTTTTTATTAAATGTGAGCCAAAATCATCACAATTAAAAGAACCAAAGACTTAAACTACTTCAGTCTGTGTGCACTGAATTTATTTAATACACGAGCTTCACAATTTGAGTTGAATTACTGAAATAAATGAACTTTTCCATGACATTCTAATTTATTGAGATGCACCTGTATATCTGCACGTAGACGGATCCACGCTGATAGACGCATCTTTCAAACGCTCCCATGTGCTTTTGTGTAAGCGCTTTTTTTTTTTTTATATAAATATTGTCTTTCTTGGTTTTAATGCCACAGAGCTGTGTGAATTTGTGCATATATACAAACCTGTAACATGGCAACAAGTGAATGTAATTACTTTAAGAAATCTATTTTTTTTACTTCGAAATAGTTATTAGAAAATCTTATATTTACATCCATATTAACACTAGGGGTGGCTCGATACCACTTTTTCAGAACCAATCCCAATCCGATTCCAAAAATTCTGAGTATCGGCCGATACCAGCATAGTTTTTTTTTTTTTTTTTAAATCAGTGTAGAATTTCTATACCTCAATGTGTGTTGAACTGATCATCACTCTTTTCACACAATCTACTAAATATAGACAACTTTCTTATAAAGAAAAAGTAACAAACAGAAAAAAAAAAACAATCATAATCTATGACAAAAAATACTATTATAAACTAGGTTAGTGGATAATTCATTAGCAAAAGTTACTCTAGAAATATCATGAGAGCACAATTTTATAAAATCTAAACTTTTAGTGAAAAAAAAACATGGGGAACAAATAAAAGTGAACAAGTGTTGGACTATATCTGGTAAAATGTTACACATTGCTGTTTGTATGGTTGTAAAATACATTCATGAAAAAAGTAATATATTTATATAAATATATAGGGCCTACTATAAAATTAAAAGACATTTCTTTTAAATGTATAGCACAGTAATGAGGCAGCAAAATATGATAGATAAGACGAACAAGAAAGGCTATTAATAATTAACTAATAATCTGTCATTAATAATTAACTAATAATCTGTCTTTGTGCAAAAGTATTATGATATGAAAGACTCCAATACAGAGCGGCACAAAGCGCTTATGCGCATCCCGTGCGCAGAATGATGCGCTTGAAGCAACACGGAGACACAGCACGCTGTGCGATAGTTTATTGAGCCTTTTCTTTTAACAGTTTTAAATATCAGTTACCGTGCTCATGAAGAACAATTCATAGTGCTCTCTACTCCAGTGTTGTGATCTAACACGGTAGAAATTAACACGATTTAGAAACAAAACGAAACTCCAAGATAAAGATAAAGTCCTTTTATGCAAAACCATTTTATCTTTATTTACAGAACAGGTATAATAATAATAATAATAATAATAATAATAATAATAATAACAACAACAACAACAACAACAACAACAACAACAACAACAACAACAACAACAACAACAACAACAACAACAACAATTTATTTTAATATAGCGCCTTTCAAAGTTAATTCTCAAATCACTTTACACTTAAGATACAAAGTTTAAAAGAAAAAAGTAGAGAGGTAACAATAAAAACATCAAAAACAATGAAAAGAAAAACAATACCCTTCCCCTCAGCACCTGACAAATCACAGATCAGCAAGTCTAAAAAACAATAAATAAATAAATAAAAAAAAATTAAAAAAGTTTTCAGAGAAGATTTAAACACATTAAAAGATTCTGCATGTGTAATATTATAGGGGAGAGAGTTCGAGAGTTTTGGAGCAAGGGAGGAAAATGCCCGGTCACCCATAGAGCATAAACGAGTTGAGGGAGCGGTCAAAAGGCCAGAATCAGAGGAACGGATGGGCCTAGGTGAGTAAACCAGAACCGAAGTTCCGATAGATAATTCGGTGCCAAACCATGCAAGGCCTTATACGTAAGCATGAGAATTTTGAAGTCAATACGAAACCTAACAGGGAGCCAGTGTAGGGATTCCAAAATTGGAGTGATGTGCTCCCTGGTTCTGGTCCCTGTCAGGATTCTAGCAGCTGAGTTTTGGACATACTGCAGTTTATTTAGGGTAGTTTTTGAAACACCTGCAAGCAAAGCGTTGCAGTAATCGATGCGGGAGAAGACAAAAGTATTGATCAGTTTTTCGGCCACAGTAAAGGACAGCATGGGGCGAATTCATGCAATATTTCTGAGATGAAAAAATTACGTTTTAACAGTGTTCTGAACGTGGGGGGTCAAATGTTAAATGAGCGTGAAATATCACCCCTAGGTTCTTTAGTTTTGTTTGAAATTCCAAGACTGAACCATCTACAGTTAGTGTTAAAGGTCCAGCTTTACGAAGTTGGTGGGTTGAGCCAATAAGCATAACCTCCGTCTTATCACTGTTAAGACAAAGAAAATTGAGACATCCATATTTTTATCTCAGAGATACAATGTTCCAGGAAAGCAACAGCTGGATAGTCACCCGGTTTTGAGTGAATGTAAACCAGGGTGTCATCTGCATAGAAGTGATAATTAAGACCAAGAGATCTAAGGAGATGGCCAAGAGGAAAAATATACATACAGAAGGGTAATGGACTCAGAAGTGATCCCTGGGGCACCCCAAATTTGACTGAGCCAATTTTAGACTTGTATCCACCCATGGAGACAAACTGCCTGCGGTTTGAGAGGTAAGACTTAAACCAATTTAATGCAGTCTCTGTAATAACAAACACAGATTCCAACCGAGAGAGTAAAAGAGAATGATCAACCGTGTCAAAGGCCGCACTGAGATCAAGAAGAATCAAAATTGACAGGCAGCCAGAGACCGCAACAAGTAACAGATCATTTGTAACCTTCACTAATGCTGTTTTGGTGCTATGAAACTTAAAGAATCCAGATTGAAAAGGCTCAAGCAAATTATTAAGTGTAAGATGGGTATGTAATTGAGATGCCACAATTCGCTCCAGAATTTTGGCTAAAAAAGGAAGATTTGAAATGGGGGGGGGTAATTATTGAAATTGTCCAAGTCAGTGTTAGTCTTTTTTTGGTACAGGGGTGACCGAAGCGATTTTGAAAGATGCTGGCACAACACCAGAGCCCAGGAAGTCATTAATAATACTCAAGACGACAGTGCCCACACAGGCAAAACATGCTTTAACTAAACATGTCAGTACAGGATCAACTATGGAGGTGGCAGCCTTCATTTGTGAAACTTCTTTGCTCAGAGAAATTAAATTGAATGTGGAAAATTTTGAAAGAGGGGCTCCAGAGAATTGAATGGTATTTAGAGCAAGGTCAGCCGAAACAGAAGTAGTACTCATACAGCTACGAGCCTTATAGATCTTAGAACTGAAAAAATCAAGGAACCTATCACAGAGATTAGCCGTAATGGGTATGCTGGAAGAACTGTTGCCTTTCAGAATTTTGTTAATGACATGAAACAATTGTCTGGGATTACTTTGATTATTTACAATTATCTGTGAGAAGTACTGAGACCTGACAGATGCAATCTCAGCCTTATATTCATTTAAGTGGTCCTTCCATGCTAGCTGATGAACATTCAGGCCAGAGAGACAGAGATATTAGGAACATTAAATCAGTTTGAATGCTGAATGGAGGAACACAGACAGCAACAGAGGAGTAAACTTGACTTAAATATTCATCTGTACCTCACATTAAACTGTGGAACGGCTTCAGAACACTTGGAATATAGTGCACAAAAACTTTATGGTGCTTTATAATGGTTTTGTGGCTTTTGTGGGGCTTAACAATAACACAGAATATGCAGAATATCGGATTTGGATCGGTCTCGTCTGACCGATACCCGATCTGGCAAAAAATGCCAGTATCGGAGTGATACCGATACTGAATAATCGGATCGACGCACCCTTAATTAACACGTTCTAGTCCTCAAAAATTATTGGCTGATGTGTGTACGAAGAATACCGATATGACGTTTCACTGTTTATCACACACTGCTTGTCTGTGTTCACAGTGTTCCAGATTATGTATGTGGTGCTGAGTGGAAGCAGAAACGGAGGTGGAGCTGTGATTTACCCAGCAGCAAGAAACATGGTTTTTGAAAGTGTTTCCTTTCTCACTCCAGGATTGCTCAGAGTGGGTTTCTCTTATTTGTGAGGAGCAGAGCTGGAATGAAGTGATTATAGAAAGCTTTGATCAAAAAAATGTGTTGTTCAGGTCCACTACAATCAAAGTCTTGCAAATGGAAAAAAGAAAATGTGAAATGCTTGGAAAAAAAAAAAACATTCCTTTGTTAATTTCAAATCCATTACTCATTTAAAATAAAAACCAACCTTTAGGAGTCATTTAGAATAATTATATAACACTGTAATGGCCTTTGCAGGACTGCAGATTTTGTTAAAATCATGATGAAATGGAAAGAGTGACAGATCTTTTCTTCCTTATTGTGACACATATGAAAGTGAATTAGCAAAAAAGGATCAACAAAAAATGTAGGGTGGGGACTAGATCTGTTGTTGATTGGATTTAATTCTTCATAAAAGCAATAGTCATACTTCGCTTGCTACAAGTAAATAATTAGGCTAATCTGCATGAAGAGTGCAATATTTAATTGAGATGGCTACAGAGTCTTTGCATGCATGCACTCTTTTCTGTAGATCTCATCTTTCATAAGCACTTAACACTGATAGTTATAGGACCCAGGAGAAATGATTTTCTCTACTTTCTAACGCTCTCTGGCGCCTGTGTGTGTGAGAGAGAGCAAGCGTGTTTGGTAAAGTGGGGGGAAGGGCAGCCTGTGCTCTGAGCTCAAGGAAAGCAGTTGAGCTTCAGACTCAGTCAAAACAGCACACTGGCAAAAGCAGGAAGCCCAGTAGTCACGCCAATCTCGGCCAAAAGACCCTGATACTCTCCCTAAAAACCACAATTTTTACACATTTAATAAGTGAATACTACACAAAGCTAGAGTGAAAGAATCTCTGGAAATGTGTATAAATTGACTGCTGCAAAGAGCCCACAGTTGTTTAGTTCACCGAGGACGTAGTTGTTGTGGACAACTTGTGGCGCAATATTTTACTCTGGTCCCATTTATTTCCACCACCACTGGATTTTTTGGGGGGATGGGCCGAACTAATTCATGTTTAGTTCACAAAAAGGACAACCTCATCTATGAAATCACTAGGACTGCAACAACTAATCGATAAAATCGATTATTATCGATAATGAAAATCATCGACAACGATTCTCATTATCGATTAGTTGGGTCTGCCCACAGTGAACGTCCAACTTCAGTAGTGCATGTATTTTATGAGTAGGAACTGTAAAGGGATAATCGCATATAGTTGTCTGAATATAAATATCAGATGCTTCATAGCTGCCTTTTACAGGATAAAGAAATTACAGTAAACGTGACTGTGATCAAAAAGTTGGTAAACACTGAGTTTGTGTTTTTATTCGTCTTTATTATCTTTATTATTATCTTAATTTTTGATGAAGAGATTTAAACTATAGGCCTATATACAGTACTTAAATTTTTTAAAACAAATGTATTTAAGGTTTAAAAGAAATAATGTAAGCTTTGTGCCACTGCTGCTCTAAACTAACAGTATTGGTGTTTACTAAAATAATTTTTTACCTATCTGTATTGGTTAGTTCTCCAATATGCGTAACGTCTTCAGTAACAGTAGGCTATTTCTAATGCTATAATATAATTATTTCTGTTATCTATGAAAGAATGAAAATCTAGATCTATGAAAGATCTATGAAAGATTTTTTCAGATACCCAATTACAGTCAAAAAGTAGCTAAACAATGCCAGCAAGAATGCATGCTGTTATGAAAGGCAGGAGGCTATTTTTTTTTATGTGAATAAATATTTTATTATTATGCGAGTAAATATTTAGTTGTTTCAGTTTGTTATTTGCCCAATAAATGACAATAACATTTTTAGGTTTAAACAATTCTTTGACAGATTCCTAAAATATGTGTGTTTTCTCTTTATTATGACAGGTGGTCTAATAAATTAAGCACTGTATGTTTTCATAGCATTCAGTTGGCACGTTTGTTTGAAGGACATTGGGCAGAACGTGGAAGTGTTTTTGTCAAAATAAAAAAAAAAAGAACAACAAAAATTTAGCTTTTTTTTTTTTTTTTTTTTTAAAAATCTGATTAATCGAAAAAAATAATCGGCCAACTAATCGATTATCAAAATAATTGTTAGCTGCAGCCCTAGAAATCACAATGTTATTTTCCACAATAAGTGAACAACATGTTAGCTGAAAGGGTGTATTTAATGGCCTGATTTGTTGAAAGCAAATACGTCCATTCAACACTGACATAATGGTTGTGTGTAACAATACAAAATACATTAAGAAACAATACATAACACTAGGGCTGTGTATCACCAACAAAGTCATGATACGATACGTATCCCGATACAGAGGCCACGATACGATACGTATCACAATACAGGACTGCACTGAATTTCACCTCAGAAGAATTTTGTAAAACAGCTGTTTATTAAACTGCATAGGATTAGGATGGTGCTAACATTGTTTCTGTGGGGATTATATTTCTCTGACATATGAGGTCAAGTTTTGTGTACATTTTCTTTGTAGAGCCATTGCTAACTATTGGCAGAGCAGGCAGTTGACCTCTGCATTATGAACGGCCTCCATAACAGTACCACAGTACAATATACTGTAGGTAATGGCATATGTTTAATGTACTCCCCACCAGGTACAATATTCTGATTGTTTGCATCTTGTTTTTAAGCCCATAAATAATAATGTACTCATTCTAATAAATTTCTATTATAATGTACTCATATTAATATATTTAAAAAATCATCATAACATTGCTGGTAGGTTATCATTGCACAAATTAACGCACTCTCTACATTTAAAAAATAAAAATAAAACCAAAAATTAGAAGAGTTCTAAACTAATGCGCTGTCTTCACTGTATCTAACGCACACATGTAAAAGTCACACAGACATTCAGGAACACAAACTTTTTAGCGCTGTCCCGCAATTTTATCAACTAAATAGCTTAAACGCGGCAAAATGGTGGTAATTCATACATACACAGCCTCTCTCTCTCATAAATGAACACTTTTCTGAGAATAGAATATTGAAGTAGAGATCGCTAAACTGCAAGCTAACTGGTGTTTTCAGAAAGCAAGCACGTTTATCCACAGTGGAGAGCACGCGTACACATGGTTGCCAGGTTGACAAAGATAAGTAACACACTTAGCAGATATTTCCGTATTGCGCAAGTGGGAAGCTCTGTTTCGGGGATTATGTCTCTTTATATCAGGCAACCCCGGTTGTGTTCCTCTGCAGCCAGATTAAACCTTGTTGTAGCCTATATATTATGCTCTATTCATTATTTTTTTTTTAGAAAACTCGCACTTTTCTACTCCATTTTAAACTGTTTTTCTATTCAAATTAAGCACGGTCCACTGCTGCACACGTGTCACAATATCGATTCAGAGACAGCTGTATCGATACTCGTATCGTCAAATCTCTGTGACGATACATTTTCGTATCGATGTATTGAACAGCACTACATGACACACAAGTTGAAATGTAGGACTGCAAAGCATTTTAGAGACCGTCTACAAATTGCACTTGTCTCTCAGTTGCACCTGAATGTGTAAAACTATAAAACACTCAATGTCAATGGTTTACAAACACTTAACAGTAGGGGATGAAACAATATCATAATTGTTGTAATGATATGTGAGCTGACAATGAACGTCACTCACATTGCAAAAACAAAACAAAAAACAAATGTCTCAAGATTCAAAAAACATTTACTGCATGATGAAGCAATTAGAATGCCTCTATAATTCAAGTAACGTAAAGCAAAAATATCCCTGTATGATTTTTTTTTATAAAATATAATATAATTATATAATAGTAATGTTTCACAAGCAAAAGTGCTGTTTTCCTGAACATTAGTGATCATGAATATTAACTTTATACAACAGTTCAAAAAAACATTACATTTAACAATAAATGAATTACATTTTAGACACAATATTGCCTGTTTTTTGTGTTTCGCCAGTCTCAAAGCAACACTGCAGTGTTTTGTTCATGAATGAATCTGTTTTTGAACAAATCATTTCAGTCAATGACTCAATAATCCATTCTTAATTATAGCCACATGCTTTGTTTCTAAATGAACAAATTGTTTTAATCAATGATTCAATGAATCAATCATTAAGACAGGGTCTTGCCACCTACTGGAGGTTTTAATGTCATTTATTTATTTATCCATGAGTGGCCTAAACCTGCCAAGGTACCAGCATAAAAACATACTAAGGAAATTATCATTTAATTATTATCCAAAAAAAAAAAAAAAAAAACCCACACACAAATATAATTTTTTTTGTCAATATCACACACTCCTACTTCAAAGAAGTAGATGCACTTAGCTATCGCAATTTATTTATTTATTTTTTAATTCCAGTATTGATGATAATGCATCTTAAATTTATCTATTTTAGTCCTTGCTTATTCGAAAATAAATAAATAAATATATCTCCACCTGACCAACTGACACAATGATGTTTTGACTGTCAGCATCTATTTCACGCAAACAACATAAGCTACAATCATGGAATCACGGAATCCAGTCATAAAAATGGAATTTACTGTAGAACGAGGAAAGTCACGAAATTTGCCAAATTTTTGATGAATAAATTAAAAGTAGGTCAGTACACTAAATTCATAATGCGATATAGACTACTGTCTGTGAATATTAAGGTTTTGTTTACTACATATACTGAAGTGCGTGTGACGCTTGCAGTGTTTTCAGCCTCAATATATGAGTACGATCACATAAACAATATCTAGAACTGCTCTGAAAGTCACTTTGTGAGCATTTTCCATTTCTTTTGAGAAAAACTATCATCGTATCAACTTAAAGATCTTCACAGCAACTCGTCAAATTTAATTTTGGTTTAATTTGAAGAAACTATTATTTTGAAGAAATTATTATTATTATTATTATTATTATTATTATTATTATTATTATTATTATTATTATTATTATTATTATCATCATCATCATCATCGTTTTTTAAAAGGAATATTTACCAGAAAGATTTAAATACACAACACAGTATATAAATATAAATATTTCAATATATCATTTTTAAAAAATAAAATCAATTAATCAGAGATATTTTTAATTATTTAAATTGAAAGAAACCATTAAAAAGGAATCCAGAAAAGTAATGAGAAACAGAATTTGGTAAAAATAAAACTGAATTTGAGGGGGGAAAAACATTTCATAGGGCCTTAAAAATGTAATTTTTGTTATATTTGTGAGTGTTAAACTCTAGAAATTTGGCATTCAAACCAACCGCAGCCAATCAGCAAACAAGAAGCATTTATATTACATTTTCCAAACAAGAACAAGTAAAAAGCATATTGTGCTTTATCGTGTCTGGATGTTAGCTGTTGTTTTTTAACGGGAAGTTCGGTAGCTGTGCTACAGAAAGCTGAGCGAACACAAACGGATGCTGCGTTCTATTTCTGATGCAATACATGCACTTGCGCTACCTCGCTAACTGGACAAATAGATATGGAAAGTTCTCTTTGATGCATCCAGAGTAGAGACGGTTGTTAAGACACTACAGACCATTTTCTTTTGCAAGTTTCATCACACACCCCTATGTGTTTCGGTAAAAAAAAAATAAAAAAATAAAAAAATCATTTCGGTGCATCGCTATTACCAGGAAATGCTTCTGTAGATTTTGCACTCATGCATACTTCAGATGAGTATAGTCTATTAAAGGTAGGCAACTTAACAACAAGAAAAATGTAAGTATCACAAACGTACAGATCACAAGCAGATCACAGTACGGCCAGACGATGCTACCTCAGCACTACAAGACTGCTTCCAGGACACAGACTGGAACGTGTTTAAAGAGGCAGCCACCTACCATGACCACACAGACCTGCAAGAGTACACTGAAACAGTGACTGCTTACATCAAAAAGTGCATTGATGTGACAGTCACCAAGAAATCACCACACGTGCCAACCAGAAGCCATGGATGACAGCAGAGGTTCGTGGGCTGCTAAAGACCCTTGATGACGCATTCAGATCGGGAGACAAAGCAGTCCTCAAAAAAGCAAGAGCCAACCTGTCCCGTGGCATCAAGAAAGCAAAATGGTTATATGCACAAAAAAAAAAATCAATAATCACTGACAGCATGGACACACGGAGTCTGTGGCAAGCTATTCAGACCATCACAGACTACAAGCCCCTGCCACAGGCCTGTGATGACGACACATCCCTCCCAGATGCACTCAATGAGTTTTATGCACGGTTTGAAATGCAGAATGACAAACCTGCACAAAAACTACCCACACCTCCCAGCGACCAGGTGCTCTGTCTGTCTCTAGTTGATGTAAGGAAGACCCTATCTAGGGTTAATCCACGCAAGGCTTCAGGTCCTGACAACATACCAGGCCGTGTACTGAGAGACTGTGCTGAACAGCTGACAGATGTCTTAACAGAAGCAGTTGTCCCCACGTTTTAAGTCCACCACCATCATCCCAGTACCAAAGAAGTCACCTGTGTCCTGCCTGAATGACTATCGTCCCATAGGACTGACCCCAATCATGATGAAGTGCTTTGAGAGGTCAGTCATGCACCATGTCAAATCAAATCTCCCCAACACACTTGACCCGCTCCAGTTTGCATACCATCCAAACCGCTCCACGGACGATGCAATTTCCTCCACCCTCCACCTGGCTCTTACCCACTTAGAAAACAAAGACTCTTATGTTAGAATTCTGTTCATTGACTTCAGCTCAGCATTCAACACAATCTCACAACAGCTCATCAACAAACTAAACCTGCTGGGCCTAAATGCCTCCATCTGTAATTGGATCCTGGACTTTCTAACCGGAAGACCTCAGTCAGTCCGTGTCGGCCACAACACCTCGAGCACTACCACTGATCACAGGTGCCCCCCACAAGGCTGTGTGCTCAGCCCGCTGCTCTTCACGCTGCTGACCCATGACTGCACTGCCAAGTTCAGCTCCAACCACATTATCAAGTTTGCTGATGACACAACTGTGGTAGGTCTCATCAGCAAGAATGATGAAACACCCTACAGAGAGGAAGTGGCACAACTGGTTGAATGGTGTGGTGCAAACAACCTGTTCCTCAATGTAAGTAAGACAAAGGAGGTTGTGATGGACTTCAGGAGGAACTAATATGACCACCCCCCACTGACCATCGACAGCTCGACTGTGGAGAGAGTCAGCAGCACTAAATTCCTGGGGGTGCACATAACAGAAGACCTCACCTGGACCACCAACACTACATCACTTTCCAAGAAGGCGCAACAGCAGCTCCACTTCCTGCGCCGACTTAAAAGAGCAAGTCTCCCACCACCCATCCTCACCACATTCTATAGGGGAACAATTGAGAGTGTGCTGACCAGCGGTGGACATCCAACCCCGCCCACATCCAAGCGTGACGTCACAAGCCACGCCCATGTCCAATTACATCACATTCTTATTATTCTGAAAGAGGAAGAAGCATTGTTAAGATGATAAGTCGAATTGTTTGCCAACCACTAAAAAGAAGTTGTTCGCTGTGTTGGTAAGTAAAAAAAAAAAAAAAATTTGGTCTTTATGAAGACTTAAAACGCTGACAACTTGAATGTTTGCGTCGTTTGTGTGTATGTGTATGTGTATAAACAACAGTTAGGCATGCTTAGTATTTGTTTTGAACTGCACACAGGCACGTTATTACTTAGCTAGCAGTAACATAAAAATATGTGTGTGTGTGTGTGTGTATATATGTATGTGTGTTATCCAGCAAGACAGTGAAATGATGCGGTTCCTCAATCAAGATATTGTGCAAGGGTTCTGTGATCAGTGTCATTAAAAATATCATATGTGTGGGGAGAGGTAAATGCATATGTGAGAGGGATAAAGTGTGTATATGAGTAGGTGAAAGTGTTATGTATTATTAAAAAGAAAGGGTTATTAAAAAAATTGCACATTCAGTCAGAGTTCATTTTATGTCATAAGAATCAGTGCACTATATATTTATTAGTGCACTGATTCTTACAACATAAAATGAATGCTGACTGAATGTGCAATTTTTTTTTTTTTTTTATAACACTCATCTCACCAACTCTCACATTTCATCCCTCTCACACATATGTACTTACCTCCCCCCACACACACAAAACACTCACTCACATACATTAATATTTTCAGTGTTATACACTGATCACAGTACCCTTGCACAGTAACTTGGTTGAGCAACCACATCATTTCACTTTGAATTGCTGGATAACTCTGTGTTTGTGACAAATTATCTTTGTATTATTCTATATTAATGGAAAGATCACATAATGGTTGTCAATGTTTGTTTGTCATGTTTTACAGCATTCTGCACATTTTTTGTCCTAGTCGGATGCAGAGCAGTTCTGCTGAAATGAGGGGTCCCTGCTGCAATTTCAACAGTAAAGAAATTTACTCGTTACAATTCACTTGGAGGACCACATAAGCCATGCAGTGGTGCATGGAGGTATGGTGGGAGCATTTCTCTAGATACTGTATTGATTGATTTTTGTGGTTTAAAATCATATTCTTGTATGTAGAATGATGAGGTAAATAGACAAATATGCCCCCCAACACACACGTTTTCTCTATTTTTAACAGGAGCGCCAAGAGGACATAAAGTGGAAGTTGTAAGGGACATTGTATCTAGCACCACGCTGGACCAGAGTCGTCGTGAGTTATTCTGTGGGGAGGTGAAAGGGCCTGCCTTTCTCCAGATGGACAGTAAAAATCAACAGAATGCCATCAAAGACTACCTGGGGTCGAATCGAATGAAGCAAGAGATGTCTTTTTATTCATCTCTCAGGACCTGAAGTGGGGCATTCACATTGACTCAGGCCCAGCAGAGGTTGTACTTCCTTTGCCAGCTGAGGAAGTTCAACCTGCCACAGGAGCTGCTGAAACAGCGCTCAACAAATATGACAGTGATTGGCAACAGTGATCATCGCTTCACGCTCTTCACAGAACGCTTACACAAAAGCACATGGGAGCGTTTGAAAGCCGCGTCTATCAGCGGATCCCTAATATATCTGCACGTAGATGGATCCGCACTGATAGACACGTCTTTCAAATGCTCCCATGTGCTTTTGTGTGAAGAGCGTGAAGCGATGATCACTGTTGCCAATCATAGTCATATTTGTTGAGTGCGTGAACACTATGGCCAATCAGCTGTGTTTAAGAATTCGCTCAACAGCGCTCAAATGTTAGCGGGAAATGGACGTTTTTAAAATGACAGTACCGAATGGTACCGAAGTCGGTACTTTTGACAACACTAATACATCTATCCACATTCCCTTGCATAATTTGTATATAGCACATCTGTGCAATACAATATATTGTCTATTGTGTATTGTTTTCACAAATTTATTTTTAATCACTTGTTTATTTTGTTATCTGATTACTGATTCTGATTGTTTGAATATCTGGAGGAGCTGGATGTATTCATATCAAATTGTCTTGCTGAACAAGGCTTGAAAGTCCATGCCATGTTTCTGTGAATAATCTAACAAGGCAAGGAATCTCTCTAGCTTGTGTATGTATGTATACTGCATTTCAAGAACTGTTTATTTGAACATTCAACTGTTCATTTATGATAGTTGGAACATATCTCTTATAGAACATATTTTTTTGTTCAATTTGAAATTTAATTATTTTTGGAAAAATAATAAATATAAAAATACCTAATGAAGCAAGGGATGTCCGTTTATTCATCTTTAAATATATGAAGGACCTGGACACACTTCATATGAAGTTTTGTTGATGAACAAGGTCTGAATGTCAATGCCATGTTACTTGTATAATCTATCAAAGCAAGCAATCTCTATTTAGCATATGTATGTGTAGCCTACTGCATATGGAGAACTGTCAATCCTATCATTCAAATGTTAACAATTTATGATAAGTGGAACACATTTTTAGAAAATTAAATGACAATTATAAATTATAAAAATGTGTTGTGACTTTTACAATAACAAAATCTACTTTTCCCCTTTAAATTTGATAAATCTAAAAGGTGTCTTAGGTAGTTTAAAATCTATCATAATAAATGTGAATTTATCTCATTACATAAATGAACAAGGTAAGGTGTAGAGGTTTTTATTACAATTAGCCTAATTTAATCAACCAATGCAAGTGTTTTACAGGCTGTTGTGATGACGAAATCAGCTACGCACATTAGACATATTAAATATATTAGATTTAAGTTGTATTTTAGCCTAGACATCGTTTAAAGAAATAAGAAAACGTGTATTAGTAAAACGAAAGACAACATTATTTTATTTAGATCCCCGAAACGGCCGTAAATTGCTTCAACATAACATTACTTCCGGGTTTCCCCGGTAGGGGGATGGGGAATCACAAGAGGTGACGTATATGATAGGGGCGTGGTTTCTGACGTAACGCTTGGATGTGGGCGTGGCTTATGACATCACGCTTGGATATGGGTGGGGTTGCATGTCCACCGCAGGCTGCAGCGAGCCCTACTTGGCTTTTTCCCCCAGGCTGTGAGAGCCCTCAATTCCAATCACCTCAGCCCCCTCTGAAACCTCATCCAAAACTCTAGCTCCTGCAACCAGGATCCTCTCTCCCCCCATCCCACACCACACCACTAGAAAACTGTTGGAAACCTCAAGAACATTATGCAATTCTGAGTGTGCTACACACAGGTGAGTGGGCTGGACAAACCACCTGTAGAAACATACTCTTTCTCTCTCTATATGCACCAGACACTTTCTTATAAACCCTCCACGTTACAAGGACTTAATAAGATAACAAAAAATGTTTACTTGTGAATGCACCACAAATCATATTGCACTACTTCCTTCTTAACCTCAAATACCTCTATGTACAGTTATTATGTAAGTACTTGTATAGTCTGTCTTAAGCCCAGCTCACACTGTGCGATTTTGGCCACGATTTGGCTGTCTGGGACAAATTTTGAAAATCCTAAAAGATTCCTATAATCCTAGGCTAAAATCTGTAATCTTTGATCGCTGGTTTGACATGTTCACCGACAGTCGATTAATGGCTGTTGCGATCAAATTTCACCTCCGACGAAATTCTGGCAGTGTCAGAAGATTTGGCGCATAGTCCTACAGTGTGACTACCCCTACGATGAATGTCAAACTGTCTCCGTTTTTCAAGACAAGCTATGACCAGAATTAATGCTAGAGAATTATTCTATCAGCCATAAACTCCAGCGCTCCCGTCCTCCGCTCACGGAATTCATCTGATATGTTGCCTTTTCTATCTAAACACTGGTTGCGCTGCTGTTTTCATGTGGGTGTGTAGAGCTGCATACACTATTCTTCTTAAAATACATATACTTTTCATGATAGCCAACATTTTGGCCCCGCGTGCAATGCAGTTCGCAGTCACTGGACGTGTATGGGTTGATAATGTAAAACTCCAGCCAAGTTTTCTTGCGCAAACCCGTTTTTAACTCGTCTCGACTGTCGTACAGTCTGACATTAATGACAACTGAGATCCCATAGTGTGACATGATCATCATGTTCGTACAGTCTGACAAGTACTAAAATAAATAAAAAAAATAAATACCAAAAAAAAAAAAATATCGCACAGTGTGAGCCCGGCTTTAGGTTATGTGTATGTATAGTCAACTGTTTATAGTATATGTATAGTCAGATTACCGATTCAGTAAGTTAGCTATGTAGGTCTAAAAACTGTTCTTACATCTAGTGTTGTATGTTTATATTTATGCTTATTTATGTAGCACCGTGGTCCTGCGAGACACGACATTTCGTTCCACTGTATGTCCACACATGTAGCGGAATGACAATAAAGCTTGACTTGTACCATTGACAGTAACATTAAAAAAAAAAAATGTACTATTGAGCCAGCATTATCCCCACTCAATGCAAGTGCAAACAATCTTTCATGTAAGTACCTGAAAATGTGAAACCCATTCTTCATTCATGTAAGCAATACATACAGGTGCATCTCAATAAATTGGAATGAAAATGGAAAAGTTCATTTATTTCAGTAATTCAACTCAAATTGTGAAACTTGTGTATTAAATAAATTCAGTGCACACAGACTGAAGTAGTTTAAGTCTTTGGTTCTTTTAATTGTGATGATTTTGGCTCACATTTAACAAAAACCCACCAATTCACTCTCTCAACAAATTAGAATATGGTGACATGCCAATCAGCTAATCAACTCAAAACACCTGCAAAGGTTTCCTGAGCCTTCAAAATGGTCTCTCAGTTTGGTTCACTAGGCTACACAATCATGGGGAAGACTACTGATCTGACAGTTGTCCAGAAGACAATCATTGACACCCTTCACAAGGAGGGTAAGCCACAAACATTCATTGCCAAAGAAGCTGGCTGTTCACAGAGTGCTGTATCCAAGCATGTTAACAGAAAGTTGAGTGGAAGGAAAAAGTGTGGAAGAAAAACATGCACAACCAACCGAGAGATCCACAGCCTTATGAGGATTGTCAAGCAAAATCGATTCAAGAATTTGGGTGAACTTCACAAGGAATGGACTGAGGCTGGGGTCAAGGCATCAAGAGCCACCACACACAGACGTGTCGAGGAATTTGGATATAGTTGTCGTATTCCTCTTGTTAAGCCACTCCTGAACCACAGACAACGTCAGAGGCGTCTTACCTGGGCTAAGGAGAAGAAGAACTGGACTGTTGCCCAGTGGTCCAAAGTCCTCTTTTCAGATGAGAGCAAGTTTTGTATTTCATTTGGAAACCAAGGTCCTAGAGTCTGGAGGAAGGGTGGAGAAGCTCATAGCCCAAGTTGCTTGAAGTCCAGTGTTAGGTTTCCACAGTCTGTGATGATTTGGGGTGCAATGTCATCTGCTGGTGTTGGTCCATTGTGTTTTTTGAAAACCAAAGTCACTGCACCCGTTTACCAAGAAATTTTGGAGCACTTCATGCTTCCTTCTGCTGACCAGCTTTTTAAACATGCGGATTTCATTTTCCAGCAAGATTTGACACCTGCCCACACTGCCAAAAGCACCAAAAGTTGGTTAAATGACCATGGAGTTGGTGTGCTTGACTGGCCAGCAAACTCACCAGACCTGAACCCCATAGAGAATCTATGGGGTATTGTCAAGAGGAAAATGAGAAACAAGAGACCAAAAAATGCAGATGAGCTGAAGGCCACTGTCAAAGAAACCTGGGCTTCCATACCACCTCAGCAGTGCCACAAACTGATCACCTCCATGCCACGCCGAATTGAGGCAGTAATTAAAGCAAAAGGAGCCCGTACCAAGTATTGAGTACATATACAGTAAATGAACATACTTTCCAGAAGGCCAACAATTCACTAAAAATGTTTTTTTATTGGTCTTATGAAGTATTCTAATTTGTTGAGATAGTGAATTGGTGGGTTTTTGTTAAATGTGAGCCAAAATCATCACAATTAAAAGAACCAAAAGACTTAAACTACTTCAGTCTGTGTGCACTGAATTTATTTAATACACGAGTTTCACAATTTGAGTTGAATTACTGAAATAAATGAACTTTTCCACAACATTCTAATTTATTGAGATGCACCTGTATATTCAGACAAAATGTAAAAAACTAAAGGGGTCATGAACTGAGAAATCAAAACTCCCTTGATCTTTTGATATATGAGAGCTCATTGTGCTATAAAAATGTATGGTATGTAGAGATGCACCGATTGCAATTTTCTTGGCCGATTCCGATTTCCGATTTTTAGGAAGTGTGACCTGCCGATACCGATTTTTGCCGATTCCGATTTTCTTTCTAAGAACTATAATTGACAGCATATACAAACAAAAATCTATGCAAATTTCAGTGCAAAAAATTATTTACATAAAAGAAATTATTAAACATTACAATTCCCCCAATCTGGACAAAGTTACAGATTTTCTCTCACTTAAACAACTTTCAAAATAAAGTGCTCTGTGACTGTAAAGAGGAAGAAATGGTTAGCTTAAAATGAGTTGCTGTATGTAACAAAACAGATGTCATTTCCCACTATGTTTATA
The DNA here is from genome assembly GCA_039654775.1 of Spinibarbus caldwelli. Classification (NCBI taxonomy): domain Eukaryota; kingdom Metazoa; phylum Chordata; class Actinopteri; order Cypriniformes; family Cyprinidae; genus Spinibarbus; species Spinibarbus caldwelli. The sequence continues at coordinate 15,975,781 of CM077225.1, forward strand.
AATGGTCATTTTTCCCCCTAACCTTATTAAATGTTTCATCTTTCACATCAAATTCTTACTTTGTTTCAATTAATTCAGTTAGCATAATAAGTAACTGTAGAGTTGTTACCATTCAAATGAAATTAGTATTAACAAACTATCCTTCTACTGCTGAGGAAACAGAAGCTGCATCTGAAGTGGCATTAGATGCATTTACACAGACAGTTTGATGAAGCTGAGGTGCCATAAATGCATTTACACTGCAAAATTTCAAATGCATAAATAATTATATAAGATTAATGTTTCACATATTGTTTTAAACATACAAATAAATGTTTAAAAAATGCAATGATACTTTTAAATGTGACTAAACCACCAGTAGGTGGCAGCAAGTGTCTGTTTTAATGAGTGAGTCATTTATTCATTCATTCAACCGATTCATTCAAACGGCTGATGTGACTGTCCTTATGAATGAGCCACTGAATCATTGACTCACTCGATTCGTTCAAAAACGTGTTTGATTGGAACTATTTTCGTCAGCGAAATTGAGCAAAAACGGTCAATATTTTGTCCAAAATCCAAGTCACTTAATTTTAACAACTTGTTTATTGAAACACTATTGTATAAAATAAGTGTCACATTGGAATAGTGTTGATATTGATATTCGGGGAAACATCATGGCCGTATAATGTTGCTTATCTAAATCATATTTTGTAAATATCTTTTTTTTTTTCCCTACCGCAGCATGCATCTATACATTTCTTTGAGTTACTTTGTGTGTGCTGTCTCTCTCACACACTCACTCAGGCTGTGCACGACATAAATACATTATCAGTCGCCGTTTACACTGAATGCAATTAAAATTAGAATCATTCTCACGCGAAACGACTTGTTTACACGCGACTGTGAGTGTGCGTGTGGCTGTGACATCATATCCTGCGCCGCTGGCAATAAAAGGATCGGCTCGGAATCGGCAAGACGTGAGACTGACCGGCCGGTCACCGATCTGGGCCGGTCATGTGAAAAATCGGCCGATTCAGATCACTGGCCGGTCAATCGGTGCATCTCTAATGGTATGTGTATGTTTAACAGGATGTAGGCTGTCAAACATACACAGCTGTTAGCCAATCATAGCAGTAGGCGTTTATGTCTGAGTCTACAACCCGCCACGCCTATTCAAACAGAGCATTCTGATGAGGGGGGTCAAAACAGGACAGAAATTAGCCTCTTACTTCTAAATTATGTTTTTTGATGTAAAAATCTTAACATTATAAGTGAACCTCAGAGAACAGTACAAAATAAAAAAAACAAATGCAGTTCATGAGCCCATTAAAATAAATAAACAGTAAGAAAAAAGCAGTAAACTAAGTTCTTTTGTTCTGAAAGCTTTTCTAAATAATACTACCACAATACTATACTTTGTTCCACTGACTTCCATTCATGCAAATGCATACAAATACAAAGAACACCAACATCAATTATGCACTAAAAATGACAGCAAGATTAGTTGTTTACCGACCCAAATCAAAAGTGCCCACCTCAAAGTCTTAATATTCACTAGATACAGCTTTACTCCCTAGTCTAAGGGACTTTTTCACAGAAAGAAAGTCTCCAAGGTGCAGGTCTGATCACATCAAGCTAATAAAAGGTACTCACCTTCAGGATATCCAAGATGTAAATAAGTTTGTTTTGTTTGTTTTTTCCATCAAAACAGATTTGGAGAAATTTAGCATTATATCACTTGCTCACCAATGGATCTTCTGCAGTGAATGCCATCAGAATGAGAGTTCAAACAGCTGACAAAAACATCACAATAATCCACAACTCAACTCTAGTCTATCAATTATCATCTTGTGAAGTTAAAAGCTGCATGTTTGGATTTAATCAATCATTAAGACTTTTTAACTTTAAATCATAACGTCTGGCCAAGATAGCCCATAATTCATAATAATGATTCCTCCAGAGAAAAAGCCCATCCCCAGTTGTCCTCTCACATCAAAATCCATTCTCATTTGTTTAGAACTTTTTTTTGCTTGTAGATTGTGTTTGATCTGTGTATTTCTCTCTTGCTTCAGACAAGATGATTTTTTTTCTCTGGAGAAAGCAATATTATAGATGGGGGACTTTTAGCTGTAAGCAACACTTTGAAGTAAAAACGTCTTAATGATCGATTTGTTTATTACAAACAAGCAGCTTTTAGCTTCACAAGATGTTAAGTAATGGATTGGAATTATGTTGTGAATTATTGTGATGCTCTCCTTCAGACAGCACCCATTTACTGCAGAGGATCCACTGGTAAGCAAGTGATGTAATGCTAAATTGTCGAATTCTTCAAAAAGAACCACACTCATCTTAGATGGCCTAAGGTTGAGTGACATCTCAGCAAATTTTCAGTTTTGGGTGAACTATGCATTTAAGCTCTAGCCTCCAAGTTCATAGCCCCAAAGGCCTGAGCAATAGCAATATGACAGCTGCATTTCCAAACATTATTAGTGCACTATTACTGGTCCATGTATGTTCACCAAATGTCCCTTTATGAGTCAAAACTGGGTTGAACTAGAAATAACTATAGCTGGCACTGAATCTGTTACAGGAAATCGTGTGACTGCTTGTCATCAAGTACAGTACAGACAGGACACAACATCATGGCCATCAAATCTAACCAATTAATCATCTACAGAAGGGGGACATTAAAACACTATATAAATAATCCTACAATAGATCAATACTTGAAGTATGCACTAGTGTTTTCCAAAGTATCTGACTGGTAAATTCTATTAATTAAACCTGATATAAAGCTCAATATATTAATTCCAGTGATATGACTGCATTTGTCACTCTTACCTTGAGTCGTTTGACGACTTCATCGTTGCTGATTTTATCAGTGATCTCTTTGACACCCAGTGGGTAGATGATCTTTCCGTCCCCCGCCGGTCTTTGCTGCTGAGGCTGCTGCGGGAACTCCATCATCCTTCTCCAGACAGACAGACGGTCCTCTACTGGCCTCTATAGGCAACAACACTAAAGTTCAGCACACAAACCCACCACACCACTACAAAAACACTGAAAAACACCTTATGCACTTCTGTTTCATACTCTCTGGACGTGTAGTTAACACCCCTATAACCGCGCAATGCCACGAAAAACCTACAGACTACAGTTTGCGGGAAAATCCCAAATAAAAGCACGAAGCTAATGAAGCTAATAGCAGTACTAGCCTGAGAGCTAACGAGACCCGCTCCGCTGCCGCGCTTTTACTCCAAAGCGCATTACTATCTATATATTTAAAGCTCTCCTGACAAGGGTCTCCACATATTATGCACGTTCAGACATATCCATACTACTTGGGAAATAAAACACCGTTTAAAAGCGCCTCAGAGAGTAAAAGAGCTCCTTGAGTCGCTAATGGCCTAGCCGTCAGCTCCAGGCCTCAAACTATTCAACAAACACACAGCCAACACTCACATTTACCCATTAAAATCACAATCCGCCGCTTCCTGTTACCCCAAAAACATTTATTCCATATCTCTCTCTCGACACTACTCCACTACGGCCGTTATCCTAACTTTAGACGGTAAGAAATCTGAATTGTTTACTTGTTTTCTCTGTATAAGTTCACTCAGCGAGGCAAACAGCGACCACCAACTTGATCATCCCACACAAACTGTTTGAATTAAACTCCTTCGAGCGACTCCAGATGCCTCACAGCCGCCTGCAAATCATTCCCCGGTCATTACCTCACAGACAAGTCGTTGTTTTAATTCATGAGTCAGGTTCGGGTTCGGGTTCAGGTGTTTTTTTTTAGTTTCGGGCACAAAGCTCCGTCTCTTTCATACAGGGCTGTGTGGACGTCCTCGCGTGGAGAGTGGCGGCGCAGCGACCCCCCTGGCTGAAAGACGGTATTGCAACGCGCCGATGGAGGGAGAAATATTACCATACAACTTAGAAAAGAGACGCATACAAATGTGGTTAGGTCAAAGAACGGCACTGAACTTGGTTTACCGTAAATATCAGAGAAGACGCGCCTCTGCATTGGCTTGCCACACTAGTAAAAAAACTGTATTTGAATGTGTTAACAATCCTTTTTTTTAAACTATACACCCCCCCCCCCCCAAAAAAACTAATACATAAAAAATATATATACGAATTTTTGAAAATGATTGTGTAATAATGTAATATTTCAGAGTGAATTTAATTTCAGAGTGATTTTTAAATGTTTTTAATGAAGTCTCTTATGCTCACCAAGGCTACATTTATTTAATTAAAAATACAGTACGAATAAAAGTAGTATTGTGAAACAGTATTACTATTTAAAATAGAATCTTTTGTGTTGTAAATTTACTGTTACTTTTGATCAATTTAATGCATATTTACTGAATCACACACACACACACACACACACACACACACACACACACACACACACACACACACACACACACACACACACACACACTTGTTTCGCTATCCTTGTGGGGACTTCCATAGGCGTAATGGTTTTTATACTGTACAGACCGTATATTCTATTGCCCTACACCAATCCTACACCTAAACTTAGCCCTCACAGGAGACTTTTTGCATTTTTAGATTTTCAAAAAACTTCATTCTGTGTGATTTATAAGCTTCTTTACCCGTGGGGACCTCAATTTAGGTCCCCACCGTGAGACGAGTCCCCATGAGTCTTGTGTGTATTCAGGTTTAAGTCCCCACCTGAATAGAAAAACAGGTACACACACACTTGCCCCAAACATTTGAATGGTAGTCTTTCATGGTTTCTGCATAAATATTAAGTAGCACAACTGTTTTCAATATTGATAATAATGCTGAATGATCAATGATAAGAAATATTTTTTCTTTACTTTTTTAGAGCAGCAGATCAGCGTGAATGATAGAATGATTTCTAAAGGATCATGTGACACTGAAATAATGATGCTGAAAATTTAGCTTTGCGTCACAGGAATAAATTACATTTTAAAATATACTACAATAGAAAACAGTTATTTTAAAGTGTAATTTTTTTTCACAATATTATTGTTTTTACTGTTTTTGAGCACATAAATGCAGCCTTGATGAGCAAGAGACTTCATTAAAACACTTAAAAATCGTAACGTTTCCAAACTTATATGATATATCAGGAATATGTAATAGTATTCTTGAGACACGGGACAAAACAGGTTAACAATTATTTTTGGATATTTAAAAATATGCTATTCATTTACGTTTTGGTGTAATCCTACACTTCTTATACTTATATATTTAACATATATATTTTATCTTGTATTTTTTCCCTATGTACTAGAGGCTTCACCAAGACAAATTCCTCGTTTGTGCCTGCCATTAAATCTCTTTCTGGTTTTGATTCATCTGTGTAGTTTTCCTTCGCCTATCAATAAACCAAAGCTGGAGTCGTGCTGTTTCCATCCACTAGAGGCGCTGCAGTGTTTTTGCTTCTCCGCTGAGAGTTGTTCGTCTGGTTGTCTTTTACTTCCTCTAGTAAAACTTGTAAACAGTGGATTTGTCGTCGGTGTCTTGTAAACGGGTCACAGCAGAATGCCAAAGAAAAAGAGAAACGGACTGAGTCCCTCCCGAGCCCCGCTGCATGCGGCGGAATACGGGAGCGGGTCCGAGAGTCGAGCACACGGGGCAAACGGACCTTATGTGACCCGGCCGGACTCATCCTATAATAACTTTGGATCCACGCAGCTCAGGAGCGGTCAGCTGGAGTCTCAAAGCAGAGACGAGCTCATCCAGAGCATGCAGGAGATGTTTTCACATCTGGATCCAGAAGTCATTTACATGGTGCTCTCAGAAGCTGATTTTAAAGGTAAAACTAAATGGCCAACACTGGCTTAGCAGGTGTCTGATTCAGTTACATTGTAAGAAACAGCACACAGTCCAATATATTGTATTTAAACTGTAGATCTTCTGTTGCTATTACCTATAGGAAAACTGGTAGATTTGTTTTTGTACATGGACTGGTTTTTATGTGGTCTTCACTTGGTGCAAGATGGTCATAAGTTGCCTGACCAACGAGATCCATGTCCCAGAGCCAGCTTTCCCATCTTCACCTGGTATGACCAACTGGTAACAGGTTTGTTAATGGTCAGAGATGGCTAAAGGCCTGACTTGGACCTCCTAATGGCCATCTTAAACCACCTAGAAACCAGCTATATATACCAAAGCACCACCTTCACCTAGATTCGCGTAGTTACTAAATATTATTATGTTTTCTATATATTATTATATTGTATTTAACATCTTGCTAGTTGACGTTGATATGATTCCATTCTTAAAATGAAAAATGACATACAAGTTTGGGATAATTAAGTTTTTTTTTAATGTTGTTGTAAGACATGTTCACCAAGGCTGCATTTATTTGATCAGAAATACATTACAAACAGTAAAAGAATTATTACAAACTAAAATAACTGTTTTCTATTTTAATGTATTTTAAAATTTAATTCCTGTATTTGCAAAGCTGATTTATTTATTTATTTATTTATTTATTTATTTTACTTGTGTCTTAATTGCCAAATCTTTCAGAAATCATTTTGATATGCTGATTTGGTGTGAAATTATTATCAATTATTATTGGTGCTCAATAATTAATAGTGGTTCTTATTATGTAGTTTATTTTATAGTATTTGCTGCTTAATATTTTTGTGTAAACTGTGCTAAATTGTTTTGGTATTTTTGGATTAATTAAAAGTTTAAAAGCAACAGAATTTATTTGAAGTGGAAATCTTTTGTAACATTACAGGCTTGCTGACTTGCTGAAAGTATTAATTAATTTTAAACCTTACTCATCCCAAACTTTTAAACTGTTTCTACGAATAATATTAAGCAGCAAAAACTGTTCTCACCATTGATAATAATAAGAAATATTATTTCTTGAGCACCAAATCAGCATATTAGAATGATTTCTGAAGGATAATGTGACACTAAAGAGCAATGGCTACTGAAAATTCAGCATTGTCATCACAAGAATAAATTACATTTTAAAATATATTTAATTAGAAAACATTTTCTTCAATTGTAGTAATATTTCGCAGTGTCCTTAAATATTGCACATATGCTGTTTTAAAATATTAAGTTTCCTTAAATATTGCACACATGCTGTATTAAAATATTCAGTTTCCTTAAATATTGCACACATGCTGTATTAAAATTTTCAGTTTCCTTAAATATTGCACACATGCTGTGTTAAAATATTCAGTTTCCTTAAATATTGCACATATGCTGTTTTAAAATATTCAGTTTTTTCTTGTTCATCTCTGCATTAGTGGACAATGCGATGGATTCCCTTTTGGAGCTGTCAGATGCTGCTGAGGTCATAGCCCCACCCCCTCCTCCAGTCTCAGGGTTTGAGCAGGCAGCCGCTCTCCTGGGAGCCAACACCACTCAAGCAGATCCCCTCAGTGGAACGGCGCAAAGCTTCGCCTTTTCAAGCCAGCCTGCATCTCAAGCGGAGCTCAGTTCTACTGAAACACATCTGACAGAAGAGTTTGATGCTCTCATAGATCAGGAACTTCAAACGTTAACATCACAGCCGACACTAACTATCTCGCATCCTCTGACGTCCTCCATACCACTGTCTTCTCTGCCCCCTCCTTCTCAATCGATCCCTTTATCCTCGCTGCTTGTTACATCCCAGACTCAGCTTCCAGCTCCTCCAACTTTACCTGAGCAGGCTGAGAAGGCCTCTTACTCAGACTCCGGGCTCAGTGAGGCCCGTGGCGGTAGTTCACCTGTGAATGAATTAAGTTATGGTGGGGTTCATATCCCTGAAACCAACACCTTATCTCTCGACTTTAGTCACCTAACACTGGAGGCCAACTCTACTGAACCACGGCCCTCAGCCTTCCAGGTTTACCGTAGACCTGATGAACTCCGTAACCACTCAGCGGCAAAGCAGCATCAAGAAGCACTCCACACACCTGCCATGTTCTGGAACACTCAGGCCGCTGAGTTTCATCCTAGCGCTGTGGGGCCAGCCTTCATTACACCTGTCATTCCTAACCCCACACCTTGGAGCACTAATCCCATCCCTGCTGCTCAGTGGTTGGCTCATGGACCTATCAGACAAGCACCTCTGAAACCTTCTGCAACTGTACCGGAGTCATGGACTCTGCCCCCCAGGAACAGACTCAAATTGGAAGGGCAGTTGTTGGTGTTACTTAGAGGGGCTCCTGGATCAGGAAAAACCACCCTTGCCAAGTAAGCAAGAAGACACATATTTGGGATATGTGTGAGTTTATTGAAAAAAAAAAAAAAATGGAATAGCATAAAGGAAACCTCTTCTTTTTTGGTGTTTTAAGTTGCAGAAGAAGAAAGTATAATGTGCTTTTTATTTTTTTTAAACAATTTAGTCCATGAAAGCAGTTCATGACGTACAACACTCCATTATGCAGAGGAAATTGATTTCCTTAGGGGGAAGTTATAATAACGTCTTGAGAATGGAGTTTTGTGTCATTAAAATTAATTTAGATGGAGCTAACAGAATTAATGGATTGTTCTTTGGTAATGCTTCATGGGTGGTGTCAAATTTTCTTATAATTGTTGAAGGTTTTTTTCATGGTATATGATAATATCACCGTATTGTATTACAATACAAAAAAGGTTTGCAGGATAAACCTTGTTGTTTTAGTGAAGTTTTAGTGTACTTTTTAAATATTAGATAAAGAAAAGAACATTTAAGAAACTAAATTGTATTTTATATAGTAAAATTATTGAAAACAATAATACATGACAATTATCAAAGTATGCTGTAAAGAAATATCAGCGCAAATATTGTAATTCGATTTTGAGATGAACTACACTGGCAGAGAACCACGTTCACATCAGAATTATACTGACCACTCTGCTGTAGGGTATGTTCATAGGTAAATTGTATTAGTTTTTGTCTCTCTCTGTTGTCCAGTGCTATGTTGGCGCAGAACCCTGGAGGAGTTGTTTTAAGCACTGATGATTATTTTACTCGAAATGGACAGTACCATTTTGAGCCAAATTTACTAGGAGAGGCCCACGAGTGGAATCACCAGAGAGGTGAGTATTACAGGCCATTTTAGCTCAAGCCGAAGCAAAATGTCAGGTGTGTACAATTATTTTTAGTTATTGCCCTGTGTGTTAAATTAACTACCCATTGGCTACACAGTCTGATTTTGAAGATTATGTGTGCAGTTTTTTTCAGATCTTTTCTTCAGAAATGATTACCTATACCAGTTTAGTTTGTTGAAACAACTATAAGTCAGCAATTTGTATGCTAATTACTGTGAAATTGAACACGCTCCAACTTCATGTCACTGTAAAAGCATTGCTTGATTGTTTGAGAAACTCAACCAGCCTGACATGGCAACATTGGCTCAACCGGTAGTGTGAGTTTGGTGAGGGACTACCTGTTTGGATGAAAAAAAGCAGACAGATTAAAGGTTTTGAAAATGGTCATTATTTTTACTAATCTGCTCGGTACCACTGATGGTACATAAAATTACACACTTCACATTTAATCTTTATATAATCTTTCTGCAATTTCTTTGTGGTGATCAACATTTCAGCAAAAGAGGCTTTTGAAAAAGGACAGTCACCCATCATAATAGACAACACCAATATGCAATGTTGGGAGATGAAACCATATGTAGCCATGGTAAGCAATTTATTTTGAAATATGTAGTATGAAATAAGTTATTCACTTTCAGTATCTAACAATGACCATATGTTTTTGTATTGTAAAAAATCAGCTGTGGCTCTTCCAGGTTTAATTTCTCCAGTTGAACATTTTATTGTAATGCATATAACGTGGTTATGATAGATCTTATTTATTGGTGTAACTTTAGAATATTCCATACTTTACAGTGTTCACAGACATGACCCACAAACAGATTCGTCCATTGTGCTGACTGTAGGCCTATTTTTTTCTTTCTCCTAGGCACAGAAACACAGATATAAGGTGCTGTTTCGTGAGCCAGATACCTGGTGGAAAACTAAACCCAGAGAGCTGGAGAAGTATTTTAAACATAACCACAATTCAGAAATAACTATCCTTACTACACATTTCATATAATCCATAAACATAACTAATTTATGAACAATTCAAAACTTTAAACTGGTTTTCTTGGGAGTCTGAACAAGTAACCCTTATGTATGTACAGCTAACACACAACTGTGATCCAATGCTGGTCATTTCATGATCACGAATGTTTGCCAACTCTCTGTTTTGCTCTCTTTATAAAGGCGCACAAGGCATGAAGTCACAAAGGAGAAGATCCGACGCATTTTAGAACGGTATGACCGATTTGTCTCTGTCCAGAGCATCATGAATTCACAAAGACCAGAACCAATGCCAAGTGTTGTGGATTCGACCCAAACAGAGACTGAGCAACCCCAGTGAGTATATGCATTATATTCATTTTACTGCACAGTATTTTTGTTGTTTTAAATTAAAAAAAAACATGAACTATGTTCACACAGCAGCAGAGTATGGTTGTCTCAAACAGTATTTATACAGGATTTTACTGTGTCACTCCTTTAGTAACTATGAAAACACTGACTGTGAAGCCATACAATTTCTTATGTATTTAAACAACAATATGTATTTCTCTCATTCCCTTCAGGCAATCTTTACCCCTTGGCCTCAGTCATCCTGATCTTGTTGGTGACTCTGGATTGAGCAAACTGAACACAAACCTTTCCTCATCTCTGCCCGATGTGTCCTCTGTTAGCCAGACTTACAGGACCATATCTGGAGGTGAGGAAGAAGGTGAAATGGGCTCCTTCAGTTCCAAGGAATCCGTCTTGTTCCGTGAGAACATTCTGGAAGGGTCTGGAACACCTCAGTCTGATCTGCTTGATGCTGAAGGGTTAGACTTAGAGCTAGATGCCTGCCTTGTGGACACGGAAAAAGATTTGGGAAATTTGAGTCGCGGGCCAACTAAAGAATTTGTAGTGTCAGCGCAAGAAAAGTTTCTGGAGCCGCCTGTGGCATTTTCAGAGTCCATTGCTCAGCGTGTGAGGAGGGACAGAGTAAAAGATAGAAATGTACTGGGAACTAGTGCCATTGATCAACCTGTGAACTTTGACCCCAGTGTTGACTCTCCAGAGCCAGATAAGGAGGAGGGATGTGAAGGTGAGTCTCATTCTGAAGACAAAGTAGTGCGACCAGAGCTGTTGGATTTTGTGGGGGACTGGCCACTGGAATCTCAATCTCAGCGTCAAGGAAGATGTCAGAATTCAAAGGATAATACTGTTAAGAACACTGTTTTGGAATCCAGTGTTGTTGAAAACAAAGATAACACTTCTGATGATGAAGACAAGCATTCTGATACTGATAAGCTGAATACAGTTGAATTTCAAAAACTTGTAGATCTACTGCAATGTGGAATAAATTCTTCTCCGGGTTTTTACCAAGGTTCAGCTTCAAGTAAACGGACTACCCTGCATTCCCCTTCCTTTGGTGGAAAAGAGGGTAACTTGAACCTGGAGACTGTGGTTTGGCCTGAACTTCCTGACTGTGTGCTAGAGAGAACGTTCTCGGAGTGCACTAACCCATGCAAGGATTCTTCAAGTCCATCAAAACAGAGAGCAGACCTAACTGAGCAGTCTAGTCAGGTGTCTGCTGAGAAGAGCACACAGGATGAGGTTGAGCAGGAGGACAATGTGTTGTCAGAAGATAAATGCAGATCGAGCCCAAATGTCCAAGAAACTCTGTGTTCAAAGGTTGCCGTAGACTCAGAAAGCAGTCTGGAGAGACGAAGAGGGCTTAGCCGAAGAGTGGGGAAATCTTGTAAACTGGCACTTACCTTCACCAACCAAAGCCCTTCGTCATCTTGCTCACAATTTCCAGTTGTTTCACATCTGCACCCTAATCTTACACCTACAGTGGAACCACCTTCATTGCCTGTGGAGTCATGTTCCAGTGCCCAAACACAACCTCAGGACTTTGCCTTGCTTTGGCGAATTGACCAGCAGAAATTTTTTGAATTAGACTCTGACTTATCTAGTTGTGGTGTGTTTGTTTTGGAGGGAAACTCTTTGCGTTTCATCTCAAAAACAAGTGAACAGGAGTCTGCCTGCCAGCAGGGAGTGCCGTACCGTGTGATCCATGAGAAGGGTTCTCAGGTGGAAGAGAATGACTTTAGAGAATCTAACTCTAAAAAGCAAAACCTTGAGATTCTGAGCCGCCATTTCAGACGTGTCTCCATTGATATTCTAGAGGACCTTTATGAGAAGTGCCATCAAGACATCGAGTGGACAACCAACTTGTTACTAGATTCTGGAGAACGACTGTATAAAGAAGATGATGAGGAAGATGATGATTTGGTTCCTGAGGAAGAGTCATGTGAACCATCTATAGAACCATCAGAAGCTGTGATGGGCTCAGAAAGTGTCCAGGCTAGACCTGTGTTCTCTGATGACTCCAGCAATAGTTCAGGAAGTAGCATCAGTCCCAAGTCCCAAGAAACTAACCTTAGTGATGTTAGCCAAGCTGATGATGATTGGAGTCCAGGTCAAAGTTCACAAAGTGAAGCTGAAGGATCTGATGAGGCAAGCGTGACAAAGGAGAAATGTGAGCCCAAAACTTCCATTGAAACATTGAAGCAGCCGACAGAAGGCACTGAAGTACAACTGGAGGTTACGGCAGCTAATGAGCAACAGACGGACAACACAGGTCAGCAAGGTCCAGCGCAGGAAGAGGCATTAGTGACAGTAGGTGAGAAAGTTCAATGCCTGGAGGAAGCAATGAAGGAATGGAGTGAAGAGGAGGCAGGAGAGAAGGAAAAGGAGGATGAGGAGACAAGAGCAGAGGTGAATGCCATAGCACAGTCACTGCTGTGTCTGGTTGATGAAATGGATCGCAAAGAGGACGAAGAGAGGAAGGAACGAGAAAGGGAGAGAAAGAGAACTGCACAGGGGGGGAGGGAGCCAAGTTCAATGGATATTCAAACCTTGGAGCTGAAACTTCCAACTGAACTTGCATTGCAGCTCACTGAGCTTTTTGGACCTGTTGGGGTCAGTCCAGGTAATAAAACTTCGAATCAGTATGTCAAATAAATAATTCAGTTATTCATTTAGTGAATAAGTCAATCGCTCCAGTGACATCAATTGGCAACCCAAAACAATACCAAATCCGTAACTCATATTCAATGTAGTGTGGGTCTATATTTTTCAAACTTTGGGTAGTTTTGTTCATGGTTTTTACATGACCTACCCATGGTGGAATTTCTCTAATTTGGCTATCTTCTACCAAGTGACAGATGAATTTGCTACAAAATATAGTAAAATTTGATTGGACCCACAGTCTTGAACAACAACAGATATTGGGAAGTGTTTTCTCTCCTTTTAAAAGTTGATGCCTGTTTATTTTGTTATAACTGTATGATTATGTGGTTGGTTTCATTTTCATGAAGCATTGTTTTTTCCTTGCTGTCTGCAGTCCTGTTCGAACATTAAACTATTGTGTTCCATAAAGGCTGAAGCCCATTAAAAGTAATTGAGTAGTTGAGTTCAAAAGTAGTGTGACAGATAAAAAGAAAAAAAAACTGTGATCCTAGTTTTGTTTTTAATACGGTAATGTGAAAAGAAATGAGTAACCACATCAATCCTCATTCACACTCATAAAATTGTTTTAAAATCTCTTTGAACTCCATATGGTTGCAGGTGCGTTTTCATCAGATGACTGTACAGTGCAGATAGACCTGAACTTGGCCAAACTGCTTCACCAGAAATGGAAGGAGACTATACAAGTGAGTTCAGATATTTTGATTTTCTTATGATTACAGTGTTTAGATATTAACCCTACAAAAACAGCATAGGTTGTTTAATGTGACTGATTCTGAATTTATGTAAAACTTACCTAGTGTCTATTGTCTTTGGCAGGAGAAGCACAGACAGGCAGCTCTGTCCTATCAGCTAATGCAAGAGAGTGAGTCAGCTTATTCTCTCAATACACACAAACACAAAAGTGATTACAGATGTACTCCATATACTAACCAGCAGTGATATAATAAAGCATTAAGAGAGAAATCACATCTCTTTCAGTTTAATCTTGGGTGGCCATGCTGGGCAGTCAGACCCAGAGTGAAATCTTAATGGCCCACTATTTTGCTACATCTGTCTCAAACATCTGTCTGTCTTTCTTTCTTTCTTTCTTTCTTTCTTTCTTTCTTTCTTTCTTTCTTTCTTTCTTTCTATATATTTCTCCTTTTCTTTCTTTCTTTCTTTCTTTCTTTCTTTCTTTCTTTCTTTCTTTCTTTCTTTCTATATATTTCTCCTTTGTTTGTTTGTTTGTTGGTTTGTTTGTTTGTTTCTTTCTTTCTTTCTTTCTTTCTTTCTTTTTCTTTCTTTTCTCTATATATACAAAATGAAGTCATCCTTTATAAGCTGTTTTTAAATCTAATTGTAAAATGTTTTTATTTTTACATGTCTATTTATTGTTTTCTATGACGTTTTAGTGCCACGTTAAAAAATAAAAAAATCTAAGATTACGAGATTAAAGATCTAATATTTTGAGAATAAAGTCGAAATTGCGAGAATAAAGTCGAAATTACGAGAATATAGTCGAAATATTTCGAGAATAAAGTTGAAATTACAAGAATAAAGTCAAAATATTTTGAGAATAATGTCAAAATTACAATAATTAATTCGTAGCAATTACGAATAAATTACTATAGCCTATTGCGCAAGCAAATGGCCCTGATTGGGAACATCAGGACAAATTCCAAAGTCTCAGCTTTCAAATTCTGTCAGTTTTATAGTGAAATGGAAACAATGTGTCTTACAATAATGTGTTTTTCACACTCTTTTAATGTGGCATGACAGATCGCTGTATTCGCCTCAGTTTAAGCAGCATGTGAATCAATCATCTTTCTGATTACATTGAGACATTTCTTTCATTAAATTAGGCAATACTGATTTTTTTTATGCTTTGTGATGTTCTTCATGTTTATATCATGCTATAACTTGAAATAAACTGACAGATTTTTAAAGCTGAGACTTTGTTTTACATTAAAAGTACCAAAATCACAAAGCTTATTGCTATTGGGTGGATGGTATACTACAAATAATGATTGCAATCGAAGACATGAAATATTATTTCCAAGCATACTGTCCCTGTGAGTATATGACACACGGTATGATTTCTGCTAATAAACCCACATATATTCAAATCAATTCCAGTGCCCTGGCAACTTCTCCCGGTGCTCCCAATCTAGGCCATTTGCATGTGCAATATAGGTTATACTCTCAAATTATAACTTTAATTGATTCAGTTCTCTAAATTTTGACTTTATTCTCAGAATTTTGACTTTATTCTCGAAATATTTCGACTTTATTCTTGGAATTTTTACTTTATTCTCAAAATATTTCGACTTTATTCTCGTAATTTTGACTTTTTTTTCTCAAAATATTACAACTTTAATTGCGTAATCTTAGATTTTTTGTATTTTTTAACATGGCACTAGAATGCAGTCGTTTTCTACTAAAAAACATTCAGTAATCAAATTTGCAGAGACAAAATTCATATAATATAAAAAAATTATATGTGGAAGAGGGGTGCACAGAGGTGGTTGACGAAAGTGACTGTTCATGGCACCATGGAGGCACTGTAGTGCACAAAATTGGGAATATAACTATTTATACATTTGTTAAAAGTTTAGCAATAGTTAAAGTATAATCTTACTAGAACTGATTATGCCAAACATTTTTTACCTTTTTGTATGCTTTGTTGGAAACCTCTGAGGTGGGAAAGGCCAAAAAAGAGAAAATACAGACATTTTTAATAAACATTTATTTACTTAAAAACTACATGCTTTTTTTTTTTTTTTTTTTAAATGTATATTAATGATACTTAACATCTAATAGTTCTCACAACAAAAACAAGGGATGGATTTGTGTCTCTAATGCTTTAGAAATGTCATGAGACACCAAAGTGTACCCAATTTGTGAAAACTCTGCTCTATACTGAAATAATTTTTTTCTATTTCTGCTCTTTGCTCCTGATCTCTCTTTGTGTCTCCATGGTAACGAAGGTCCTGTCCACTGGGGTAGCAAAACCAGACTGAGAGACCAATTAGGTTCGTGTGAAGAAATTCCTTTTATGGATCACTGGAGTGCATCCTGTGCTCCTGTCTCACTGAGGGACATCATGATTGAAGAGCAGGTGATGCAAGACAGCATGGAGAAGGTAACAGTCACACATAGGAAAAAACAATCACTGCCTAGAACTTTAAAAAAAAAAAAGTAGTGAAAATTATCAATGTTTGGGTTTTAGTCCAGATCAAGTCGGAGGGATATGGATAAGAAAGACGGTGCAGCCAAGCTGAAAGAGAACCAATTGTTTTCCATGTTCCCCACCATAGACCGACATTTCCTCAGGGATATCTTCAGAGATCACAAGTGAGTATATGATGCATAGTGATAGACATGTACATTGTAGACAATAAACAATTATTAAGAAAGCAGAAATGACCTGAAAGGAAATGTCTCTTGACCATCTGCTTGTGTTTGTGTAGTTACTCTCTGGAGCAGACCGAACAGTTTTTGCATACTCTACTTGATGACGGTCCAGTCAAAAATGTAGTGGCTCCTGAACCTGCCCCTCAACGTAATGGTGCGCACAGAGCTCCAAGCAAAGAGCGGGTATGCTACATGCGACCATATGGCATACTGAAATGAAACAAAAACCCTGTGTTGACGCTTTTTGACTCACTCACTCAGAGATGGAAACCGAGAGATGGAGAGGTGGAAGCTGCTCAATTTCAGGATTCGGAGGATCCAGAATATGAGGACTTCCGCACAGAGGCAACACTGCAGAAACGTCAGCAGATAGAGTGTTTTGACAAGGCAGCTGAAGCTTATCGACAAGGACGAAAGGATGTGGCTAGTTTCTACGCACAACAGGTTCAAGATATGAATATTATAAAACTGATCGAAAAACAAAAGAATAGTTTTGAGACAAAAACTAAATTTTAAATGTTACAAACCCAGTACAAACTCGCAGAAATTGTGTGCAACTTTTTCAGCAGCCTTGCTTCCAGAAGCATTTTCACTTTCATTTTTCTTATAGGAATTTTAAAAAAAAGTGTCTTTAAGTTATAAGCTATGAATCAAATCAATCAGCAAGAAAAATCATACCAAAAGACAAAGGTACAAGACTATGTTCCTTAACAGCTTTAAAAAACTACAATCCCATGAAGCATTGGAAATGACAGTCAAATTAAAAACAATGGTGAAATATGAAAGTATTGATTTGTTGGATGGTATATATCGCGATTCTCTGATTGGTGGCGATTTCTTTGCAGAATCATGGGTAATTGTATATTTTTCACCAAGAAACCATCAACCCACATTTCTTTAAATAACTTATTTAAATAATCATATTTAACAGTGGACTGTTAACCATGATTTTTGAAAATAAGTTATTTAAAGAAATAATGTGGGCTGATGGCCTAAAAACATACCCTTGATTAATAGCCTTGTAGGTCTATCTTTAAAGTTATAGTTAAAAATCAATTGAGATATATATTTTATTTATTTATTTATTTATTTATTTATTTATTTATTTATATTTATACATATAGAACATTACTGGGATTTTTACTTCCGTAACCTAACTGTTGGACTCTATAGAAATCAAAATTTGTGCAAGTTCACGACTAGGAATTGCTAATTCATGGACTGAAGAATTACTGATTTCTCTCGATTCCTAGTTATCTCTGGGCCATTCTAGGGATTTCCAGAGTTTCTACTGAATGAAGTACTCATTCCATGAAGCAGTTTAAATAATGTAGTAAAATAAGAGTTTTTTTGTATCACATCTTATTTGAACTTTCACGACCCTTACTGTTGAGCTTTATTTCCTGTCTATTAGCTTAAAAAAATGCATGCAGAGTACAGTGCTTTTCTTTTATCAAAACTCTTACTTTAAAAGTTTCCATGCTCAATTTTGTGTTCTTGTTTAGGGTCACATTCATGGGGAGAAGATGCGTGAAGCGAATCACAGAGCAGCCATGCAGATCTTCCAGCGAGTGAATGCTTCACTCCTGCCTCAGAATATTCTAGATCTCCATGGACTACATGTGGATGAGGCCCTTCATCATCTTAGTCAGGTTCTCACCGACAAGAATTTAGGTAAATGAACCACAAACAACATTTCTAACAATTAACACTTTTTCTATTGTGTACAGCAGATGGATTGAACAGGTTTTGGTGTGTTGGGTAATTTTTCAGAGCCTGGCATTATCGTTATTTATTTATTTATTTATTTATTTATTTATTTTGTAGAATTCAGTCAAGGTTTGTGTCAGCCTCAGCTGTCAATCATCACAGGAAGAGGCAATCGCAGCCAAGGGGGAGTGGCACGCATCAGGCCTGCTGTACTAGACTACCTCAAAAATCATCACTACAGGTATATTAACTGCATCCAGAATTTTTGAAATATTAATTTTATATATACATTAGAACAATTAAAAAACATGTAATATATGTAATCTGAATAGGAGGAAGCCAGCAGCATTATAGAAACATTCTAGGACTTTTTTTTTTAAATTTGATATTTTCTTTCCAATCATTTCTTTCTGTCTTTCTCACAGTTTTACTGAGCCTAAGACCGGATTGGTGCTGGTCACACTTCACAAAGAGCTGCTACAATGAAGCATTTACTTTTAGATTTCTCTCTTTCCACTGCCTTAATCTAAAGTGCCAGTAATTATTGTTTTTTTTGTTTTTTTTTTTGTTTTAACTACATACACCATTTTCATGTCTTTCTGTAATTGTGCAAAAGGTTTTCTAAGTCATAAAAAAATCAAGGTACTACATATTTACACAGTGTTTTATATTGTATTGACATGTACATACATATTATTCTTTATTGAATGTTTATTGATGCTTCCTTATAAGGCCATTAGGAATCAAATAATCCGTCTTCCTAATCCTAATCACTACAATTTTACGTAATTAAGTTTTTTGTTTTTTGGCCTTTTGTCACATTATATATAATGGCCACACATTTTTCCTAACCAGGCCATATAGAAGAAAAAGTGGGTTGTTATTCAGGTACTTGTTTGATATTTAATTTTATTTTTATTGATCCATACTTTTGGTTTATAAGTGTAGTGCAATGTCAGTTTTACAAGATCTAGGATGTTATGTATGGAGATAGGAATGGGGACATCAAAGGATGGCTTATTCTCTTCAGTGTTGGTATATATAGAAATATGTTAATAGAGTTTCTGGAAATATAAATGCTGATCCTCAGTCAGCTTTGCATTTTAGTTTGTTTGTGAGCAGCTTGGACAGATCTTAGATCAGAATTGAACATTTCATGTTGCTTTGCTGTGCTAGTATTTGATTTTTAGCTCAGCTTTGGTTTTTATATTTCCAGTTTGAAATGTTGATGCCACACATATTTTATAGACATCTTAATGCTGCTATGCAAATCACAATTCTTATGTGTAAAAATTGGTCTGAGAAAATATTTTTGTGAAATTGTATATTTTGAAACTCAAAAGATTTTATATGTAAAATTTTCTTTTATTTTTGTTAGAAATTATGGTTGGGGGAAAAAACTGAAGAGAAGAATAAAGTCTTAACATGTGCGAGCTTTCATTCTTTTGGTCAAATTAAAATGTTTTGTAATTAGCACAGCACCAGGGCTTAGCGGAGCATGTGCTTGGAGCTCAAAATCACAGCTAAACATTTTCTGCATCCTCGTTTCTCTTGCTCTACGTTTCCTCTTTAATCAGTAGAAACCGTTGGTGGGGGAAAATATAACTCAGCATGTTGAACGCTTGGTAGCTGACTTTTGTTTCAATTAGTAAAGGTCAGATTCCTCCATGATGAAAGTGGCAGCTGTTGAAGTGAATGCAGTGCACTTCCTCTCCATCAGAGGGCAGAGAATGAATTATTCATTCCATCTGAAATTGAATGTAAGACTTTATTAAACAAACAACTTGTTTGCTGTATTGATTAAAAATCTTCAATGCCCTTGAAAATTGTCATTGAAAATTTGAATTGTTTGAATTGCTACCTTCAGGTAATCTAAATACAGCACTGATGGTTTGTCAGTGGTAAACACAAATTCAAAGTCCATGACAAAACTGTCATGCTTGAATAACATGTCCTTTTATAACCTAAGCAAGTGCTTTGATATTGTGGTATTTATTCTATTTCATTTGAACTTAAACTTCATGTCCTCTTTGGGATCTGAGAGACTCTCGGGCTGTTTTAATACTATATTGTCTGACAGACCTCTTTAAAATGTGATAACAAAATAATGATTAATTTCAAAACTATTAAAATGATTTATATACAGACTGCACTGGGGTCTCAGGGACCCCAAAAAAACAAAAAAAAGGTAATTCTCATCAGGACATGAGAGTTAACGTAGGGCTTGATCGTGTTCTTGTTTGTATCTTTGTTTCTTTGCTGCATTATATAATGAGTTCTTGACTGCAGAAGAAGCAAGACTCAACACCGTAGATGTGCTGAGAACGTCACAGCGGAAGCTTAGAAGAGATTTGATGTACGATTTTACAGAGAAAAGAGCCCAGCCTCGCATTTCACTTCCCTCTACTAGAGGATGCAACATATGCTCTGTCTGTGAAGACATATATTTTCTCTCTGTGCCTAAGAGTACTTGAATTTCCTGAGTTTAACAGTTTAACTTTGGAGAAATACGCAGAATTCGAGTTCTGATCTTTTCTTAATGCTTAATTAAACAAAATAACAGATGCTAAATTGAGCTTTATACGCACTTGTGAATCTCACGGTTGAAGAGTTCAAAGAGGTGAGTTGCTTGCTTCTTTGTAATACATGTATTAGCTATATCGTGCCTCAGTTTAAAACTCTGTATTCGTTTTATAAATCTATAAATGTATTTTCTGTCTATAAACTTATTTCATCTGCATAAATTGATCAATAATCCAAACCTGGTATTCATAATGTTCATTATTTGTAAGGTTCTTAACCAGTTTAAATTTAAATGAATTATTTTTAAATGTTGGTTGAAATTTATTTTTGAAATATGAATTTTTTTATGTCTTTAAAAAAAATAAAATCAGAATATTCTTGTTCCCTGGTTTAATATAACGTGGTTAACAAAGGCTTCAGTAAATAAGTAGTTTGGTAGTTTTTGTTAATATATCTAATTTTTTTATTTACTAATTATTTTTTGATGAACAAAAATGTAAAAACATATTTCAATCTATATTTTTATTATACCTTACAAAGCTTTAGAGACAGAGTGGGCTCCATTACCAAATGTTTTGTAATCCTCTAAATTTAGATTATTTTTCCAATACTCATAGTATGTCTTTCAAGAAGCACACAAGACTTTTAGAATCCTGAAGTGTTTCAGCTGTCGATGAAGATATAATTATTGGAGTCATTTTATAATACAATATTCTCTATATAAGCACAGAAATGTATCTAAACTGTAGAGGCTGTTAAATGCTTGCCAGATTATTCTTTTTCTTAAAAGTAATCTGTCTGACAATGTCAAAAAGTGTTTTCAGACAGAATATATTGCACCCATTTGGCCTTTTGCGGTATTAACTGCAGCAGCTGTTTGAATCATCAGTGTACTTTCCTCTCACGACAGCCATGTAGGCCTAAGAAGTGCATCCATTGCCATTTCGAGAATCATCTATAAATTCGTGTTATGTCAAAAATGTCCTTAACAGCACTGGCCCATAGATTTATTAAATAAACAAATATGCTGTGGTATTTGTGTTAAACAGCATTTTTTAGAACACTCATAGCCAAAAATTCTTAAATTCGACTTTAGTCGATAGCAGGGCCATTGTCAACGGGAAGCGTTGTCCTAGGCCTTATAATGAAAGAGAGATCTGCTGTGCTCTGTAGTATAGCGAGACATTGTATTGTATTTCACATCTATGAAAAATGAGGAGAAAGTGAAAAATTGAGTGATTGTATATTGCATGATATTTTAGTATTTATTTGGTACTTTAAAGATATTAATGGAATGTTTAAGACAAAAATGAGAATGAGAAAATGACGCAGTCTCACGTCGTTTCAGACTTGTATGACTTACTTTATTCTGTGGAACACAAAGGAATGTATTTTAAAACATTGCAGCTGAAACAAAATCTGACCCCCTAGTCTGTCACTATGGACTAAAAATAAAAAATAAAAAAACAGAACGAGACACCTTTCAAAATAATTTCTTTTGTGTTGCACATAAGACAGAGAATCATACAGGTTTGGAATGACACAAGGTTGAGTGAACTATTTCTTTAAATATAAGACAAATTAGATTACAGATAAATCTATTTCAAGGTTACATATAAATATCTCATTGTATAAAAACATTTCTTGGTGTGTTGTGTATGCATAATAGTAATTTTACTTCTTCATTCTTTTAATTATGCAGGAGTCAGAAAGAGTACAACGGTCAAATGAAAGATACAGCTGGGTGACTTCTCACTTCTGGTTTTCTGTCTTAAGTATCTCTAATGGTACATAATGACCTCAGTTCCTAAACCTTCACTGGAATACAGAGCCGAGGAGTGAATCGCCACATCACAAGACGAAGACCGTGAGGAAGACTTCAGAATGCTGTTTAACTTTCAGGGTTTTTACTCTTAGTCCTCAGTTCTACAGACTTGAAATTACAAAGATGACTTCATCATCTGTTGGACACCACTGATATATTTTTTTAGAAACATTAGACTGTACTTTAAAATATCTACAAAACCAGAGACAGAAGGATGAATGGGTTAGCAGAGACCTCAGTGAAATGCGTACTGGTCGGGGACTGCGCAGTGGGTAAAACTGCACTTCTTGTACGATTCACTTCTGAAACTTTCCCAGACAGCTACAGACCAACTGTCTACGAAAACACCGGCGTTGATGTTTTCATGGATGGAATCCAGATCAGCTTGGGACTGTGGGATACAGCAGGACATGATACATTCCGCCAGATCCGGCCCATGTCCTATCAGCAGGCCGATGTGGTTTTGCTATGTTATTCAGTGGCAAATCCAAATTCGTTAAATAATTTGCGGCATAAATGGATCGCTGAAGTGAGGGAATATCTTCCAAAGGTACCTGTACTGGTTGTTGCCACACAGACAGACCATCGTGAGATGGGCCCGTATCGTGCTAACTGCACCACGTCCTCGGAGGGCAAACAGGTGGCACAAGAGATCCATGCCAAGGGATTTCTGGAATGCTCGGCTCTCAGCAATCGTGGTGTGCAACAGGTTTTTGAGTGTGCCGTTCGAACGGCTGTTAATCGGGCACGAAGACGGACAAGGCGGAGACTGATGGACCTTAACCCCTGTAAAATCTCCTGATGCTTTTAAAAGAGAGATGTTGTTTAATTCTGATCACTAAGACAAAATAGTTTCTCACACACAAAACCAATTATTTGAAGCCTCAACAAAGACTTACAGACACTGATGTCTTAAAACTGTTTACTTAAAAGACTTGTTTGATTTTGAGTCGTCTAGTCAGGTTCTGAAATCTGACCATATTAGACACATTACAGACACTGAGCAGGTATTTAGTTAGGTCGCACTTTGTATTAGGTGGCCATAACTACTATGTACTTACATTTAAATTAATCATTTGTGTACATATGTTTTTACATTGTACTTATATTTTACAATTACATCTGTAATTACATTATAATTTCACTGTTGACCCATGTCTTACACCTTAACCCACCCTTAAACCCGTATCCTACCTCAATAGCAGCAGAAGTGTTTTGCAATACAATATAAACGCAATAAGTACATTGTACTTATTTTTTGATAGTTAAGGCCACCTAATATAAATTGGGACCATTTATTCATTAAACAGCTGTGTCCTTGTTAATTTTATGAATACAGAATACTGAACACAGGATTTTACAAGTCGAACATATCTTTTAAAAGACACGTGCGTCTTTTATTGCATTGCTACATGTGTTGGAAAATGTACATTTGTAGATTGTAGTTCCTCAAGTTCAGCTTTAAATTTTATTCTTGTGAATCGAAACAGAGCCTTAAAACTGACACTTAGTCTGCTGGTTCCTCTTCTACGCATGTAATCATGTAAAATAAAGATTCACATCATAATGTCACACTGAGATCACATTGTGTAATCTTAATTTTAGGTGGTGATTAAATCACTTTGGTTATGTATTTCTGATTTGCTGACAATGCTTTTTGTCTTTGATATCTTGTTTATGGAGCTTAAAGCTAAAAGGAGGATTTCAGTCATGAAGTTCTTATTCTTAAATGATGGATTTCATAGTCTTTATGAAGTCACCTAAGTAGTTGTTTTAATAAAAAGAGTTTAGCTGGTACTTTGCTAATGTATCTGTGTAGTTTGTCATGCACAGCGAACCGTGGAAAATGTTTTTACATACGTTCTGACTAAATGAACATGTTCAAATTCTAAGAACTCCTAAATATGACGATCCCCTTGTGAAGGACCCCCTTCCTAAAACATAAATTTAGCTAATTTAGACTTATTTTTACTGTATGAGAAAAAAATAGAGATATATTAAAAAAAATAGCGATTCAAAAATTCAATAATTGGTGTTACTAAAGTCAAAATAAATAATTGGTGTTACTAAGTCAAAATAAATTATATTATCTCAAAAATATTATTATTTGAAATGTGTATTAATGAGTGACAATTATTTGTATAGCATTTTTTTTTAACAATAAACTTTGTTGCAAAGTGTTTTTTTTGCGCTTCATTCCACTGAAATTTTCTGTGGCCCACATAGCCCCTTCTGGAGGCCCCTTGGGGGTCCCCATACCTCATTTTGAATACGCCTCACTAAAAACAGTTTTAATAGAGATTATTCCATCCTATTCAATTGTAAAAACAAAGTCTTTGACAAACAACAATACATTTTTGAAGATATATATTATATATCTTCTATATATACTTCTATATATACGATATACAATTATGTGTATATATATATATATATATATATTTATATATTTATATATGTATGTATAATTCTATATATACAATATATTACTTATACATAGACTTGTCTTTTGAAAATCTCGTACATTTTTAAAACACTGGTAAATTGGACCTCCATTATAAATTAGTTACTGACATCATAAACATTAATGACAAAATATCTGCATAGAAAAGCTGTTTCTTACCTCATTTGATGTAAAACATTCTGTATATAGTATGTAGCAAAATATGGCATGTTACAAACAAGCTATGAATTATCTCTTCTATCGTTATACAATAAACATCTGCATCTGGTATCTGAGATAGTCTTGACGTATAGTTACTTTGCAAGCCACGGGTTAAGCGTTTTTTTCACACCAGATATAATATGTGATACATTGTACATAATGTCTTCTCCATTACGACTGCACATACATGTACGTGCAGGACATAAAATGAGAATGTTATTTATATCCATTCTGAAGCACTCTGTTCTGAGGTTCCAGGTTTGGTTGTCAGTGTGAGTGTGAGAATTAAGTGTGTGCTAGTGTCTGGTGAGAATGAATATGAAGAAAACTGAGATAGAGTTCATGTTGTTTGAGCTGATCTCTACTTAAGCTTCAACAGTACTGTACAATACTGTACAGACCTTCTTGGTTATGATTATAATTTGTACATCAGATATTTTCAGATTTACAGTGCATCACAGCAGACTGACAATTTGCTTGTCCAGCAAACTGATTGCACCGTGCAGGTTTGGACACAATATAAAACAGGTCATGTGGATAAGGCTTGATGGAAAATTAACAGAATACAGCTATTTATTATATTTCCAATATGTAGTTTCTGACATTTTGACACTTCGTGCCATGCTTTACTAGACAGCAAATTAAACATCAAATTAACACACAGGCAAAATGTAAAAACAAAGGAGATGAGTGCTTCTACTCGCACTACATAAAAGGAAGAGTCAGAAGAGGAGCAGAAGAAGACAGAAAGAAGGAGTATATGTTATGTGGTTTATGGAGACGAAGTGATGTAGGCCGGTGCTTTTGGAGAACTAAAGAGTTAAGACCCTGAAACCACATCCCAGCAGGAGAACGTCTCTTTCTGAACTGACTGAAACCACGTTGTGCTTCATGGCTCCATAGAAAAACGTTATAACTGCAATGCGAAATGTAAATACGATGTAAATCTCTTTTCTAAATGTTTTGTAAGTCAAGGTATTCCTGTGCTATCAGAAATATTTTGTACCTCTAAAAATCTACTGTGAGTGTGTGGTTTAATGAACCTTCCCAGCAGGCACAAAACAGGCACACAACGTCATAAGACGTTGGTATTTGGTTAAATTTCGGTTGCGACGTCGGGTGACCAAAATTCAACATAAATTCAACGTCTAATGTCAATGTTAAATTGAAGTCCAATACCGACGTCAGCTGACGTTGAGATTTTGTTGTTTTTAGGTTGTGCAACCAAAATCCAACGTTAAGTCAACGTCAAATTGACGTCAAATTTTGACGTCAACCCGATTTTCATTTTCAACCAAAATGCAACGTCTGTCCGACGTCATGTCCAACGTCAACCTGACGTTACATAGACATCTGGTGCCTGCTGGGTTTGCTCTTGAGAATAATGAAAATGAATGGTGGCATTAAATATAGTCAACAGGACTGAACTCAAACTGCAATATATGTATATGTATGTATGTGTGTATATATATATATATATATACACACACACACACACACACACACACAACAAAAGAGGAAGTAAACACTATAAAACAATTTTATTTAGTACTCCATATGAATATAATGTATGTGCATGTGAAAAAAAAAAAATCTGTATGCGTTTATCCGTACAAAAAAAGGCATCAGGGTCCAGTGTTATTTTGTACTTAACTTTAACCGTACAGACAAAAACAGTTGAGACATTTTACAAAGTATCTTTTTTTATATTTTACTTTTGTACTGACATGAATATGAATAAATGATGATAGAATTTCCATTTTTGTGTAAACTGTCCCTGTAAAGAAAGAGGCATTGATGTGCGTAAGAGAGACTGTTGAAGATGTTATACAGGTGTGTGTGTGTGTGTGTGTGTGTATATATATATATATATATATATATATATATATATAGTTAATATGCCTTAGTGCATATTTGGCCAATTTACAGAGTGCTGTGGTCTGCACAACACACTAAATCAATACACGCACACATATACACATTCGTTCTACGCGACCCACCACACATTCTGTTCTCTTTTTTTACAACAGGAAACACCTGCACTGTTCTTTTACCACATGAGCGTTCTGATACACATACACACACAATCCACCCATAAAGCATCAAAGCCTTGCACAATCACCTATTTTTGACAGTTAAGCCAAAACTAAGAGATTGTGTATCACCAGATAAGTTTCATATGCATTTAAGCTCCAGATGCTGAGGTGATGTTAAAATTGGCAAATAAATAAATAAATAAATAAACATTGGCAATTGGCAGAGATTACAAATCATCACCTAAACCTTTAGGACTTTCCACACTTTGTGTTGTCTGGCCACCAATAGTGAGTCAGAGAGGAAGGAGTGTGTAGGACATGGAAGATACCCCTGAAAATGATACTGAAAGAATCACCCTAATTTCAGAAAACACAAAGAGAATATACATCCTGAGTCATTTAGAGTCGTTATGTCATTTTATTGTGTCAGTTTTCTTTCTACACTTACCTGATCTGCCGCAGTGTAACATATGTGACCGTGGACCACAAATCCAGTCTTAAATCGCTGGGGTATATTTGTAGCAATAGCCAAAATTACATTGTATGGGTCAAAATGATCGATTTTTCTTTAAAGCAAAAAATCATTCGAATATTAAGTAAAGATCATGTTCCATGAAGATATTTTGTAAATTTCTTACCATAAATATATCAAAACTTATTTTTGATTAGTAATATGCATTGCTAAGAACTTCATTTGGACAACTTTAAAGGCCATTTTCTCAATATTTAGATTTTTTGCACCCTCAGATTCCAGATTTTCAAATAGTTGTATCTCGGCCAAATATTGTCCGATCCTAACAAACCATACATCAATGGAAAGCTTATTTATTCAGCTTTCAGATGATGTATAAATCTCAATATCGACAAATTGACACTTAAGTCTGGTTTTGTGGACCAGGGTCACATGGAAGCCCATTTCTGCCACTGAATAAAAAATAAAAACAGGTTATTGCGACTTTTTATCTCACAATTCTGACTTTTTTTCTCAGAATTGCGTGATATAAACTCGCAATTGCGGGTTATAAAGTCAGAAGTTATGAACAGATAAGAGAGATAATTACTTAAAACAGAAATGTAAAAAAAGATAATTATTTAAAACTGCTTTATTTTTTAGCAGCATCTATTTAATCATCCCTGAGGATGATTGTCTGCACTGGAGCATTATGGGAAATGTAGTTCTGCAGCATAATATGTCGAAGTGCACTACAGGATATGAAACTCTCCTACGCCTGAGAAAGAAAGAGAAAGATAGAAAGACGCCTCGAGAAGAACCACTTCCTGTCTTGTTCCTGTCATCATTTCAGACCCTACAGTCATTGTGTATGTATGTGCTTGTATTCCTGCGTAGGCGCTGGGAAATATGAGGGGGCTGTCTGACAAAATCTAAAGAGATTCAGTTACAAACAGCTCCCCAAAGGTGCTTAGAAATCTGTTACTTAAAATATAATTTAAGTACCTGTAAAATAGTACTTAAATTATAACTCACTGACACTTTGCATAGGGGACAAAACATATCCCACGATTTGATCTGCTATGAAACGTCTACACTTTGAAATGGACTTTTCATATTTATTTATTTATATATTTGAAAAGTCCATTTCAAAGTGTGTGTGTGTGTGTGAGAGAGAGACAAAATACTTAATTTAGAAAATGTTCTGTTCAATATGTTGATGTAATCGGTCGCATGAATTGCAAAGAATCTGTGATTTTTACCATTCAATTTTTTTTTTAATTATTATTTTTATTAAGTTACCTTGAAGGTCAGATATGAATGCTAGTTGTGTCAACATTTAACAAACATTTTGACATGCATATATATGACACATTATTTTTGTTTTTTTAAATGGTGACCCATGTTTAGCAACAAGCATGGAAAAACACTTTTCTGAGAAAATACAAATGAATTTGTTTACCTGTTTTAAACTAAAAGAATTCCTTGATACATCAATTTTCATTGTTTTATAGCCTGTTCTATCTCATGTAAAATATCAAAAATTAGTGCACTATTACAAATGTAGTCTGAATGTAGCGGCACTGTAGTATTAGTTTAACATATACTTTTAATTTCTGTGCTTCAGTCATTAAATAGAATATACACCACTAGTAAACTAATACAGGGAACAATATTACTTGTTCTCACTCTTTAATGAGATAGAAAGTTGATATGTGGCACAGATATTAAGAAAAGTTGGTTATTATTTTTTTTTCATTTCCCAGCCTGCAAAAGAGATGTGTCTAGAATTTATACCTTGTAACAAGTTACCTGTTAATCTCTGCTGTCTTGAAATTCAGTGTGTGCATGTGTTAGAGACAGACCTCTCTTCCTTTAAAATTCATTGTGTGTAACACTCAAACCACATGACCTGTCTGCACTACACTCTTGTCGGCTCTCACTGTGACGGACAGGACAAACACTCATTCACATACAATCACAATGGACAATCCTTCACAATTCTGCAAAAGATAACACAAGATGTTTTTTTTTTTTTGAAAGAACAGAAGATCTCCAATATTATAAACACACATTCTTCTTACATAGATAAGTATCTCCACGGTGAAAAGAAGTGTGTGTACGTGTGTTAGTGTGCATGCTATGTGATACCTCGGCTCTTGTTCCAGAGAAACAGTAAGAATGACATTCAGGCCTTCAGTGTTGTACCTGGCACACCACAACTCTCAACGTTTAGATCGCTGCGAGATTCGCAATTTCTCTGTCCTCCTCTGCAGCAAATAACATATGACCATGGACAGCAAATGACTAGCAACAGCAAATAATAACTGGCAGATTTTATTTCAGTTTTTGCCATTCTTCTGAAAAATGAAGATCATATTTCTTGTGGTTCACATTAGCATGTTGCTACATGGTAAGTTCATGCTCTTTTTAATGCTGATATCTGAGAAAAGAAAAAATATTTTACTAATCAGTATTTTGTCTTGTTTTTCAGTGTACGATAACTTAACATTCTTAAAACAAGATTAATTTTTTAATAAGCAAAATTGTGTCAGATAGCAATAGATTTTCAGAGTATATATTTTGAACTAATTTTCATACAAGTATTTCTTGTTATTTGTATATATGTACTATTATATATTTGCTATTTATCTGTATATAGTAATTTGATAAATACTGTGGTACTTAATGATTACCATGTTGTATTCATGGTATTTATGTCAGTACTAAAGTATTGAGGTGTTATCATACTAGGCTACATGTCTAAAACTAAATATTTTTATTATTTTTGATACTCTTTATTGGTGCCTTAAATCACTATGAATCATAGTTTCCACAAAATTACTATAGTTACCTGAGGAATACTGCAATGATCTGTTCAATTTCAACATATGCATTACTTTTTATGCTATATGTCTCAACGTGATTTTATGAAAATAACTAAATAAAATCTATTCTCCTTTCTAGTTGTTTTCTCTGCTCAGGGTCGTTTTGCTCAAAAACTGCTGAACGACCTAATGGAGAACTATTCTAATGCTTTACGGCCTGTGGAGGACACAGACAAAGCCCTTAATGTCACTTTACAGATCACACTCTCACAGATCAAAGATATGGTGAGCACTAAACACACACACAAGTCTATGGAATACTGACATTAAATTCTGCACCTGTTTTACCTCATAATTTTAATCAATAATAGAACTGAATGAGTTTACAGCTACATGCATCAGACCTACTGCAGAAACAGTGGGTTTGAAATCACTTCCGTTGGTTCGGAGATCAAGGCGTACTGTATATCGCACCAGCAAAACACCCACACGCTGTCCAACTGGCCTTGATGTGGCATCATGGTGTGTGTATGTTCTGATCATACTTTGGCGACTTAATGCTGAAACCGCAAAGATTGCACAATTGCCCTAAACTTTTAACCTCTAAAAATACATGCCTAACTCAAATTCATACTTATGCTGACCTAGTACTTAAATAACAACAGTTAACAATGTATTGACAGCAAATTTTCTAATGGTGCCTAGCCAATAACAAAGCATGTTTTCCCTTGAAAAGCTTTTGCTTTAGTGCTCAGATTTTACGTTGGACATCAAGTGGTGAACCACCACAGTAACTTATATGATATGTAAACAATTCATTCATTTAATAAGATCATACAGCTACATTGGAATGGTCATCAGCGAAGAAAAAAGATTTTGTCCAAATAATTATGTAGTTACAGAATTATCAACCAGCCAAACTTGCCTGCTCTGGATGAATAGCTGTGGTCTTCACTACAGTTGCAGTCATAATGGATAACTCTAGGTGTCAGTACTTATCAAATGCTTATTGTGGGGATCCTCTTCTCATTAACTCTCTGTATCCTGTGACACTGTAAACATTACAGGCGCATCTCAATAAATTAGAATGTCGTGGAAAAGTTAATTTATTTCAGTAATTCAACTCAAATTGTGAAACTCGTGTATTAAATAAATTCAGTGGACACAGACTGAAGTAGTTTAAGTCTTTGGTTCTTTTAATTGTGATGATTTTGGCTTTTCCACGACATTCTAATTTATTGAGATGCACCTGTATATATGCGTATGTATAGTGTGAGCTGCGTGACTAATGTTTAATAGTTTCTAGCAAGTGTGCCACTGCGGATCATGTTTTATTCTCACTTCAAAGTGTTTATTAAGTGCATCACTAGGTGTGATCAAGTGATCAAGTAACCTAAAAAATTGATGGATAATAAGATTTGTAGTTTTTTTTAAATCTTTTTTTTGTTGTTGTTTTCTCCATTCAGTTATTTATTTAATTCATGTTGTCGTAAAAGTAATGACTTATTCATTTGGTAAGGACATATTCATTTGAAAAAAAAAAAAATAATAATAATAATAATGAGCGTAGCAATTTGAGTGAAACACTGAATTAATAAATTAATATAAAATATAAATCTTAATATAAACAGAATATCTTTCTATATGGTTTGTCCCTCTATTGGTTTAATTGCAGCAGCACTCAAGCTAAAGTGCTGAATAATGTTTAGAATTATAAATAATGTTTCAATCTTATACATCTGGTGCTTCAGTGGAAGCAATAACATCTAACCACAAGTTTGTTTATTTCATTTGATAGTGACATGAGTATAAATGATGACAGAAATTTCATTTTTGAACAATCTATTTAACTGCTGTATTTCAATTGTAATTGTATAGTTTTACGTTCAGTGTTTGTGTGCTACGTCTGTGGATGATGGTTATATAAGTCACTGTTAGTCATTGTTATGTGTGCACCAGAAAGAGACAACGAATTTCTCATTCAAGAAGCACTGAATTTCCGCCCTGATCAAACTCAATCAAATATTAATTTACTGAACCTGAGGAGTACTTTTAACCAATGAGATGTGATATGTAGAAGGCATTAAGTGCAACCTAAGGGTTCAGACTTTCTTTCCTTTCATTCTTCATTGTTGTGAGAAAGTGTTCCATGTACAACAACAGGGTTTTATCTTTCAGTGCAAGACCCTGTGTGACTGAATACTTGGTCTTAACATACCATGTAACCCATACCGTTACCACAAAGAAAAATAGATATCTAACCTTATCACATTTGAACATGTTCACAATAAGTACATGGGGTTTCAAGCTCCAAAAGGACATAAGGTGGTGCAAAAGTAATCCATACAACTCGAGAGGCACAATCCTTAGTCCATGTCTTCTGTGATCACTATGTATGATAAATAGACCAAGATTTAGGTGGTTGTTCACAAATCAAATAATTGATTCATTTATATATACAGAGCCTAAATCAAAAATGACGGACAGGTTTGTAAATTAAAGTTGATTTTGCTTTGTGCTTGACTCTTTGTGCTAGGATGAAAGGAACCAGGTGTTGACCACGTACCTGTGGGTGCGTCAGATCTGGCATGATGCTTATCTGCATTGGGATAAAGATGAGTATGATGGACTTGAGGTCATTCGAATACCCAGCAATCTTGTTTGGAGACCAGACATTGTTCTGTATAACAAGTAAATACATGTCGCATACACACATTATTATCTTGCATAAAACAGGGAAACAAATTTGTTAATTGAAATATTACATAACGTGAGAATTTAAACATTCAGACTTAACTAATATAGACAGCAGACTCAAATTTGAAAAATGAATACATAAAAGACAGAAGAATTATTAACCTCTGTATTTCTTTTTCACTCAGTGCGGATGAGGAGGACTCTTCCGGACCCCCAGACACGAATGTGGTGTTGAGGTATAATGGTGAGATCACTTGGGACTCCCCTGCCATCACTAAGAGTTCCTGTAAGGTGGATGTCTCTTATTTCCCCTTTGATAGTCAGGAGTGCAACCTTACCTTTGGCTCCTGGACCTACAATGGCAACCAGGTATATGCACTTGATAGGTGTACACACTTAGCAAGTACAATAGTAAACATGCATACTTGTGTTGAATTATTCCAATAAGTTGCTTTGGATAACAGCTTTTTGAGTCCCACTTTATATTAGGTGGCCTTAACTACTATGTACTTACATTTAATTTAATCATTTGATACAATGCACTTAATGTGTACATGCATGTTTTTACATTGTACTTATATTTTAAAAAATACCTGCATGTAATTACATCTGTAATTAATTTCTATAATTACATTTATAATTACACTGTTAACACATCCCTTACACCTTAACCCACCTTTAAATCTACCCATACCACCAAACCTGTCCCTAACCTTATTTGTATCTCAATAGTAGCAAAAGTGTCTTGCAATACAATACGAACACAATAAGTACATTGTATTTATTTTTTGATGTAAGTACATACTAGTTAAGGCCACCTAATATAAAGTGGGGCCACTTTTTGTATCTGAATACATGTAAAATGTGCACAGTGTTATGTTACAATAGATTTAACATGTAGTCCCCTAATTCAATAACTGTAGGTATGAACAGGGGTATTTGTAACACATTTGGGCTTTGCTCATTTACTCAGAAAAACTTTAGTCTTAAGCACATGCAAGTCAACTGTCGAATTCAAAATATCCATAGGGATAATTCAGTCAAAAAAGAAAATTCTTCATCTTTTACTCACCCTCCAGTTGTTCCAAACCTGCATGAATTTCTTTCAGCTGTTGAACATGATAGAAGATAATTTGAAGAATGTTGGTAACCAAACAGCTGGCGGTAGCCATTGAAAAAATACCATGGAAATCAATGGCTACCGTCAGCATTTGGTTACTAATATTCTTCAAATCTGTAGGTCTGATGCATGTAGCTGTAAACTCATTCTGTTCTATTATTGATTAACTCATGCAGGTTTGGAACAAGTGAAGGGTGAGTAAATGATGACAGAATTCTCATTTTTGGGTAGACTATCCCTTCAATAAATGAATGAAATAAATGTAACACTAAATGAAAAAGCTCTACATACACTGAATATATTGTAGATGTATATGCTGTTAGTCAGTACATCCTCAACATCCACAGATTATGAAGTGAAATCAGAACATATACAAAAACACAGTAAGGAGGAATATTACCAATTGTATAAAATGTGTGGTGGCTGGACCTCTGTGTCATCTTCATGCATGGGAACCTGATTTCTGCTCATAGGAAAACATAAAAATAAATGGAACTTCAAAGAAGAAATAATTATTTACATATATGCATTTAAATTATATATAATTAGATATCCATATCTATTGTAAATGAATCCCTGTTATACAGAGGTAGTTTTGAAAATGTGAATTGTCCACGATAAAAGCTCCCATCATATCCACTGTTACCCCAGGTGGATATCAGAATGGGCATGGAGAGTGGTGACCTTTCAGACTTTGTGGAAAACGTGGAATGGGAGTGTCACGGCATGCCAGCTGTTAAGAATGTCATAATGTATGGCTGCTGCTCTGACCCGTACCCTGACATAACGTACACAGTCCTGCTCAAGCGGCGTTCTTCCTTCTACATCTTCAACCTTCTTCTGCCGTGTTTCCTCATCTCTTTCCTGGCTCCACTGGGCTTCTACCTGCCTGCTGATTCTGGGGAGAAGGTCTCACTGGGGGTGACGGTTCTGCTGGCTCTGACTGTATTTCAGCTGATGGTGGCTGAGAGTATGCCACCTTCAGAAAGTGTTCCACTAATTGGTGAGTAAGCAGAATTTGAAAATATTTGGATTTCTTTCTTTTCATTTCTCTCTGGCTAGAGAATATTGTCAGTTTTTTTAAAATGCTAAATGTGGTTCTGTTTATACAGTTTGGATATAAACAAAAGTGACAACCATATACTGTAAAGTGACTCAACTTCTAGACTTTTGCCACTGTCACTATGGTTAAATACCTCACTTATGGCTCAATTGGCCCCCTAGTGGAAGTTGCAAATATCAGTTTGTGAAGTGAAAGCAGAGTACATATTACACATCACAGTCTCAGTAAGACTCTCTATTCTTGGAAATGAATGATTTGTGGTTATTGCTGTAGCTGGGTGATATAGACAATAGAAAAAAAATCAAGCATCCAAGCATCAATCAAGCATCCAATAAAATTAAGATTAAGATTGTGTAACTAAATTATCACAAATAAGTTATAAAATATAAAAAAATTATATTTTATCATTTTTATTTACATAATATGTCATGCAAAGAAAAACAATGTCTATTGTTTATCATTTGTCATAAGCATTGACAGCCTCTTTGTTATTTATCCCTTGTTTGTCTTTCATTTAGGAAAATACTACATTGCAACAATGACCATGATAACGGCCTCTACATCTTTGACTATCTTTATCATGAATATACACTTCTGTGGAGCAGAAGCCAAACCTGTGCCCCACTGGGCCAAAGTCCTGATAATAGACTACATGTCAAAGATCTTCTTTGTGTATGAGGTAGGGGAGAACTGTACCACACCTGAAAGCGACCGAGGCCCATTGTTCTCTGAAGACCCACTGGCTAGCCTGGAGAGAGATGGGTATTTTGACAAAGGGTTTTATGGAGACTGTCACCATGATGACAGAAACCACAGTCAGTTTAACGGGTACAATCACAGAGACCACCGGCATGGAAATGGGTACCATCACAACAACAGTGACCATCGACAACAGAGGCATAACCAGCAAAGGAAGACCCGATCATCTTCAAATTCCCCTATCCGACAGAATGCCCATCATCCAAAATACACACACTACATTGGCCGAGATGGAAGTGAAAAGCTGCCACTGACAAGCCAGGAGAAACTCAAAGATAGCGAACTCTCCATTCCAGAAAAACTTACTGGATACACCTACGATCACGGCAATGGCTATCTCAATGGAGTTGGCTATCACCACGATAATAGCTACAGCAAAACCTTTGGAGCAGATAGTTACAATAAGACCACCACTGGCACAGGATGTGTATGCATCTGCGGCCAACATAAGAAAGTGGTGCGAAACATTGAGTACATAGCTAACTGTTTCAGAGAGCAGAGGGCACACCAGGCCAAAGGGGCCGAGTGGAAAAAGGTTGCCAAGGTGATGGACAGGTTCTTCATGTGGGTGTTTTTCATCATGGTCTTCCTCATGAGTATCCTTGTCATGGCCAAGGCAACCTAGACTGTTTACAAATTAAAGACGTAATCAATTGATATTTAATATTGGCTAACACTATGTGTCAAAAGCCCAGTTAGTAACTGATTGTTCAATTTTTTTCAAACAATAATTCCTATAATCTTGTATTTGTTGGCAAATGGGCTCATGTTTGACATTCAACTTAATATGTGGGTTACAGTTACTGCACAAGAGTTAGTTGTTTGAATGTCTCATTTTCTTAATTGTTAATTTTGTTCTTTACATTCAAGAAGATTCTCTGGTTGTAGCAGTTAAAGAAATGGCATTAATATTTCAGGTGCAGACGTGTTCCCACATGTGTATATAGAGTAACACAATCTTCGTCTGGCGTGGACACACATTAATAATGCACAATTAACCCTGCACATGCGCATGGACAGACATCCACACTAATGCACATTAAAAATGCATAAATAGACCAGTCTTGAATGTTGATCACACACACAGTGCAAAACTTGCATCCTTGACCAGTACTAACATATTATCTCATCAGAGAAATCAGCATTCTGCAATTTCTGTAATTTTTTTATTTCTTTGATTTGCTGTGCTTGTTTCTTGCTTTGTTCTCTGCTTTCATTATTCTTTACAAATGGTGCTAAATAAAAAATAAAAAAAAAACTTTATCAATCACAAAATTTTAGAATCTTAGAATTAACAAATTATCATAAATGGAAAAAAAAAAATGTACAAAGTGTATGTAAAAATGAACACTGGCATCTCAGACTGCCTACTGAAAGTTTATTATATGGAGACATATCAATTCATGCACTTGTGTAAGCCTTGCATGAAAATGAGCTCCTGAAATGCAGATTAGTGGAGAGACTTTCTTTAATAGATGCTGACCTAAACCTCTATCTACTTGTTAAGCCATGGCTTGAGGAATACTGTTTCTGGGTCTACTCATTTCAACTGAGAATATCTCAACAGCCGTTTATGAACACTATTTATTCAAATCACACATTTAGGCTAAGCTTTGGAATGTGAATGGCATACACTACAGTCTCCAGGCTCATGGCGTCCCAGACACCCATATTTTAACAATTCATAAATAACGAATCACTGTTTGGCCATCTGAGATCTCGGAATGGAGATCATGAATTAGGATCATGAATTTTCTGTAATATTACAACACACCTTAAGCATATATTAGCACTGTTTATTGTTTTCTTTTGGCATCTGATAGAGCATTTGGACCAGGAAACAAGGATGAAGTATGCAAGGTTACTTATGCAAGTAAGTATGCAAGGATGAAGTATTGAGTGCTGAATATTAGCCCAGGGGCCCTTACAAATTTGATGCTTTTTGGTACAACTTCAAAAGAACATTTATAAAATTGTTGTTTGATTGCGTGCATCAGCCTTTGAGTCATCCTTATTTATCTGTACTTCAACATAGCCAGGATTCTGCACAGGATGTATGCAAAACAGATGCTTGCCAGGCAGTGCAGGGGGGGTATTCCAAAAAGCAAGATTGACTTACCGTCACATATGCCCTGAACTCTCGGTTAATTAACCTAAACCTTGCTTACTTGAGGTATAGTGGTTCTAAAAATGCGTCAGGGAGTAAGTCAGCTCTGAGCATGTTTATGGTTAACACACAAAACATTCTCAATAGAGTCACCATGGAAACGGAAACAGGATCTATATAAAGTTCCGGGTAAAAATGTGCCCCTCAGAAAGTCCCTGTTTACGAGGTAGTGCTTTTTCAAAGGTCAGGAACTTTCGGGGGTGGGACTTGGGGGCTGAACATGATTGGTTGAGTTCACAATTGTATTCAACCACCATTTTATTCACATAATTTTCAAAATATTACTGTTATTTTGTCATGAAATGTAGTTTTAAAAGTATTTCAGGAGAGAATGTATAGTAGTCAACATTTGAAGTGGATCAAAACCTTTCATCAAAGTTGTCCGAAAAACAAAACAATACGTTCTTGTCTTAGGACAACTTTTATGAACTTTTTTGATCCACTTCAAAGGTTGACTAATGTAGTTGTTTAAAACTAAAATCTGCGGTGTATTTATCAATATAGTGCCTATTTGAACATGTGCTTCACCGATTTTGGAGATGCTCAGTGCTCATGTATCTCGCCAAGAGTAACCTAACCTCGGCTAGTCCTGACATTTGCCACTGGCTCTGATGTCTCTGTAGTGGTTAAACATGAGAATTCGTTTTGGGTAAATCTAACAGATAATCTTTGGTTATTATTCTATTAGTCTATTAATATGTTAAAATGAAAATGATAAGAGGCAATGCTGTTTGATATAATATTTTGTTTCATTATCATCTAATTTCATGTGCAGCCAACTTAAATGTAGTCCAACAAAGATTACCCAGGTGGGCCTTGAGCCCACAATCCCCAGCTACAGAAGCTGATGCCTTGTCCATTAGGTCATCTCCACACAGCGCCCGAGGTATTCACAGACAGTCTGATTCACGCTAATTTGCCAGAACTTTATGAAGATTGCCAGTTCTATGTTAACTCTCATCTTCCAGTTGGCATGGCGATAGTGTCACTTTGAAATTATCTTAGAATTTCTGTTGCAACCAACTTAAATGTAGCAGAGCAAAGATGACCCCCAGCTCCAGAAGCTGATGCCTTACTTATCAGGCCACTGGGCCATCTCCTGGCCAAGCCACAGGTATTCACAGACAGTCTGGTGCATGCTAATCTGCCAGAACTTTCAGAAGATTACCAGTTCTATGCTAACTCTCATCTTCTGATTGTCATGGATGTAGTGTCACTTTAAAATTATCATCCAGGAATTTCTTGTGCAGCCAACTTAAATTTAATCCATCAAAGCCAAGCCAGAGGTATTCTTAGACTGGCCGTCGACTAGAAAATTTTAAAACCATTGGAGACCACAGAGATGAAGACAGTTCAACCGACTTTTAACCTTATAATCCTCTGAATGCACATACTCGACGATTCGACCAGACTGCGAGACCACACACTTGTTGATTGTAGAAAAGAGTTCACAGTGACATGAGGTCTTGTGGAGACTCGTGAGATCAAACATGACTTGAGAAGGAATAGAAATGAATAACAGTCGACGTTGTTAGCTGCCTCTGCTTTTGTGGCATTTTTGTTGCTGCCAAGTTTCAGCTGTAGAAGCATGCAACATCCAGTAGGTGACGATTATTCGCTCTCATTGGCTATCGGAAGTATCACGTCATAGGCAGCCCGATCAAGAGTTGTAAATATCAAATATGTTTGATATTTACGATTTGAGTTCGGAGATGCTCTGTCTTGATCGGGAGGAGTTAAATAATCATAATGACACCACACAATAGAGGATTTTTTGTGCAAAAAATCATTTGCGACAAACCGCGGAATCAGGCCACACTCTCCGATCGTTCGGGCGTGCAAATCAAACTTAAAATCGTCTAGTATGCGGCCAGCCTAAGACAGTCTGGTGCATGCTAAACTGCCAGAACTTTTAGAAGACTAACAGTTCTATGTTAACTCTCATCTTCCGATTGGCATGGCTATAATGTCACATTGAAATGATCATCCCGGAATTTATTGAACAGCAAATTTAAATGTAACCAAACAAAGACAAACCAGGTGGGACTTGAAACCATAATCCTGAGCTCCAGAGGACAATGCCTTATTCATTAGGGCACTGGACCTTTCTACCAACCAAGCCAAAGGTATTCACGGACAGTCTGATGCATGCTAAACTGACAGAGCTTTCAGAACATTGCCAGTTCTGTGCTCATTTTCAAGTTCCGTAGTTATGGCTATAGTGTCACTTTGAATTTATCATCTTGGAACTTGGATTTATCTTCTGTTGCAACCAACTTAAAAGTAGCACAGCAAAGATGACCCAGGTGGGACTTGAACCCACAATCCCCAGCTCCGGAGGCTGATGCCTTATCCATTAGGCCACTGAGCCATTTCTTGCCAAGCCAGAGGTATTCATAGGCAGTCTGATGCATGCTAAACTAACCAAGCTTTCATAATATTGCCAGTTCTGTGTTAATTTTCATGTTCCACTGTTATGGCTATGGGTCACTTTGAACTTATCATCCTGGGCCCGTATTCTTAAAGATTCTAAGATTCCTCTCAGAGAGCTCCTAATTTAGCTTAAAAATATCTAACTAGGAGTCTTAGCTTAAGAGTGATTCAGGACCAATCTAAGAGCAACTCTGAGCAAGGAAAAGACTTGCCCTGCGTCCCAATGTTCATACTATCCATCCTAAATAGTATGTGAAATTAGAATAAGTACGTCCCAAAGCATAGTATGTTGAAAAGAGTATGACAAAAGTCCCCGGATGGTCTACTATTTCAGGTTGATTTTTGAAGTGTGGATCTGTGCACACTCTAACGGCTAAATTTGCCCACAATCCATTGCACTTTGGCGAAGGATTCGGTCCAGAACTACAAACCCGAATAAAACGCGTTAGAAAAATTACAAACGTGGCGGACATGCGCGACCGATGGTTAGCTAGAGAGGTTTACAAAAAGGGGTTTGAGTAACTAATAATCAACATTTAACCTGGTAAAAAAATATTTATTTATTGTTATCTGTGTTATATTTCATCTGCAACAGCAATGTGAACTTTTATAAACATCCATTTGGTCGTTAACTTTTAAATGCATCATTATGCAGAAAATATGAGCAGAGTTCTCCACATGAAAGACCACAACTGGAAGATCAATGAGTTTCTTTTCTCTCCAATATGGTAGGAAGTTTAATTAAAATACATATGGAGGATATTAACTGTGACAAGATGATTGACAGGCCAGTTTACAGTGACAGGGTGCGTGTAACAGGTGCGACAGAGCGCTCAGTTAAAGACGCACTTGTGTGACGGGATAGTATGTCCCAAAGCTTGCCTACTCTTCTACTACACACTCAAAAGTGTGTACTTTTTCTTCACCAAAAGAGTACATACTTTAAGGGTGTAGTATAAGTAGGCACATTGGGACGCAGCAATAAACTTTTATCTTAGTGAGGAGGCGGGGCTGCCCCTGTTGCTAGCTATGACACAGTCTTTTGAAGACTGTGATTGGTTGGTTGTCCAAGAAGGAAATAAAAGAGCACTTTTAAGAGTAGGGTCTAATATAAGCCTTCACTTTGAAATTACAGGCGTAATTTTTTCTGTTTTACCGTACTCACACACACACACACACACATTATATATGTATATATATATTCTTTATTTTTTATTTACCATGCTGTCATAGCATATTTTATAGGAAATGAACAGCGACACAATAAGTTTCTGAAAGTGCTGTAATTGTTTGTGTGATCACTTTGCTTACAGAAGTTTGTGACAGACCCAAATCATCGCTGCTACACAGTTGAATTTTTCCAGTTGCCAGATATGTAAATGTAGTGATTTACTTCCATTTCTGCCACTATGGCATTTCTGTGTGGTGTCGGAGATGTTCACGTGTCTCTAATAAGATCGGTCACAAACATGATCCCTAATGTGTAGCGTCTTATTAACTCACTGTCATGCATTGTGTGCAACACATTTCTTCTCCCTCTTCATGTTTCATCCATTTTCTCCACTGCTAAAGAAACTCTTAAGCCTCTTAAAAGTCCTCGTCTGTACTCCTAACAATTTTGGACCTTAAGACCTATTTTAAGCGTTAAGATGGTTTCTGAATTACTTTTTTCTTTACTAGGATCTTTTCTTTAATTTTAAGAGGAAACACCCACATTTCTAAGAATTTTGTTACTAGGAACAATTCTTAGCATTAAGATTTTTCATGAATACAGGCCCTGGAATTTTTGTTGCAACCAACTTAAATTTAGCCCAGCAAAGACAACCCAGGTGGGACTTGAACCCACAATCCCCAGCTCCGGAGACTGATGCCTTATCCATTAGGCCACTGGGCCATTTTATCACACTAGCCAGAGGTATTCACAGACAGTCTGATGCATGCTAAACTGCTTTCAGAAAATTGCCAGTTCTGTGCTAATTTTCATATTCCATTGTTATGGTTATAGTGGCACGTTGAAATTATCATCTTATTTCATGTGCAGCCAACTTAAATGTAATCCATCAAAGATGACCCAGGTGGGACTTGAACCCACAATCCCCAGCTCCGGAGGCTGATGCCTTATCCATTAGGCCACTGGGCCATTCTATCAAACAAGCCAGAGGTATTCACAGACAGTCTGATGCACGCTAAACTGCTTTCAGAAAATTGCCAGTTCTGTGCTGGTTTTCATATTCCATTGTTATGGTTATAGTGATTGGCTCAATCTCTCTCTCTCCTCTCCACCTGTAGCTTGTGCACACTGGCGCCGTTGTCCTGTGGCTGCCGTCGTATCATCAAGGTGGATGCTGCACACTGGTGGTGGTTGAGGAGAGACCCCCCACATGATTGTAAAGCGCTTTGGGTGTACAGCAATACACATGAAAGCGCTATATAAATGCATCATCATTCATTATAGTGCTGCTAAGCCAGAGGTATTCATAGGCAGTCTGGTGCATGCTAAACTGCCAGACCTTTCAGAAAACTACCAGTTCTATGTTAACTCTCATCTTCCGGTTGGCATGGCTATAGTGTTACTTTGAAATGACCATCTTGGAATTTCTTGCACAGCAAACTTAACTGTAACCCAGCAAAGACGACTCAGGAGGGACTGGAACCCACAATCCCCAAATCCAGAGGCTGACGCCTTATACATTAGGCCACTGACCCATTCTACCAATCAAGCCAGAGGTATTCACAGACAGTTTGGTGCACGCTAAACTGCTTTCAGAACATTTCCTGTTCTGTGCTAATTTTCATGTTCTGTTGTTATGCTAAATGGCTATGTCAATTTTTTTTTACACATTTATTTTAGTGTTTTGCTTTTTCACACAATAAACAGGACAATGATAATGAAGAAAATAAAAGATAATTACAATAATAAAATATAAAATAAAATTTAAGGACCTATGACAGAACAACAGAACTCTGAGGGACAAATGCATACAAAGGCAAATTACAACTTAACTGGTCAGGTAATGCATAAGCAGGATACAAATTCGTAAATATTGTAGAGTCACTTAAACCTGTGCGTGTATATTAAAATAAAATGATGACAATTATTGCACAAAATACTACAAAAAAGTCAGCATTATTCTGATTTATTGGCTGACAAATAATACTTTAGGCACTATATTAAATACATTATTAATGAATACAGATCACACTCCATTATTAATAACTTTGGTCATTAACAAGGGTCATTGGCTATGAATGCAGTACATCAGTTACATTGAGATATTCTAAAATCTGGCCCCATGTTTTGTCAAATACCTCAGATTTGTCATTACTGATATACCTCAACCTCACCAACACAAGCATACTTACAAGATCTCTACCCCACATTTCAAACTTGGGCGCAAAATCTGTTTTCCACATTCTTAAAATCACCTTCTTGGCAATTATCATACCAAATAATATGGCTTGTCTTTCATGTATATTAAACATCTCTAAATTACTAAATATCCCTATTATAGCTAAAAGTGGATATGGTTTGAGATTCTTTTTGAATGCTTTAGAAAAACAATCAAATATTTTTTCCCAAAATTCCTGTAATTTAGGGCACAACCACAGTGTGTGAGTTAAGGATCCCTCTGCTACTTTACACCTGCTACAGAATGGAGAAACCTCTGGAAAAATGCTGTGCAATTTTACCTTAGATAAGTATAATCTATGCAAGGTTTTAAACTGAATTAAATTATGTCTTACATTAATTGAACTAGTATGTTCTCTGTAATCACATTAAAATTTGACATCTGTTTTTTCACAAAATCTCTAACTTGTAAGTATCTAAAATTAGAAATATTGATGTTAAACGTTTTTTTAATTGCTCAAATGAGGCAAATGTCCCATATACAAATCTTTTATTCTTTGAATGCCATTCTTCTCCCATTGTGTAAAACCTGAATCAAGCAAACCAGGAGAGAAGGCATGATTCTGACATATAGGACTATCTAGGTACATGTCGGGA
The DNA here is from genome assembly GCA_039654775.1 of Spinibarbus caldwelli. Taxonomy (NCBI): domain Eukaryota; kingdom Metazoa; phylum Chordata; class Actinopteri; order Cypriniformes; family Cyprinidae; genus Spinibarbus; species Spinibarbus caldwelli. The sequence continues at coordinate 16,020,492 of CM077225.1, forward strand.
ACCTTCAAATAGGCGTTAATCTGTTTCCATATTTTCAGCGCATCATTTATTATAAAGTGATTATCATATAAGGCCGGGTCAATTCTAAAAAGACTATTACAGTTTTTACAATCATTTTGTCACCAGTTTCAGAACCTTGATGTCATTTTTCAAAACTCTAGACACAAAACTCAAAAGAGTCATTATTTGTAACACAGGCTATCCATGTATAATAGAGCAAATATGACTTTTCAGATGATTCGCCAATATTTTTACGATAAGTTTCGTTTCTATTCACTGTAAAAAATTTCAGACCTGGCCAACTCAAAACTTTCTAGTGACTGATTACATCTAAATTTTTCAGTTGGCCCAATTGAAATTCTGCAAATTGATTTTTTTCAATTGTGTCAACAGTCTGTTAACATTGGCTCAATGAGAAATAATATGTTGAGCCAATTGGAAAAAAATAAATAAATAAATAAATCTACCAAACCATGTTATTAGCCCAATTAAATATTTTAAATACTAGTAGCATACATTTTTTGTTTTACCTAATCTAAAAATGTATATTGGCAAATTTATATTGCTAAAGCAACCTTACTGAATTGTTTATTCCCCGTTGTCCCCAAAAAAGATAAAAAATATTAAATGATGATACACTGAACACTGACACATTTTAATACATTTTTTAATAAAATCTACAACAATATTGGAAAAATACCATACAATGATAAATACACTGAAATCTTCTACACAGTAAACCTTAAAAGATCATGCATTTTAATTCTCATAAGATACACAAAGTTGATGAACTGCACTTTAAACATTAATACATTCACAAACATGCAAAAATATCAAAAACACCATCAAATGTGATAATTTATCTGAGGTTACTTCAACCAGTGTTTAGTGTAATGTCACCTGAATATTACCATTCTCACAAAAAATACTCTGAGCTCATGAATCTGCATCTTACACTTAAAATGTTTACCAAAAAAAAAAAAAAAAAATCTCATAAGAGGTACTCTGAACTTGAAGGGTTAGTTCACCTAAAAATGAAAATTCTGTCATTAATTACCCTCATGTCATTCCACATCTGTAAGACCTTTGTTCATCTTCAGAACACAAATTAAGATATTTTTGATGAGATCTGAGAGCTTAAAAAATTCAATGGTTAACCCATCTGGGCCAGGAGATTTATTGTTTGGAAAAGAAAAAAATGGCTCTGTAAATCTCTTTAAGGATGTCTGCATCTAAATGTTTAACTGCATCTTCATTTAATTTAGGAAGATTCAAATTAGCTAAGAAATTAACTGCAGCGTTTGCAGTTGCATTGTCCTGAGACCGATATACATCTTCATAAAATTTAGCAAAGCACTTATTTATATAAGCTGGATCATTTATGAGATTGCCGCTTGATCTAATTGAATGAATAGTGCGGGATGCTTGGGTCTGCCTCAGCTGACGAGCAAGCAACTTTTTATGCTTGTCTCCTAGTTCAAAATATTTTTGTTTAACTTGATTAAGCATTTTTAATACATTTTTAGACATAAGCACATAGTCATATTTTAATTTTACAATTTTGTTAAGAGTTTCCGCATTTTGAGTGACACTATATTCCTGCTCCAACTGTACTAACATGTCCTCGATTTCCTTCAGTTTACCTTTTTCCTGTTTTCTTTCCGCTGCCTCTTACGCTATTATATTTCCTCTCAACACAGCTTTCATAGTTAAGATAATCACAGAAGTGCGTATCTTTTAATAAGTTGTTATTCATTCGCCATGTGTATTATCCCTTGATTATGCCTAATTTCAAACCCAATGAATGTGGGGAATGATCCGATATTAACACATTATGATATTTTGAAGCAACAGCCATAGATATTAATCAATTAAAAAATTAGAGTCAATTAAAAAATAATCAATTCTCGAATAAGATTCATGCACAGATGAAAAAAAGGAATAGCCTCTGTCAGAGGGGTGAAGTACTCTCCAAATATCTACTATATTGAGATTTTTGATATAATTATTAATAGTTGTATGAGACTTTGATATAGTTAACTGACTTGGCTGTCTGTCAAGAGTTGGATCTAAGACACAGCTAAAGTCTTCTCCAATGATTATATTTGTGTCTTGTAAATTTGGAATAGCTTCAATTACTTTAGTAAAAAATGCTGGATCGTCGAAATTTGGGCCATATAAATTGACAAGCGTAACTGGAATCTGATTAATTATCCCTTGAACCATAAGGTATCTACCATTTTGATCTGAAATAGTTCATGTATAAATGGAAAATTCTTTCTAATAATGATGGCGACCCCTCTAGCATTTGTTGTAAAGTTAGATTGATATTATCATCCTGGAATTTCTTGCACAGCAAACTTTCAGAAGATTGCCAGTCCTGTGCTAACTTCTCATCTTCCGATTGTCATGGCTGTAGTGTCACTTTGAAATTATCATTCTGGAATTTCTTGTGCAGCAAACTTAAATGTAACCTAACAAAGACAACCCAGGTGGTACTTGAACCCACAATCCCAAGCGCCAGAGAATGATGCGTTATCCGTTAGGTCACTGGACCATTCCCTGAACAAGTCAGAGGAATTCACAGACAGTCTGACGCATGCTAAACTGACAGAGCTTTCAGAACATTGCTAGTTCTGTGCTAATTTTCAAGTTCTGTAGTTATGGCTATAGTGTCACTTTGAATTTATCATCTTGGAATTTCTGTTGCAACCAACTTAAAAGTAACACAGCAAAGATGACCCAGGTGGGACTTGAACCCACAATCCCCAGCTCCGGAGGCTGATGCCTTATCCATTAGGCCACTGAGCCCTTTCTTGCTGAGCCAGAGGTATTTATAGGCAGTCTGATGCATGCTAAACTAACCAAGCTTTCATAATATTGCCAGTTCTGTGCTAATTTTCATATTCCGTTGTTGGCTATAGTGTCACTTTGAACTTATCATCCTGGAATTTTTGCACAGACAACTTTCAGAAGATTGCTAACTCTCATCTTCTGATTGTCACGGCTATAGTGTCACTTTAAAATTATCATCCAGGAATTTCTTATGCAGCCAACTTAAATGTAATCCATCAAAGATGACCCAGGTGGGACTTGAACCCACAATCCCCAGCTCCGGAGGCTGATGCCTTATCCATTAGGCCACTGGGCCATTTCTCAGCCAAGCCAGAGGTATTCTTATGCTGGCCGTCCGATAATTTTCAGTTCTCCAACAATTTTAAAACCATGGGAGACCACAGACATGAAGACATTTCAACTGATTTTTAGCCTTATAATCCTCTGAATGCACATTCTAGACGATTCGACCAGACTGCGAGACCACACACTTGTTGATTACAGAAAAGAGTTCACAGTGACACAAGATCTCATGGAGACTCGCGAGATCAAATGTGACTTGAGAAGGAAAAGTTTGATATTTACGATTTGAGTTTGGAGACGCTCCGTCTCGATCGGGAGCAGTTAAATACTCATAATGACACCACACAATAGAGGATTTTTTGTGCAAGAAATCGCTTGCGACAAGCTGCAGAATCAGGCCACACTCTCCGATCGTTCGGGCGTGCAAATCAGACTTAAAATTGTCTAGTATGCGGCCAGCCTAAGACAGTCTGGTGCATGCTAAACTGCCAGAACTTTTAGAAGACTAACAGCTCTATGTTAACTCTCATCTTCCAGTTGGCATGGCTATAATGTCACTTTGAAATTATCATCTTATTTCATGTGCAGCCAAATTAAACGTAACCCAGGTGGGACTAAAACCCACAATTCCCAGCTACGGCAGCTGATGCCTTATCCATTAGGCCACCGGGCCATTTCCTGCCAAGCCAGAGGTATTCATAGGCAGTCTGGTGCATGCTAAACTGCCAGACCTTTCAGAAGACTACCGGTTCTATGTTAACTCTTGTCTTCCGGTTGGCATGGCTATAGTGTCACTTTAAACTTATCATCCTGGAATTTTTTGCACAGCAAACTTAAATGTAACCAACAAAGACAAACCAGGTGGGACTTCAAACCACAATCCCCAGGTCTGGAAGCTGATGCCTTATCCATTATGCCACTGTGACCTAACAAAGGCAAGCCAGGTGGGACTTGAACCCCAGCTCTGGAGGCTGATGCCTTATCTATTAGACCACTGGGCCTTGTTTTCGTTGACCAAGGCAGAGGTATTCAGACAGTCTGATGCATGCTAAATTGACAAATCATTCAGAAGTTTTCCAGTTCTATGCTAATTTTCACTGTGCAGCGTAAAGAACTTCATTAATTATAACGTAAGTTTGTGAGATTGTGATGAACTAAGATGAACGACAGCCTTTTAGTGATTATAAGGGAGCCTATATATGCGTGTGTGACCCGTGCTGGCAAATGAGTCGGTAATGAGCAATTGTTCAAAAATGATTTCTTTTTATTTTCACATTCTCCATTAAAATACCTTCAAAATGATATATGATTTGTTGGAATCGGACAAAAAATGACTGAGCAAATGATGAGTTTGAAGGCGATAGAGTCAGCAGAGTTGATTCTGAGAAATATCGAGTTTAAGTTTTCTGAAGATTCCAAAGAAAAATCACCAAACAACCGTTACATATTTTCCTCCTATTCTTTTCTTTAAAATAACTACTATATTATTATTCATATAGGCCTAGCTATTTTTTATTTTATCGTTGTTATTAAAAACAAGAACAAAAATGGAAATAAACAGTAGTTTAATCAAGAGCAACGAGTGATTCCGTCTGTTTGATTAACACTGAGACAGATCTAGGGTGAATTCGGGTAATCTGGGACATTTTTTTGCAATTTTGATTTCTGCGTTTTATTCAGATATCTATCTAACACATTAGATCAACACTTTCTGAAATCCCTAAGATGTTTTCTAACCACACCAGAAGAAAGAATGTAGATATTATACCCAGAGCAGAAATGCCACACCTATTAGTGTTTTTGTGCCAAAAAAAAAAAAAAAAAAAATCTGCCTGAATTTGATAATCTGGGACATATGTATTAGGCCTAAAGAAGCCTATATTCACCATACTTTATGCATGCCAAACACAATATTTTTAATTTTATAAGACGCAGTGCTAGATGATGGCTGCTGCCATATATATATATATATATATATATATATATATATATATATATATATATATATATATATATATATATATATATATATATATATATATATATATATATACAGTAATAGATAGGGGGGATCAGGCCACAGTGTACAGTAGGTGGCAGTAATGCTCCAAAGAAGTGAGCCGCTATGACACATGAAGAAGAAGGAGCCAATCAGCAACTGTTCTCAGTTTTGAACATAAAGCGGTTCGTCGCTATGGTGCTCAGTATTGTTCAAAGGTTCTGCGGTCGAAGACTTCACGTTTCTTACTTATACAGCTATTAAATAATCTTGAGAAGCGATCTACATGTTGATAATAAGTTGTTGAGGTAAAATCAATCGTCAACATCATAACACTTTTCGTTTTTAAACTATATGGCATGCTAGTGCAGTTGTTTCCTGTATAACTAGACGTTTTATCTGTGTATTCAGTCGATTCTTTTTCAATTTCATTTCGTTTTCAATCAAGAATTAATGAATAATTTCTTCTTTGATCCGTCCTGATCTAGGACATTTGCTTTGAAAATGTATATTTGAAAAGTGTCTGTGAAATGTCACTGTTCTCGAGTTTTTAGTTCAAGTTCATTGTCTGCTTGTGTTTTTAATGCCTTGGTGTTAGTACACAAACTGTTCCGAGATATCATGAATTAATGATCAGTTCATAAAAACCTGCATTTCAAATAAGACTAAAACATGATGATTTTTAGGTCATCTACCTCTGTAAAGATTGTTGTTTTGTAACAGACTAAAATGAAATTGAAAATCCGTTTATTTCGGAGATTGTGAGGTGGACTGTTTATAAAGTATTATGGTAATACTGTACAGTAAGGTCACATTTGTTAACTTGAACTAATGGTGATTAATATTATTTTACAGCATTTATTAAACCTTTTTACTGTTGGTTAATAAAAAAAGTTAATGTTAGTTTACAGTGCATTAATTTATGTTAACAGATACCACATTTAATCTTAAAATGTGTTAGTAAATGTTGGAATTAAAACGAAGTAATATTAATACATGCTGTAGAAGTATTGTAAATTGTTAGTTCATGCTAAATAATTTAGTTAACTAATAACAAAATAAACCTTATTGTAAAGTGTTACCAATATGTTTAAGAAAGTGTAACAAATAAAACACGTAATTGTCTTTACAGGAATGCGTTCATTAGCATTACATATGAGCTTTTTCCAAAGTGACTTATTTTGCAAACTGCTTTTTTATTAATATTTAATAAATCACTCTATGAATTCCCAGGGACTTAAACCCATGACCTTGCTTTGGCTAGCACATGCTCTAGTTTAAGCTGCAGGTTGTTTATATTGTTTGTCCATTTTTTTCTCTAATTTGTAGTAAAGATCCAAGATGAACGGAAGAGGAAAAAATGGGCCGATGTTTATAAAGACATACAGTAAAAGAATGCGAAAGGTAGAGCCTTGGTTCTCCCCTGACCTGAAGAAAGCAGCTTTCTCTTTTTCAAGCACTTCTTCAGATCAGTCCATATCAGAGATCACACAACCCAAGAAACGGTAAAACATGCTCTTACCTATTCATTAACATTGCCATTTTATATTTCAAAACTGTGGTCAAACTTTTCTATAGACAACCTGTTATTATGCATTACAATTTCTCATTCATTTCTCTGTTCTAAGGAAAGTAAGAGAAGAAAAACTTTGCGCTGCGAAGAACAAAGGCATGACTGCCATAAAGGAGAACAAGAGTGATGAGGAAAATTGCAAGCCATCCTCATCATTCAGGTCAGGAATGTGGCAAAACAACTCAACAACATTGCGTAGAACAGATGAACTATCCACACAGAGAATATATTATTTCACTGCAGATTTTTCTGTCTACTTTATATGACATGAACCCTAGATCTGAACAGCTATGATCTTTTTCTTCACTGTTTTGTATGACTTTGTTTCTGCAGAAAAAAGACAAATGCAAAACCATCAGTAAGGACAACAGCTGTGAGAACTCAAACAACAAAGGCAAAACGAAATATACAATTGGCCGTTTTCAGCAGCAGTGAAAATGAGGATGACTCCTTTATGATGAAGAGTGAAGTCCATCCAAAAACATCTGCTGATGATTGTGCTGGGTAAGCTTGTTATACTTTTTGTGAACAATCTGAATCTCAATAGTGTTACTTGACTCAGTCAGCATGAGTGAAATGTTGTTTTGTACCCCTGTAGTGCCAAGAAAGTATTAGACCCTCCCCATTTGGGCAGGTTTGTCACACAACGCAAAAGACCACTGGCACCTATCCGAACTAAGAGGATTGTAAGTAACAGTATGCTTGGGGTACTTTGTATGTAAGAGAGAAAATTCAGATGGACTGTTGTTAAAGCGGGGTTCTTGTCCTTCCTGTTTTTTTTTTTTCCTCTTAGTCTGTTGTTCTTCACCGCACGCTAAATTCCTCAGAAGATTTCCTCCCTACATTCTCCAAAAAAAAGCGTGCTGCAAGCAGAAGGCCGTTCTACATGGATAACCATGACACAAAGAATCACGCTGCTCTCAAGAACCGCAAGCGTTCGCAGAACCGTTTGGCTCTGGCTGAGGTCTCTTTCAATGATAGCGATGAACAGCAGCTCCCAAGTAAACGTCCCCTGCTATCAAGCACCCCTTCCCTTGTCTGCAGACAGCTCCAAAACTTACCAGAGCCCTCCATCAGTGAGATCTCCTCCCTCAGCTTTGATGAAATTCACCAACCTACAGGAAACAACAACAGCCTTCATAGCTTGAAGAATGTCAAAGCTTGTGACCACACTACACAGGAGAAGAGAAGTCACCAGCTCCCAAACCCAGGCATCTCTTCTGGAGAGAGAGTGGTGGAAAAGATGGAAGGAGAAGAGGAAGCAGTTGTGGAAGAGCAAGCTGGGGATGGAGAGAGGGATGAGAGAAAGGAAGGATGTGCAGAGGCCATGTCTGCACGGGCAAGTTTTGGATGGGTGTCACCACAATCACACCTAAAATCTTTAACAGAAGAGCTAAAAGAGAGGTGAGTAATGGTTGTTTATTCACATAGAGAAAACGTGGAAAACTTATTTATAAACGGTTTTATAGAGTTTTTTTATTGTATTTATTTATTTATTTATTTTACAGCAAATGTCTACCAGTCAAAGTTTTAGCAGTTTGTCACATAACATTTACCTCAGGAAAGTTGTCCATACATATTATTATCTCTAGAGAAGCATATAGTAAAAAATTTGTTCACTGCGAAAATGGAAATTCAGTTATCATTTAATCACTCTCATGTTGTTTCAGAACTGTATTATAGGCTGGAATACTCTACATGACTTAAAATCTGAACAGATTTTAAAACACTGGGCATCATACACTTACAGACTTTGTAATAGTCACAGAGGAAAAACTGTCTATCGTACACTAAACGACTGAGGATCACACACACTACCAGATTTTAAAGTCATTCCAATCACAACAAACACATGCAGAAATGTGCGCCTTCTTGCTGGGAGATGCGTAACAAAAATGAAAAAAATGTGTGTTCTAAAATCAGCTCAAAATATCAAACATGTTTGATATCCTCCGACTGGATGGAATCAAAATCTGAAGCTAGAAAATCAGAGTCTGGTACCATCATACACCACATGATTTTCGATCTGCAGACTTCAACTCAAATCTGCAGATTATCTCTGATTTTGGGCAGCTACCATCACCTTCTCCAGACTGTAAATCAGGGGAAAAATCTGGGCAAAAATCATGTAGTGTATTCCAGCCTTATGTTGTGGAAAACAAGAAGATATTTTGAAAAAAGCAATGAAAGTCAGTTAGGTCAATTGTTGTTTTTAGACTAGTTGACTTTTATTGTATGGACAAAAGCTATGCCATTATTCTGCTCTCGATGAATTAATATTTGTCTGAACAGTCAAAAAAAAGTTAGTTTTTTATTTATTTATTTTTTTTATGACAGAATATCTAAATAATTATATCTCAGTATATAATCAACATAATTATGTAATTAGAATTCCACTTTCAGTCAATGCTTAAAACACAAAATGTGTGGGTGAAAGTGACTCATAATGATGGAGCAGTTCATATATAATATTAGTATTAATTTCTTTACAGCACTACAACTGCAATAGCATTAACATGGCTAAGTTAGATCAGATAGTGAAGGAATAGCAGCCAACAAATGTTCAGCAAACATACTGCTTAAAATGTATCCCAGGGTGCACCTCATGAAATGCTTGGCTGTTTTGTCTTTTCATTATTTTGATGTTCTATTTTTCTGAGGCTATGTTTACACTAGTGCATTTTCATTTTAAAACACAAAACGTTTGCTACGGTTACACCTGTCGTTTACACTACTCTAGCGTTTTCGACCCTCGAAAACAGACTTTTGAAAATGCTGCAGACCTGTTTTAGTTTGAAAACTCCTTGTTGACTGTGTAAATGATAACATTCAGTTGTGTAGTGTGGACTGAGATCGTTTCTGAAACGCAGTGAAAACGCCAGTGTAGACGAGGATTGTTTTCATTTTAAAACGCCGTTTTAAAGCAAAAATGCACTAGTATAAACAGGGCCTGAATTTGGAAAAAATAGTATTAATAAAGAATGAGTATATATGTTCAACCCTTTGACTGGTAGTGTAAAACTGTCGAATGCTTTTATTCGAATGAAAAGTTTCAGTTAAGTTTTCTCTGTTTTGTCTGATATATAGGTGTCGCACAGTGGAGGTTACCATAATGCTCAAAAAAACTGATGTCTCAGACCATCTGTCGGTGCAAAGCTGCAGCAGAGAAAGGGAAGAGAAGATTGCCTCAGTTTGTTTGGAGTCCTCTGTGGCAGCAACCAGTCAGAACAGCAAACCCTATGTAACTTCATCATCCAGCTGCTCTGCACTATCCAAATCTTCACTCTATATTTCCTCCTCCAGTTCTCTTTCCACTTCCCCTTTTACTGGAGCAGTTTGCTCAAACCAGTCCCTCATTGGGCGTCTTAAAGCTGAATGTCTTTTATCTTCCCTTGCTGTCAGCATTCCTCGTCTTGACTTGGGTGCATATCCTTCTGTCCACCAGGGGGCAACAAAAGCATCCTGCACTGAGTCCCCATACACCTGCCACAGGGAAAGTGCCGCCTCTCCACCTTTTAAGGAAACAGGGAATATTGTTCTAAACAGTCCAATAAATAATAGGACTCCCAGTAATGCTGAAGCAGTTGTTCAACACTTGTCTGCATCATTCCAACCACCTCCGGACTCTCCACCTGCCTCTGCAGCTCATAGCAAAACACGACCACCTGCTGTGCCTAAAGAACGCACAGGTGCTGGTTCTGGCACCGGTCGTAAAGTTTGCCTGAGTGGACTTAATGTCAGCCGCTGGTCAAAAAGAGGTACTGGAGAATTCAAAGAAAAGCGGAGGAAAAAGGAACGGAGAACAAAGGCTGTGTCAGGAGACTACAGTTCCTGCGGCAGCATATTGTCTGCTGGAGCAGACACTTATGCAGGGGTCAGTTGTCATTGTTATTATCATTTACATCTTTTACAGTTTTTATGATGTAACCGTTCACTCATAACACATTCCTGCAATTCATTTGGGAATTGCTTATTTTAAATATCTCTGAAATGTATGCATGGGTCAAGGGGCATGATTTATTATTATTATTATTAAAATTATTTTTAATTATTATTTTGTTAAATATGTTTGTCATACTAAATTAACATGTTGAACTAACAGTCCCATTTTTTTTATAAACATTATTTTTAAGGTCCCACTATAAGCAAAATAATATTATTATTATTATTATTATTATTATTATTATTACAACTTCTTCAACTTAAACCACTTAAACTATGACTCATCTAATGAGAAGCTGGTAATTTTCCAAAAAGATGTAATTTATTTAACAACAGCAACAACAATAATAAAAAAAGCTTATTTCACTATAACTTTATTATTATTATTTTTAATTCATTAATTTTTTTTTATTATCCCAGACCAACATCTGACAACCCAGCAATATGCTTCAACTCTTTGCAATTTTTATTTATTTATTTATTTATTTAAATGTAGAATGTGAAGTCATTATAGAAGATTGGCTGTGCGCTTACAGCCCCCTTTGGACATCGTTATTCTGTGTTTAGTAAATGAAATCTAAAAGTGGGGCTGAAGGATGTTATTTTTCAGAGAGAAGAAAAATGGCACTGATTTGTATTAAAAAAAAAACTGATTTTAACAAAGTTTCATCTGCTTGGTCTTTTTTTTTTTTCTTTTCTGTGTGTTCATGCAGGAATCAACATGCGGCTGGCTGCAGGGCACCAGTGGGATTGGTCTGGCTGTGACACCTCTCAGAATGGAGCAAATGAATCTGTCTTCTATCCTGGCCAACTTCACACCTGACACACTCACAACACACTCCTGGGGTCGACTAAAGGCAGCACTGTCCCTGCATAAGAAGAAAACTGGTATGTGTTTACAGCAGGTTAGATAAAGCCAAAAGTCTTTGATTCATACACCAAACTACCTAAAGTTTGCATATTTAAGAGCTTAAGGGGCTGTTTACATGGTGCATGATTGGTGGCAAGCTTTCCGTGCCACCTATGTTTTAATACCTCTCTTCCTTTGAGAACTTGAAAGCGTGTAAAATGGCCTTAAGTGCTTGTCACTTTTCCTAAAAGCGGCTGTTATGTATAAATTGCTGAATGTTTGTGTGTGTGTGTACCACAGCATTTCCCACCCCTCGACGCTTGGCTCAGTCTCATCTGAAGTCCCCAGGCTCTGGGTTTCCAGCTGACAACAGTCTAGACCTGTTTGGTTCCCCTCTCTGCACACCATCCAGATTCACACCTTCACGCATGCTCCGGTCCACCATGAAAACCCCCATGGTAAAGACATAAAGAGATTTGTGTTCATTCCTCAAAACTAATGAACAATTGTTATGTAAAGAACTGTATCCCTAATACATATGAACTTTCCTGTATTGATGAGACTTAAAAGACAGGTTAAAAAAAGAGTATATTTATGTATATACACTCAAACACACAAAACACATTCAAATCTATCTAAAAAACAAAATAAGTTAATGTAATGTCTACAGTAAAATGGAACTGTAATATGGTATAACATATAGTAGAGCATTGTTTTTTAAAGGTTTCATCCAAAGTTCACTCACTGATTTCTTTTGTCTCTATTCTTTATTTTTTTTTCACGGTCCTTCTTTGTGGTTCAGATTTCATATGATGAAGATATCAGTGATGCAGAAAAAGTGTATCAGGAATGCCAGCAGAGCGGCCCACTTTCCTTCAGTGACTGTATCCCTCCAGCTCGCATGAAACACTGCAACAAGATCGGTGAAGGGACGTTTGGAGAGGTCTTCTCAACCATAAATGAGTCCAACGAGACTGTCGCTCTCAAAGTATGTGCACAATTTAATCACCTATGGTTTTATTGTGGGGGTGTACTAACTAATGACGCATCACAGAGTTATTTAATGCAAACATGTAGTATTTAAAATAAATTGTGAACTTGTATGTACATCTATTTTTGTAAGAATAGAAGTTTGGTCATTTGTTTGGTGAAGTTTAAAAGTTTGGTCATTTGTAAGCAGAATTATTTTTTAAACTTACAAAAATGATTGTACAAAAGTGATGTTTAAATGTAATTTCTATAGATCATCCCAGTAGAAGGCAGTCAGCAGGTCAATGGTGAACACCAGAAAACATTTGGCGAAATCCTCCATGAAATCATCATTTCTAAGTAAGAAGTCTGGCATAGCTCAGCAAATCTGTTGTACATTTGAATCTAATGGTGTGTAAATATTCAAACACTTCTTTAATGTCCCTACAGAGAGCTGAGCAGCCTGAACACGAAGGAGTTTAACAAGACAGACGGTTTCATTGGGCTCAACAAGTATGCCGCTTTTTTTCTCAGCTAACTTGGGTATAAAATGAGGTGAATGGAAGTGTGTGTGTTATAGTTAGAAGAATGAAGAAGAACACATGAAGAAGGTGTTTTGAAAAGTAGTTTTTTTTTTTTTTTTTTTTTTTTTAAATTGTCCTTTTTGAGTGAACTATTCCTTTACTTTTTAGTCTACATTGTGTTCGTGGACGTTATCCAGAAGCTCTGCTCAAAGCCTGGGACAAGTTTCACCGTCAGAAGGTATCTGAGAATGACAGACCTGGTAAGCTAAATCTATAAACAATTTGTATGCCTTTTAATTGTATTGTGACATTTAATGTCTATTAATGTATTCATTCTGTTGGCACAGATTTCTTTGATGATGAGCAGCTGTTTTTAATCCTGGAGTTTGAGTTTGGAGGGAGTGATCTAGAGAACATGAATGGAAAGGTACCTTGCACACACAAGAGTTTCGCTTTTTCGCTTAAAATGTTGTCATCATTTAGTTATGTTTCCCAAACTCATAAGACTTCCATTTATCTTTGAAACAAAGATTTTAATGAAACCCGAAATATTTAAGTCTCAAAAAAGTCCATTATACCAAAATTTTAAAAAGCTCATAAAGAAAATGTACAAGAAATCTATCTTCGGAAGAGAAATGACAACTTTGATAATTAATGCACATACATAGAGAGCTCTGTGTATGTGCACTGATGAATTTTTATACAGCATGTGAATATCAGCCTTAATTAAATCAGTTCATTATATAACGTCATTGTGTCTCTTCAGAAGACTTGGATTAAACTGCTCAATTCAGATGGATTACATTTACAGTGTCTTTATGAACTTTTTGAAGGGTCTAAGTTTTGTGGAATGGGCTTTTGATGGAATCTCAGGGTTAATTAAAATTAAGTTCATCCTCCAAACCCAAATGAAAAGTCTTACTGGTTTGGAATGACATGAGGGCGAGTAGCTGATGAAAAAAGAAGTAATTTTTGGGTGAACTTTTACTTTAAAAGTTACTGTAATAGCTAAACCAGTTAATTAGAGGTGGGATGTCCATATACGTTGAACTGTAATGTATCATTATGACAACTTAAAAGTTTATTTTTGTGTGTACCATTGCAGCTACCTTCCATGGTCCAGGCCAAGAGTGTTCTACATCAAGTGACTGCAGCTTTGGCTGTAGCTGAGCAAGCGCTGTGCTTTGAACATAGGTAACATGTTTAAAGCTGGAATTTAAATTTCATTATAAAAGAACCATGTGCATAAAACCATTTCTTTGTGAGCTGATGTTGTGTGCTGATGTTTCAGAGATCTTCATTGGGGGAACATCCTGGTGAAGAACATTAAGCACAAGCACAATGAGTTCATTCTGAATGGAACAGTGCATTCCATAGAGACACGAGGGGTTCACGTCAAAGTTATTGATTACTCACTCTCACGCCTAGAGATCGGTTTGTCATTCCTTCATTTGTTTTCAAAGCATTAGAGTCACTAATCCAATGTTTAATTAACTATTACAGATGTAGATGTTATCCAACATAAAATGAATTTTGCATGTACATTCCTAGCCTCACTCTTAAAATGGTGATTTTTGGCCTGACTTTAGAGACCTTCCTTGACTTTCTTCACGGCATCTAATAATTAAAATCATCATAGTGTTGACAGTCTGTAGAATTTATTATAGCAAACTTTAATTTTCTTTCAGTTTTTACAAATGTTGATTTGCAAATTTCTCATAAATTAAATACAGATCAATATTGGGTCCCAAACTGTTTAAGGACAAGTTTGCTGATTTTCATCCCGCTTTGTATCATTTTAATGAAGGTAGTAATAGTATCACGGAAGAAAGAGTACAAATTGTTCATTTACATATATTACTGACCATAACAATACAGTAGTTACTTTTACAATAACAATACAGTAGTTAGTAGTTACTTTTATTTAATGTTTGTCTATAAAACAGTCTTTTTTTTTTTTTTAAATGTTTAATAATGTGCAAATGTTTTGGTAAAATTTTGCTAAGAGGTAAACAAATTGTTACAGCCTGATTCAAATGAATAGGAAAATGTTCTGAATGTTTGAAATCATTTTGTTTGTCTCTCTCTTTCTCTTTTAGATGGACTGACGGTGTCATGTGATATATCTAATGATGAGGAATTGTTTATGGGTCAGGGAGATTATCAGTTTGAAATCTACCGTCTAATGAAGAAAGAAAACAAGTATGTGCTTTAGCCTCAAAGTTATTTCAAATGATTTCATTCTAAACCATTGAATGATTGATTCTCATTGTTTTTCTCTCTTTCTCTGTTCTCAGTAACTGCTGGTCCACTTATAATCCCCATTCCAACGTGCTGTGGCTGCACTATCTGGCTGATAAACTGTTGAGCATGAAATACAAGAACAAAGCCCAGAGCAACCAGCAGAGGTCATTGAAGAGTGCCCTCAAATCTTTCCAGTCGGAGATACTCAATTATCCGTCAGCGACAGAAGCTCTTATGAACTGCAAATTATTTCAGTGAAACATTTGTTTTAATTAACACAATAGATAGACCTGTATATTTAGAATTACCAGTTCAGGGCAAGTACAGTATTCTAATGTTTTGTAAAAATATATTAAAAAAAAAACAAATAAAGAAAATGTGCAATCATGCAATTTAAAAAACAAAAATATGTAATTTATTGATATACATTAATTATCTTGAGATAGTTACAGTTTTGGCATAGTATGGCAAAACCAACTGTTTTTGCATTCTCTTTTTGTTTATTAAGAAAAGTCTTAGCATTCCGCACCACATTTCCAGCAATCCAGACTTGGCAGTTCATTTTTATAAATTAATAGTAGATTTGCTGCACACCTGTTCAGGTTTTTTTAGACCTTGTTTGATCATCCTTGTGCTGGAGGCATAATGTGCAAGGAGAGACCACAATATCAATGGAGGAAGCCTCAGCACAGGAACATTCTCTTCTTTCTGTTCTTTGATATGCCCACCCACTCTATGACCGTAGTGTCTTGTTGTCTTGAGTTCTTCATAGTTGAATGCATATCTCTTCATTTTTGTAACATCTTAAGACATCGGGCCTGTGTGCTGCTGTTCGTTCAACAGGATAAAAATGAAATGCATCCTGTAGAAAAGCTTATTTGGTGTTAGCTTGCAGTTGAGTGTAATTATGCGGAAAAAGGAGACTTTGGTGAACTTGTTCTCAAAATGTTGGGACAGATATGGACAAAGGTTTGTGGGACCTCAGAAAGAGAAGTATTTGGTGAACCACTCCTGTTTTTGAGGGTCTTGTCCATCAGGCCCTGTTTCAATAACCCTCTGCTCAGCTGGAGTCCTGCAACAAAAATACACGATAAATAAGAGCAGGAAATGTAGATATGACATTTTGAGAGAGAAAAAAGGTAACACTTTAGTCTAGGGACCAATTAGACTTATTAGCATGCCTATTATTAACATATTGACTTTATTAGTATTTATAAAGCACATATTCTGGATGACCTAATCCTACCCAATACCTAAACTTAAAAAATACCTCGTAACTATTAATAAGCAGCAAATAAGGAGTTTACTGAGGCAAAAGTCATATTTAATGGTTTGTGAATAGTGAGAATTGGACTTTAAAATAAAGTGTGACCAAAAAAAGATTTTTAACACTGAATCTGGAAAAGGTGTTTATAAGACTGAGCTCAAGCAGCTCAATAGGTAGTTAACAAAACATGTCCATGGATTTCTTTAAATTTATTTTTTAATATCGAGGTTAGAATGTATGCACCTAATTTTTAATATAAAAGTGGGCAGAACAATTTTTAACTTTAACGTACAAAGCTTCAGGTGTCAGCTTCTTCTAATTAGTTTATGCTATTATATACTGTACATTTGGGCAGATAATATACAACTATTTTAGACTTTTATTAACCTTTAGGAACACATTTTTCATTCGTTTTGTTACTTTGCAAATGTCAAGTGTTGCTACTTGGATTATACAAAAAGGCATACAAAAAAAAAAAGGCATTGGATAGAAGGTTAAAAGGAGTATTTATTGGTCTTGGGCTACTTTTTTCTATTTTAGTAATATTTAATGTTATAGTATTTTATATTAGCTTTTGCATGTATTTTCATATATATATTAGCATTTTATTTCATTTTTAATTTTAGTTAAAATTTTAGTAATATTGCAATGTGAGTTTGTTAGATATATTTCAGTTAATTTTTTTTTTTTTGTTCAATAGTTTGAGTTAATAACACTGGTTTTAAATAGTTATTGGCATGCCGTTTGTCACACAGACCTAGAATACTTTTGTGAGCAATTTCAGACCATGTTTTGCAACATGAGACGATTTTTTTCCAGAACAGAAAAAGTACCACATACACAGAATCTTTAAATTGCTTTGGATAAAAGCATCTAATCAATGAAAAAATGTAATTATGTATTATCAATTCTCCATACGAACACAGGCCGTATGTTGAGATTTGTATTTATCTACCTCAAAAAGAAAACAAATGTTTACATGATTAGCTGTTATGTGGGTGATTACCTGATGTGCTGGTTGTAGTTGATTTTAAGCTGCGGCTGATGTCGCACCTCTTGTGAAGGTGGACGGCTCTGTCTGATAGAGGCTCTGTGTTCAGAATGAGGGGAGGTGGGTGTGTGTGTCCTTGTTAGGGTGGTCCCTCGCCCACTCTGTTCCAGACTGGGTAATCCACGCTCCGTAACTGGTGAGCATTTGGCCTTAGGTGACCCCCCATCATATGAGCAGAGGTTTGGGATGCTAGTTTCCTCAACCCCTTTTTTCTATAAACAGAAGGCAGATTACAACAGATTAAGCTCCAGCTTCAATAAACATGTTCTTCTTTCAGTTGTTGTATGATATTAGATGAATGGAATGGGAATTGAAAAAGTGTATGTGTGCTACCTTCATAGTAGGTGTGAGGGTCCCTGCTTGTGTCCTAGAGTCATAAGGCTTCAATATTTCATCGCTGCACAGAGGTGGATGCTGGGATAGCTGGTGGAGGTCCTCCTGAAATAGAACGAGAAATGTTATGACGAGACAGAAGGGTACTAGCATCCTGTGTATGGCACGTGTCTGTGTATGTGTCTAACCACTAGACTTTTGATGAGTTGGTCTCTCTCGCTTAGCTTGTCCTGTAGTTTAGCAATTGTGTGCAGGTCTTCTACTCTCCTCTTTCCCCTTTCTTCCCTTTCTCTCAACCTACGAACATAAAATACAAGCACACAAATCAGACAAACAAACATTTAAATGCAACATTAAGAAATGAAATACATCACTTAAACTGTTTTAGTAAAAAAGAAAGAAAACAAATATTCCAGTTTAATTAAAAAACACGATCAAAATGTTTTGAGAATAATCTCACAATTTTTCAAAATATTACAATTTTATTTACAAAAAATAAATTTATTTTCATAATGTTTTGGCTTTATTCTTGAAATCTTATTTTGGATTTTAATATGGCACTAAAACACTGTCAAACTTTTATTACTCCTATAACATGACTTTATATAGATAATATTAATCATTTTAACAGAACCTTGTATGTGTATTAGTACTGTATTTTGTGTAAGTTATAGTACCACTTTTTTCAAATTAGTAATAATGAGTCTATGATGCAGTAAAATCTTAAGCAG
Source organism: Spinibarbus caldwelli (assembly GCA_039654775.1). NCBI lineage: Eukaryota > Metazoa > Chordata > Actinopteri > Cypriniformes > Cyprinidae > Spinibarbus > Spinibarbus caldwelli. The sequence continues at coordinate 16,039,113 of CM077225.1, forward strand.
TGTGTGTGTTAAATGGACCTGTAAGTGCTGCATTTGTATAACTACAATTATTATTAAATTAGCCAATATATTTTATAAATTAGCATGCAAGGTGTCGGGATGTGTGGAATTTTAACTCGCTCCAGTTCTGTGGAAATCTGAAGGAAATCCTAGTCATGAGCTATCGCCATATATTGTCTTGCTTGGGTTAATTCTTTATGTATGTGTGGTTTGCATTTTGCATTATTGATGTGGGAGGAGTAGGTACTCTGTTTCCAAGGCAACTATGCGGGCCTGTAGTCGCGTTTGGGCGGTGCTGAAGTCTGATATTATGGTCTGGATCTCCATTCTGTGCTCTCTCTTCACACTCTTCATGTTACTCCTGTGATCCGACCCAACCGCTTCACCCGCCTCATCTCGTTCCTCTGAGAAACTGCACATCAGACACAATACATCAACATCACACGTATATTCTGCTTTGTTCTCAGGCCTGTAGCAGATATCAGATTTACCTAGCCTTCAGTGTCACATAAAAACACAGAATGTGGTTGGTCCCTTTACGCTCAGATGTTCTGTCCAATACCACTTTTCCACCTAAATCGTGTGGTGGAGCCGAAAGATCTGAAAACTCTCATATTTGGCTGAGTGAACAATGTTATAAGTGGCAATGTTACTATAGTACACTGTCTGCCTGCAACTTAATTTAGAAGTCCTATGAGTTTTGAAAGCTATTTAAATGCTATTGTAATTTAATTCAGTTTCTTCATGCCATCACAAGATGCTAGGAGTTATTTAATATATAACAAATAAAATTGGTTTCAATCCATTCAAACATGACATTTAATGAAATAAACTTAAATAAAATATAATTATTTTAGATACTAACAGGGGACAAGAGAAATAAACTGCCCGAAGCCCCTGTGCAGAGTGACATCCATATCAACTAGATCAACTGAATATGGATGACTTCTCTGCATCCTGCGCTTCAAGTGTAGAGTGCCCAAGTTTTGTTTTGTGTCAGTCTGGCCAGACCAAGTTGTTATAGGTCAGAAACCTTTACTTGATGAGGACTATTATGTTAGTGTTTCCTAACATAAAACAAAAAAACTCTCATCATTTACTTACTCTCAAACCTGTAACTTTCATTTATCTCTGAAACACAAATGAAGATATTTTTTAATGAATCCTAAGAGATTTCTGTCCCTCCGTTGAAAGTTCATAAAGACATTCTTAAAAGAATTCATATGAACTGAGTGATTCAATCCAAGTGTTCTGAAGAAACATAGCTTTGAAATGATGATCAGATTTAATTTCACAACAGTCCCAACAACTCAGTGGTTGTAATGAGTGCAGATATTTTGCATCCTCTTCAGGTAGTTCTCAGTGCCGCTGACTTGTATTCTTTGGTAAAATATAGGTTTATGTCTGTTTTATTTAATCTATAAAACAGTTTCTTTGCTGAAAATCATTTTTATTTTATGCAAAGCAAACTAAAAGGACAAGATGTCAGTCACCTAAACCAGTGGTTCCCAACCACGTTCCTGGAGGCCCCCCAACACTGCATATTTTGCATCTGACACCCATTTTAGGTCTCTATTAATGAGCTGATGATCTGAATCAGGTGTGTTTGATTAAGGAGACATGGAAAACATGCATTGTTGGGGGGCCTCCAGGAACGTGGTTGGGAACCACTGACCTAAACGAGTCGCACCGTTCTTTCATGACAATTAAATGTTTAATTTTTACTTCTGAAATTCTTATTAAATGAGTTTAAATGTAAGAAATATTGTATACATGTTTAAATGGTAAAATACGTTGTATTAAGAACTGTATTTAATGAAAACAAAGGCAATTAAACGTGTAAACATGGATGAGTATAATATTTTAAGTTTTGTGGATTTAATTGTCTGTAAGTACTTGTTCACGTTCGAAGTAAAAAAGCTAGTATTTTTGTAAACCATCAAACAAGAAAGAAAGAAAGAAAAAGAAAAGAATGTACAGATGTAGTTTATTACAGTGGAAATAAAACCTACAAAACCTGGCATGGATAACACGCATATCTAATATCTTACTTTTCTTATCATTTTATATTTAAAGAGGATAGAGTTATTGACATTATCATTATTATACATGTTTTTTCATGAAATATACACACTATAAGTCAGCACGAACATGTTTCACTTGTGCGTGAGGAGGGGGATCCGCCAAATGAGTTGCCGGATCGGATTTCAGAGGTGCTGGATCCGGATCTGGCTTGTTCCATCACAAATTAAGCCCTGAACACACGTACATAGAGCACGTCAAATTTGGTCAACGTAAGCTCAAGCGGGAGACAGAAATCTCTCAGGTTTAATTAAAATGTTCATTTGTGTTTCAAAGATAAACAAAAGTCTTCTGGGTCCGGAACGACATGAGGGTAAATAATTGGGTGAACTATCCCTTTAAGGAGCCAATGCAGAGTGGTGGAAACATATGGAACAGTTTCAAATAGACCCCTTGTCAGTGAAAAATAGGCATAAATAAGCAGTCCTTGACCAGAATAAGCAGCAGTGTGGACTTTATACCAATAGTCAGCAGTCAGTCTTGCCACTGACACCTGTGTGACTGCTTGTGGTCATCTTGTTACTGACCTTCCGTGTGTGATTGTGCTTGTAGATATTTTAGTACTGACCTCTTGTGTTTATGTTTATGGTCGTCTTGTTCTTCTCTCTGTGCGATTACTGCACTCATGCGTTCTTTCAGATCTTCGTTCTCCCTCTTTAGCTCCTGAACCTCACTGCTCTTCTCATCCAGCTGTCTCTCTAGTGACTGTAAGCGGTTTTGCTGCTTCAGATCCTGAGGAGGAGACAAAGAGAGAGAGAGATGCGGGGTGATGAACCCCTTGAGGCGGTGTAAGTGTGTGTCTGTTTGTGTGGTTTACGTGTACCTGCTGCAGGGCCATCATTTGTGTGTGTGTGTGTATTTCGTTCTGAAGGTCCTCGATCTGCTGCATGTGTCTCTGGGTGACCTGTCTCACCCACTCTGTGTGCTGCTGGGTCAGCTCTGCCTTCTGCTTGTCTACACACACATACACACACAGTTGAAGACACATTAGATCAGACATGCAGTATGCGCTGGGTTGAGTCTTGCTCTGCTTTAGTTGGTGGCACTAGATGGTGCTGTTGTGCAAAATGCTATGCATGATCATCAACTCATTATGACAGATAATGACAGCACTTACAATTGACATTTTACAATTTTCTGCAAATACGGCAATAAGCATATTACAAATAAACCTTTTAATAAACAAAGATATCCTGCTATTCTCTTCTGTCTGCTGTTTGAAATTTATTACACTCCATTTTAGTCCTTTAATTAACATTCATTCTTATTCATATCCCTAACGATAGAAGATGAGGCTGAGGGATGAATTGGAAAATGTAGGCCAGTAACCTTTTTAAATAAGGAGAGTTATACTGATTCATGTTCATCCATTTTAATGTCCGTATAAAAACTGATTAAAACTAATACAATTTTTTAAATGAAATGTCATGGGTCAGAATGCTAATTTAATTCTAAAGTGTTGCTGATTAGCTGTATTTATTTATAGTGCACAATATTCAGTATGTGTTATTTTGTTCATGTGAGTTGTGTTAGATAATATGCACTGCCTTACGTCTTAGTGGTCCATGACATTGTCAATGACAATATTTGAAGACCCACCGAGATATTTCCGATATATCTATACTGACAAAGCTGCTAGTTTTCATACATTTTATTTACAGAAATTAGGAAAAAATGTTAAAATAATTAAAATAATGATTAAAATAAATGCATTCCATAACTGAATGAAACTTTTTTTGATATAGAAATCACACATTTAAAAATTCCCTCATACAGAATATTCGGGTTGTCCAATAACATGAGAACCCTGGTTCTTAAATAAAAATGGCAGTTGTTAAGGAAACAAATTAAAATAAGACATATGATTTCTGCTTACAGACATATACTTTTGGCTTAAACCTTTTGTCTTATTTTAAATAATTGTACACCATCTTGCTGCCCCATTGGTAGTGTGATAAGGCCCCCAGCCCCTGGATGACTAGGGAACACTGTTTGTGTCCTTTTGGTAGAATAGACTTTCTAAGTACTGTAAGTATTATAGTATCTACACTGCTTATTATGGCAGTATTCATTTGATCAAAAATAGAGAAAAAAAAAACAGTAATATTGTGAAATATTATTGCAATTTCTAATATTGGTTTCCTATTTTAATATACTTTAAAATTCCATTTTTTTCTGTGATGCAGTGCTGAATTTTCATCAGCCATTACTTCAGTCTTCAGTGTCACACGATCCTTCAGAAATCATTCTGATATGTTGATTTATTATCAGTGTTGAAACTGTTGTGCTGCTTAATATTTTTTTTTTTAGAACCTGTGATACTTTTTTCTTTGATTTTTTATGAATAAAAAGTTAAAAATAACAATTCATTCAAAATTAAAAATCTTTTCTAACAATAAGTCTTTGCTATCACTTTTTATCCATTTAACACATCCTTGCTGAATAAAAGTATTTATTTCTTTTAAAAAAAATTACTGACCCCAAACTTTTAAATAGTAGTGTATATTGTAACACAAAATTTCTATTTTGAATAAACTGTTCTTTTTAACTTTTTATATATCAAAGAATCCTGAAAAAAGTATCACAGGTTCCAAAAAAATATTAAGCAGCACAACTGTTTCCTACATTGATTATAAATCACCATGTCAGTATGATTTCTGAAGGATCATGTGACACTGAAGACTGGAGTAATGATGCTGACAATTCAGCTTTGCTTCACAGGAATAAATTATATTTTAAATTATATTAAAATAGAAAACTGTTATTTTAAATTGCAATAATATTTCACAAAATTACAGTTTTTGTTCTGTATTTTTGATTAAATAAGTACAGCCCATAAGAAACTTCTTTAAAAAAAAAATATTAAAAATTGCACTGATCCTAAACTTTTGAATGGCAGTGTATAAGTAAGTATTATATCAAGAAAGTGACTATGATGTTTGCAAAAACATTCTGTATGGGGTGTGATGGTTACCTAGCTGTAGTTTGTGCTGTGTGAGCAAGCGTTGTCTTTCCGACTGCAGTTCTTCATTGGCTTGTGCTTCCAGGGCCTGAAGAGCACGCTGGTGATTTAACCTTTCCACACGCAACAACTCCTCCTCTCGCTCACGCCACCCCCGCTTTTCCCTCTCCTCTTCCCTCTCTCCTGCAGCCTTTCCATCCTCCTCATCCTCATCTTCCTCTTTTACCACCTACAGGACAACACAACAAGAATTCTTTCAATAGTTGTGTGTGTGTGTGTGTATGTGTGTGTGTGTGCACGCTGTCATCATTTTAACGGTTTCTGTCCAGTTTCTGTCAGTGGGATCCAAAACATCACTGGACCCCAATTTCTTGAATTATATGGACAAAACATTTTTCAAAATATCTTCTTTTATGTTCCAAATGAATGAAGAAATACTCACGTGTTTGGAATGGCATTAGAGTGTATGCTGACAGAATGTTTTCTGGGTGAATTATCGCTTTAGCAGCACTCTCAGTTTAATTATTATTTATTGTTAATGATTATTACTTAGTAATGATAAATATATTAATCATATTAATCATCTTTTGATCTCCTGACAGCCCTAGTGTATACGCACTTGTAACTGCTGCCTCATCAGTCTCTCTTTCTCTTGAATGGTTGAGTGAAGCTGAGCTCTGAGCGTGCTGTTCATATCTCTTGTCTTTTGGATCTCCTGCTTCATTCGTTCCATCTCTCCATTACCGTAACGTCTCTCTCTCTCTCCTTCCATCTTCTCTGAGAGTGCTCTCCTCTCCTCCAACTACACACAGAGACAGAAAAATAATGCTGATAGAGTGAACTGTGTGTATGATGGGTCTGAGGAAACTGGAAGTGTGTGTTACCTGTGTCTGCAGTTCTTCGACTCTGTGTTGCCACTGTTGGTTCATCTTTCTGAACTCTTCCTCTCTTTCTCTCTTCATTTCCATGATCTGATCAGAGAACTGCTTCTCAAACTGTAGCCTACACACAGACATTTACATTTAAATGAATAAAATTGCACTCTATACCCATTTTACACAGTAGGGATGTCAAAGTTAACACATAATCGCATCTGACTATAATATACAATGGTTTAGTTCTGGTTCTCAATTTAATTGACCAATATGTGTTTGAAGGCTTTGTAATATTTTTATAACATTACTGGGATGCAGTTTGTTTCACTTTGTTTGTATTGACTTTAATTCCCACAGTTGCTGCTGATTACTGAGTATCAGCATGGCTCTGGTTCAGCATAAGGCATGACACAGAAAGTCTATAAAGGGTGTGAAATGATTTAATATGTTTTATTAAATCACTGCAGATTAGCACTGAGGTTAATGCATTGTGTGCTGTTGCAGAAAAATAAAAAAACTAAATTTTGGGGCAACAATTAAGTGTCACATGATCCTTTAGAAGTCATTGTAATTTTGATTTTGCGCTCAAGAAACATTTTTTGATTATTATAAATGTTGACAACTTATGCACTGCTGCATATTTTGGAGGAAACCTTGATACATTTTCAGGATTCTTTGATGAATCTAAAGTTCAAAACAACATATATATCATATATATATACAAGTGTATCTCAATAAATTAGAATGTCATGGAAAAGTTCATTTATTTCAGTAATTCAACTCAAATTGTAAAACTCATGTATTAAATAAATTCAATGCACACAGACTGACGTAGTTTAAGTCTTTGGATCTTTTAATTGTGATGATTTTGGCTCACATTTAACAAAAACCCACCAATTCTCAACAAATTAGAATATGGTGACGTGCCAATCAGCTAATCAACTCAAAACACCTGCAATGGTTTCCTGAGCCTTCAAAATGGTCTCTCAGTTTGGTTCACTAGGCTACACAATCATGGGGAAGACTGCTGATCTGACAGTTGTCCAGAAGACAATCATTGACACCCTTCACAAGGAGGGTAAGCCACGAACATTCATTGCCAAAGAAGTTGGCTGTTCACAGAGTGCTGTATCCAAGCATGTTAACAGAAAGTTGAGTGGAAGGAAAACGTGTGGAAGAAAAAGATGCACAACCAACCGAGAGAACCGCAGCCTTATGAGGATTGTCAAGCAAAATTGATTCAAGAATTTGGGTGAACTTCACAAGGAATGGACTGAAGGCTGGGGTCAAGGCATCAAGAGCCACCACACACAGATGTGTCAAGGAATTTGGCTACAGTTGTCGTATTCCTCTTGTTAAGCCACTCCTGAACCACAGACAACGTCAGAGGCGTCTTACCTGGGCTAAGGAGAAGAAGAACTGGACTGTTGCCCAGTGATCCAAAGTCCTCTTTTCAGATGAGAGCAAGTTTTGTATTTCATTTGGAAACCAAGGTCCTAGAGTCTGGAGGAAGGGTGGAGAAGCTCATAGCCCAAGTTGCTTGAAGTCCAGTGTTAAGTTTCCACAGTCTGTGATGATTTGGGGTGCAATGTCATCTGCTGGTGTTGGTCCATTGTGTTTTTTGAAAACCAAAGTCACTGCACCCGTTCACCAAGAAATTTTGGAGCACTTCATGCTTCCTTCTGCTGACCAGCTTTTTAAAGATGCTGATTTCATTTTCCAGCAGGATTTGGCACCTGCCCACACTGCCAAAAGCACCAAAAGTTGGTTAAATGACCATGGTGTTGGTGTGCTTGACTGGCCAGCAAACTCACCAGACCTGAACCCCATAGAGAATCTATGGGGTATTGTCAAGAGGAAAATGAGAAACAAGAGACCAAAAAATGCAGATGAGCTGAAGGCCACTGTCAAAGAAACCTGGGCTTCCATACCACCTCAGCAGTGTCACAAACTGATCACCTCCATGCCACGCCAAATTGAGGCAGTAATTAATGCAAAAGGAGCCCCTACCAAGTATTGAGTACATATACAGTAAATGAACATTCATTCCAGAAGGCCAACAATTCACTAAAAATGTTTTTTTATTGGTCTTATGAAGTATTCTAATTTGTTGAGATAGTGAATTGGTGGGTTTTTGTTAAATGTGAGCCAAAATCATCACAATTAAAAGAACCAAAGACTTAAACTACTTCAGTCTATGTGCATTGAATTTATTTAATATACGAGTTTCACAATTTGAGTTGAATTACTGAAATAAATGAACTTTTCCACGATATTCTAATTTATTGAGATGCACCTGTATATATATATATATATATATATATATATATATATATATATATATATATATATATATCAAGGTTTCTTCAAAAATATTCAGCACAAATATGCATATTTTTGAGGAAACCTTGATACATTTTTTAAATAAAATATGACAAGGACTCAGAGTTAAACTGTCAGAGCAAATTCATCTTGATGATCACAAATGAATTACAGTCAAACCAAAATTTATTCAGACACCTTCAAAAATTTCTCACATTATCACAGTTTTATTTGCTATAGTTTAGAAAATGGTAATAAAATATGACAAGGACTCAGAGTTAAACTGTGTCAGAACAAATTCATCTTGATAACACTGACAGAAAGGTATGTAACAAAACATGGTCAGGTCAAAGTGTCAAATCAAATTTTTGGTCCCAAATTTTTATCAATTTTACTGGTAGTCCACTGTATGAAGAATTTTTGGGTATGTCACAGTTTACTTTATTTTGCTATCCTCACTTACATAAATGAACTATAGTGTCTTGCACCCGCTAGGTTTCTTCAAAAATATGCAGCAGTGCATATGTTGTCAACATTTATAATAATAAAAAATGTTTCTTGCTGTGCAAATGTTGTCAATGTTTTTTGAGCACAAAATCAAAATATTACAATGACTTCTAAAGGATCATGTGGCACTGAAGACTGAAGTAATGGCTGCTACCATCACAAGAATAAATTTGTTTCAAATTATATTTAAATATTTAAATTATAATAATATTAACATTATTATAATTTAAAATAACTTTTAATCTTTATTTTTGATCAAATAAATGCAGCCTTGGTGAGCATAAGAAACATTAAAAAATTCATTAATCACATTAATTAAATTGAATCACAATTAAATATTTTAATTAACAAACAGCCCTATTAGAAACACAAATGTAATGTAAGCGAATTTCTCTTTCTGTCCATTTATGGCTCACTTTCATTCTGACACACCTGATCCTCTCCTCTATACCATGATTGGACTGTTGTAGAATGTCTCTCTCTTGCTGTAGAGCAGAAATCTCTGCCTGTAACACTTCCTTCTGTGCGGCAAACTCCTCCTGTGGGACACATAAAAAGAAAAGAGGACAAGGATGGATAGATTCAAGGATGGAAGGAAAGATCCATGGATTAAGGAAGAAAAAGAAGTAGATCGGTTGCTAGGTGAATATTAGCGTCTTTCTTTCCTCTGGGCGGCACAGATCTGCTGAGATCAGCAGAGCCTTGTGCTGCCATAAGGGAACTGCAGATCTGTGTGTGCTTGTGAGTATGCATGATAGAGCTGTGCAGTAATGGAAAGGGACATCACTGACACTCTGTCCACATGTCAAATGGAAGTGTGTGTTGAGTAAAAAGGAGAGAGAACCTGTATTTGCTGCATACTGCTGTGTGTGTTTTCCAGTTCTTCTCTCACTCGTACACACTCGGGGCCACATGCTGACTGCCGCTCCACCTTTGCATACTCCTGCTCTCTCTTTTTTGCCCTTTCCTTCTCTTCTTCTCTTTCTCTCTCCAGGGTCTGAATCACCCCCTCCAATTTCGCCATCTGCAAGCCAAGAAACTTAGATCAGCGAAGACCTTAAGCTACTCAGGTTTGATATAATTTATGTGGGCCATACAAAGAAAATGATCTTCTGTTATAGAATAGAATCTTTATTTAAAGCACCCTGAGGTTAAGGTTCTTTCTCAAGGGGATACAATGAGGATTGTTATATGGTGTGTCTGAATCCATTCTCTAGATCAGTAGTAAGAATGGTAACACTTTATTTTAAGGTGTCCTTGTTACACGTTACATGTACTTACTATTGTAATAACAATAAATGATGCATAATTACATCCAAGTAACCCTAAGCCAAACCCTAATCCTAACCCTAACCATATATTAAGTACATGTAGTTAACTAATATTACTCAGTACTTAAATGTATAATTACATTGTAACTAGGACAGCTTAAAATAAAGTGTAACCATAAGAGTAATTGTTTTCTTACTATACCCAATTAATATTGTCACAAGTAATGGTATTTAACCAGTAATGTTGCAACCATTTATGAAGACCGAAGGTTTTTTGGTTCCCTTTTTTTTTTTTTTTTTTAAAGAAATTAATACTTTTATTTCATTGATCAGTGTTACAAAATATTGAATATTGAATGTTCTATTCATCAAAGAATCCTGAAAAACATTTGCCGCAAAATATTAAGCAGCCCAATCATTTTCAACACTGACAATAATAAGAAATGTATTAAAACAGAAAACAGTTATTTCAAATTGTAATATTATTGTCTGTAATACATTTGTGATCAAATAAATGCATCTTGGTGATCATAAAAGACTTCTTTCAAACACAAATGAAAAAATCCTACCGAACCCAAACTTTTGAAACATTATTGTGTCTTATAAACTTTCATATTATACAGGAACTGAAGTTGCTGAAGACTAAAAAGACCCATTTTCCCTTCATTAATGTTCTGCAATTTTATTTTTATTATATTTGTGCATAATGTCTGATGCCATTATGTTTAAAGCAGGACAAGCATATAATTCATAATGGCACTGTTCTTTGTAACAGCTACAACGAAGAAGCCTGATGGCATGTTCAATGATCCTGTTGATAAACAGCAAAAACATTTTAATGAGCTTATAAGGTATCACAGGAAATTGAGTCATCTGTGTCCCAATATTTAAAGCAGTGTTTCTCAATGGGTGGGTCATGAGCAACCATTTTTTTCCCAATAAGTTTCTGGACAGCAGGTCCTACGAAAGAGAGCTGCCAGTTAGACAGAAATATTAAAGTGACTTGAAACAGGAGGTCATAAATTGCCGGTCATTTTTTAAGACATAAGCTATAATAATTCTGTTAGAATATCTCAGCAATGTAAAGCATTAATTTAATAGTTAATTTATGATTTCTATTCTAAATATAGTTTTGAACAAAACAATTGCTCATGAGGATATTTTATTATCACATTAATGTGAGCAATGCAGCAGTACTGTCACACTATGTGTTCTCTGTTCTCAAAGTTCTGCCAAAGTGACAGCATGGTGCACAGCGTGAATTAGATTACCTGCCTTTCAGTCCTGTTAATTTGCTCACACAGTTACCGCTTCTGAAACGGCTTTCAGGATTCATAAATCATTTTGCAGGTGCTATTTAATCCATCCGCATTGATACCGGCCATTATTTTGCAGTTGTTTGGAAGCACACATCAAATGGCATATTTATTAACAGAAATCTGAAAAATGCATGACATACTATAAACGTGTTAGGAGATGAGCCTTAGTAGATCATTGATTTTAGTACTTTTTGGGTGTAGTAGCAAAACCGCATACAAACCTATGGGCCGTGTTTGAAACAGTTTGAAACAAATGAGCCAGACAACCTAGCATTAGATTTTTCAAGAATTGTCTCTAGTGGGATTTTAACCTAGTCTTTTGTGCACCAACCTAGATCATTAAAAACCCTATTCCAGATATTTAACTTGACTTAGAACAAATGGTTTTCTGATAAACAGCAGAAACTGTAATGATGCTTGCTTCACTGCAACACAGCACTAAAACAACAATCCTTTTCCTAGCTATCACTTATTAAGCACTACTTCGTTATCATAACCCAGTTCCAAGCCTGCTGGCATATTAGATGAAGCATTAGACGAAGCCCCGTGCCTTGGGCACTACAAATGTTCTTTTTGTTTTCTCATTTATCATGGTCATATGGAGAGCTCTGGGCCTCCCAGTCTGTCTCTGCGTATTTAAGCAGAAGGACTGAGCATGTTCCCTTCGCCTGAGCTTCAAACCAATTTGATGCAGCTTGACATGTATATAGTTCAAGTTATTTGTGGTGACCCGATTCATTAGTAGGTCAACAATGTTAGGTCAACATATCCAAGATTGTTTTGGCTTTTAAGAGGAGAAGCAAAGGACAAATGTAGTGGTATTCTTTGCAATAACTTACCTCTCTGTTGGACAGCTGTAGTTGGTTGCGTAGCTCTTCCCTCTCTGTCTCTAAAGCCTTTTTCTCTTCTTCTCCAGTTTTCATCTGCTCCTCAGTCTGTAGTCAAACCAACATTATAATACTAGTATCTCTCAATTTCAATAATATTTTAACAATAATATCAAATTATACATCAGATCTTTCTGAATATTCCTTTCCTAGTTACTTTTTAAATTGTTTTAAAGAAGGCAAATAGTCTACATCTTCACAGCTGTTGTTTTCCTTACCTTATATTTGTCTATGTTTTTTCCCCCTTGACTTATATTGCATTTAACGTATATACTTTTCTCAGTTCATGCATTCCCTGGCAACTAAAACCATAAAATTCAGGCACTACTGTTTGAACTACAGGAAGACTTTCTTGTAACATAATTATATATAATTATATATTAATTATCAATTACACATTACATTTTCCACCTTTTCTAACTCTTAGAATTAGCTCTACCAAAATGAAAATGTATTTCATGTAATTCTAAACCTTCTTTCTTCCCTCTGTGGAACACATAAGAAAAGATTCTGAGCAGAATGTTGCTCTTTTCCATTCAACAAAATCAAGTTTTTCAGCAAAAAACAATTTAACTTTCATTCTTTTACATTAGAAGACTCAGAATACAGCACATGAGTTGTATGGACCACTTTTATGATGTTTTAATGTGCTATTTTATTCTTTTTGGAGTTTGAAAACCCCTGGTTCTCATCTACTTTCGTTTTTAGCTTCTGTACCTTTAAGACTTTTTATGCAACTGACTTGTTATGATATGATGGCTAATCTCTGTATGTTCATAAGGGTGGGCCAAGTTTCTGAATGCCGAATATGCGTCATATGTTAATGTGATTCTGATTTCAGAATGACCCATTTTTGCAGCTTAGTTTCCATAATTGGTCTGAATGGACTTGGGCTTGGAGATTTGCATTGTGAATAATAATGTATGTCTATATATACAGCACAAAGAAAATTATTTTTATGTCCCAGTAACAATAAGGCCATTTAGTATAGATGGGTAAAAATAGTGATTATACTGATTATATATTCTCTTAAGATATTCTTAAAATCCCATGCTCAATCTTTTAATCTCTGCCTTTTATTTGAAAAAAAAAAGAACATAAAAACTCATCATTTAAATATTCCCAAATGAAATCAAATCATAAAGTCAGTGCCGACTGCCCACCCTTTGCACTAGTAGTAAGAGGAGCAAATGAGAAAGTATGAAGTTATTAGCAAACCTAGTGCATCTGCAAGTTTACATGAAAACTGCAGTTGTCATACCTGCTGCGTCTTCTTCTTCTCTGCATCTAGCATTGCGTGTGCTTGCCGCAGCTCACTGGCATGTTTGCGTATCACTTCTTCTAGTGCTTTCCGAAGCTGCTCTTTCAGTCTTACTTTCTCTTCTTCCATCTTCTGCTGAACCTGTTTCTTCTCTTCTTCCAGCTCCTGTCTGTCATTCTTTCTTTCGCTCTCCACCTCCTGCTGAAGGCGTCTGATCTCCTCAGTGTGAGCTCGCTGCAGCTCCAGACGCATAGAGGATAGAGCATCTGCATGCTAAAACACACACACACACACAACTGTAATCCTGTAGTTTCAAAATAATGACACTACGCCTCTTAAGACTAAGACTGATGTGTCAGTTGTGATGGTTTAAGATGTTCTAAGGGCATGGTTTATCTTTCTCTGCATACAAACACTTTTCAAAGAACATTTTAAAATGTGCTTTACTCATTTGTATACGTGTGTCTGAGATGGCAGGCTTCATTTGGGATGCGATTTCACCAACAGCATTTCTCCATGTGGTTTATGTGTTCTTGTATGTTAGAGGTTCTGTAGAGAATAGTACAGGTGTTTGAAACCAGTAGTACATTATACAATTCTTGTCACAATTTTTGTGAATTTTAGGCACTGTAAAAGATTTCATTGGGTTATCAAACAATATTAGAATTTTTTTATAAGTATTGGTTGATATTGGACATTTAAATGTGCATGCTCAAATGCAAGCATGCCGTTTTAGCTTGTTTTTTGATCTCTCATCTTCCAGCTCTTTCATCGTGAGTCGTTTTTCACAGGGTTCGTACTCAAGGATTCCGCATCTTAAGTCCAATTCCGTGCCCGCTGAGCTACTGAACAAGCTTGTTACATCCAGAAAGTGAAATATATAGAGCTGTAATCATAACTGTGTACGAAAACAATTACAAGTGCTCGATGTTTTACCGCCTCTAGTGTTCATTTCTGTTGCAAAAAAATTCCCACAGGTAGATAGATTACCTTTTTTAAGTCCTTAAAACACTAATAATTTAATAATACTGTTAAATGTAATTTTCAGCAAATCACAAAGTCATTTTTATAGTGTATTATTCTATTTGTGATGCCTAAATTCACTTAGCAGTATTTAATTAACAATTCATTTTTAGTGTTTTATTTTAATTTATTTAAACAAAAAAGTAATGTGTTGTAAATGTGTGCCATTTACATTATTACAGTATTTATTAGTATTTTGAATGAGTTTTTATGAGTTTTAATTTTAATTTAAGTCTTATTAATTTTGTGATTTGACTTTGTCATTTTTTTAACGTTTTTTTAATTTTTTTATTAAGACCTCTGTTTAACTTTAATTTATTTTTGTTTCAGTTTTAGTAATTTTTAATGCAGTTAGCTGACAAGGTAATACTTCTAAATTTTTTAAGTTAAAGTTTTTCATCTAATATTTATATTTTATGTTATTTCAGCTTTTTTAATTACCAAAAACTATTTTTAATCATTTTAGTTAACAATATTAACACTGCTTACAAGCCCCCAACTAAGTGCTAAAATCAAATCCTGAGTTTGCCACTTGTAATTATGAAATTGTGGTGTTATTCAATGTGCATTCAACTCCCAAAATACAATCCTTCATACATGACTTCAGTGGCTTGCCTGTTTGAGCATGCGGGCATGGTCATTGGATCGGCCACTGTTCTGAAGCTCCAGCTCTTTGTTTCTTATGTTGAGACGACTGAGTTGAGACCTCAGCTCTTCCACTTCAGCAGAGACCCTCACCTGAGATGAACTCTGGCTCATTAACTCCTCTGCAAAAATGAAAAAGATGATGATTAGATCAAAGGAAGCAGAACAATCAGTGAACAAGCTGGTGATCTCAAGTGTCATATGACAAAAGCAATAATTTCAATAGAGAGGTAAAAATCAACACTGGAACAATTAACATCAAACAGACTGTAAACAATGACTGCTGACAGTAGACGGTCAACTTATTTACTAGCGGAAGTTTTTTAACATTAAATTATTACAATTAATTATCTAAAAATAATGCATAAAAAGTATGTGCTTAATCATGCCACGTAACCCTATGTTTAAATTCTGTAAAAAGGCATTTTCCTACCCTCAGAGCAATTTAAGCTCAAAGTACCACAATTATGCTTTAGCTTTGTTTCCTGAGAAACAAGACAGATGCAGTGCAATGGAATGGAACAGAATGCTCAGATCTCTAGACACATTTTTCAAATTTGAACTGTTTTGAACTTGACAGCGAAAACAGGGCATTTATGCTGGGAGACTGAAAAGAGAGGTGTGACGCAAAAATCAAAGACTTCCATCTGACGCATGTCTGCATAGACCAACAATTATAGAAATAGTGCTGACAAAACACTGAAAATACATCTTGTGTGAACGGCCCCTTGGACAGACTGACAAACTTGATTCCGAAATGGACGTCTGTGATATGGAAAAAAAACAAACCTACAGCAACTTTTTATTTTGTCCATTCAGTTATTTACTAGATTCTCTTTGAAATATCTTCTACTAAATATTGATTTTGAAATATTGAAGCAATTAGTTTGATTAATTATTCAGCATATGTGATTAATTTGATGCCTAATGATGACAAATATAAGTACACTGATTTGTACTGTGCATGTGCACCTGACTTGCTCTGTAGCTCATTCTCCTGCAGTAATAATCGTTCTTTGGCTACAGCTAACTCCTCCTCTGCCTTCTTTGCGACAGCCTCAGCCTCAGTCACCCGACGATGCCCATCCTCCAATTGCTCCTCCAGGTCCTGTAAAAGAAATGGGTAACATGAATAAGCAGAACTATTACAATTCCTTAAACTTATGCTGGGTATACACTACACAATTTTCCCTTGTAAGAATCTCTGACCACTCTGTCTTGTGTAAAAAAAATGCATGCAGAAGTGATACAGAGACGTAAGACTATGACTCCTCCCCCTGAAATTTCCCTTGCCCTGTATCCTACTCTCTCATTGGCTGTAGGTTTTTGGTGATGACATTTCCAGTCAAAATACATTGCAAGGCTCCGAGTCGCAGGCAGGTCAAGATATTTAGAACTGCTAAGTATTTCTTGGGCAAAGGCATTGTATTGGCATTTCTCTCAGATCATGTCTTTAATTCCCATTATTCAGTCGTCACTCACGTGAACGAGCACAGATTTGCCTCAGATTTCGTGCATTTGTCCATGATCTACGGCCTAAAATTGAGGATCACTGAAGAGAAAATATCATAGACTTGCGCTGATGGAAGCACTAAAAGCCTTCTGTATTCCCAGCAGGCACACAACGTCATTTTGTTTAAATTTCAGTTGCGACGTCGGGTGACCAAAATTCAAAGTCAATTCAACATCTAATGGCAATGTTAATTTGATGTCCAATATCGACATCAGCTGATGTTGATATTTGCTGTTTTTAGGTTGTGTAACCAAAATCCAACGTTAAGTCAATGTCAAATTGACGTCAAATACTAACGTCAACCCGAATTTCATTCTCAGCCAAAAAGCAACGTCTGTTCGACATAATGTGCAACATCAACCTGACGTTATATTGACGTCCTGTGCCTGCTGGGTTATTTTCTTCTTTTTTTCTAACTTAAGAATAAAATTAAGAATATTTTGTATTCCTATTTTTTGTATTTCTTAAGAATGTTTATTTTTTTTTTTCAAGATTTCTTTAGATCGCCAAAGCCATGCAATCAGAAAAAAACTAAGCCTGTCATTTTCTTCTTAAGAAAAAAAAATGTTCTTAAGAAGATGTGATAACTTCTCAAGAATTTTTCAAGAATTGCACTTAGGAAAAAATCTTATTAACTTCCTACGATTTTTTTTGCTTCTTTCTTAAGAAGATTTTCATGAGAATATCATAGAAGCAGTAAACAACTACCCAGAACACCCTAGATACCACATAGCACTACACTAGAAACCACTACAAACACCTCAGCATCTGCAGAGCAACAACCTGACAAGCACCCTAGCACCACTCACATCTTCTTATGTAGTTGTATATTATTTTGCTGAATCCTCTTATTGAATGATCCTGCAGCAGCAATGAACAACCAAAACGGCATCATCTGTCAGGCCCATGAAGCCCAAGATGACTTTAATCAGTCAATTCTGGCCACCCCATGAACACTTTGAGCCCACAATCCTTTGATTACATCACAGCAGATGCTCTGAGTTTGCAGATCGGAGGTGCCTCTGATTAATTTTCTGTGAAGGATGTCGAGCCAAAGCAGAGAGGGTGTTACTCATCTCACTCTGTGCCTGGCATTTTTAGGCATGTCTAATGCGCATTAGCCGCAGCGTGCGTAAAAATCTGCATCAGAGATGGCGGAGTCAATGTTGCATGCCTAGCAACTCTTACTGATTTAATCACTTGGCTTTACCCTGTTCTAAATACTAAGTGTAATGACTTTTGCGTCCCACTTAAAAAAGCTTATGTTATTTTTATTTTCTGCAGGTTGCAGTAAATCTGTGGGGTATTGTCACAGACTGTTTAAGTCAGATATGCCATCTGTTTCTACACAGCTGTGTGTGTCTGAGTGATGGTAATTGTGGGTGTTTGTCTGATCCCTCTAATCTCGGTCTCAATTAGATTCGGAAGTGTCAGTCACAGCATTAATTACTGCCCCCTTACACTGAGACGAACACCTCGCTGAAAGGTCAGTTACACATAGACAGTCAAGTGAATTTATGTGAACTGTCTTGTAAAGCAATACTGGTTTGTGTGTACACAATGAGTTTTTTGTTTTTGCTATGCATAAATAGAAACATTTATATTCGCCACATACATCTCCATCAATTACCAGGCCTGGAAATCACAATTTTTTTTTAGTTTTTCCAAGATAATAACACAAGATGAGCTTGCGTTTGAAATTTAAAAAGTTTCAAATTTAATATTCAGTTTTTAAATTATTTATTTATATTTTATATTATTTGGATTTAATTAAACCTTATTATTCTCACATTGACTGGTTCTGTTAGATGTCTCCACAGCTGATCACCCGCATATTTATTTGGCATAGGCTTTATGTCAGATAACAAAAATAAAATCTAAATATATTGAATGTTTATTATATTTATATTGTATATATATTAAATGAAATTATGGACTAAAAAAGTTAATAAACACTGATAAAACTACAGCAAAACTAATGGTCATAAATTGACACAATGTTTTTGACACTTAAAATTTTAAATCGGAAAAACATTACTAATAATAATACAAATTTAATGAAAAATAAGAAACCATATTAACCATGGCCAAGACTGCTTGTGCCCATTCAAAAAAATTAACAAATAACAAAATTAACAAATAAACAAAAATAAAAAAAATAAAAATGACATTTGTATCCAATGCTATATATATTTTTAAGTAAAATAAGAATAATGCACAATAACCTAAAATTAAGTAAACAGGAAAACATGCAAAATATTGTTTAGTGGACAAAACTACTTTGGCAAAAAGTGGCAAAAGGTTCATTTTGGACCCACATGTGTACCTCTACTCTCTCCTGAAGTTTGCTGCAGTGTCTGCTGCTCTCATTCAACCTCTGTTCTTGAACCTCCAAGTCCGTCTCAGCTTTTCTCAGCCTCTGCTGAAGTGTTGTATTCTGGGACTTGCGGTTTTCTTGCTCTCTCTGGTGCCACTGATTGATGTGTTCATTGAGGCTCTTTTGTAGTGTCCTCTCAGCTGCCTTTTGCTCCTCCCTTCTCTCTTCTTCCATCTCCTTCACTCTCTTCTTCCACTCCTCCACATCTCTCTTCCATTCCTTCTCCGCTCTCTCTTTCTCCTCCCTCAGAGCCTGTAGCTCCTTTCTTACCATTTTCAACCTTTCTTCACACTCCTCCTCTACTCGTTGTCTTTCCTGCGACTCTCTCTTCCTCTCCTCCTCCACTCGATGCATCTTCTCCTCCTCCTCTCTCTTTCTCTCTTCATCTCGGGCTCTGCGTAGCTCTTGGCACTCGTTCTCCAAGTGCTTGTTTTCTTCCTGTGTTTGTTGCAGTAATTTGTGTTGGTTGTCTCTATCTGTCTGCAGGTTCTGGTAGTCTCTGCGCAGATCTGATGTCTCTTGGGTTAACACGGCTATGCGCTCCACATACTCTATTTCAGCCCTCTGTCCACGCTCCTCCACCTGAAACGGATACACATTCACACCACACAAGATAATGAAGTGATTCTATCCATCTTCTATTTAATTTGCTTATAATGAGTTCAGAATATGCGTGTATGTGTGACCATTTTTGTTTTTACTTCCTCTACGGTGGCCTGTAGCTCTAGAAGGCGTGTCCTCAGAATAGATGCTGACTCCTCCTCTTCTTCATCCTGACCTGTGGTTGGCTGGAGGCTGCTCTGTGTCTCCGTGGCAACACGGCGTAGCGACTGCAGAGTTGCCTCTTGCTCCTCATTCTTAGTGTTTAAAGAATATATCACCTGTAAGTAAAATACACACATAAATACAATTAAAACACAGTTATAATGGCAAGACAAGGATTGCGGTCCATGTGTGTATTTCATGCTCATAAAAATAAAGGTTCTTTATTGGCATCTATGGCTCCATGTAGAACAAAAATGCTCTTTATAGAGAAAAAAAGGTTCTTTCGATTATAAAATGTTCTTTGCGCTAGGAAAAAAAATGGTTCTTTTAAGAACTGTTCACTGAAAGATTCTTTAGGGGAACAAAAATGGTTCTTCTGTTGCTGTGAAAACCCCCTCTTGGAACTTTTATTTGTAAGAGTGTAGTTCCAGGCATATAAAAGAGTCTTGTTCTCACTGATGAAATCTTTCACCTCTCTGATTGAATCAGTCATAGACCCACAGTCTGCAGTTATTGAGCTGCAGTTTATCTAGTACATGTGTATCTGTTTACACTCTGCAGATGTCTGTGTTAACCTTCTATGAGTGCTTGCGATTGGTTGTGCACAGCTGTTCGACTGTGCTTGGCATTGGTGTCCCCTGGCATTTTTCAAGCATTAGAGGCACTAATCCCAAGTTCTTGTTGTTTAGATATGTTAGATAAATTATTATCTATCATAAAATTAAAACAACATGAAAAAGTATAACATTTTAAACACATTATATCTCTGTATCACCCCCCTAAATTTTGATCTGTACCACTTCAGGATGTCTTGACAATTTTGACATAATCTGTTGAATTAATATTTAAGTCATTGTAATAAGAAACCACAGTTCCCATGTCCCCCCTCCCACATTTTGTGCACAACTCTATTACCTTATAATTTATTCTCCATTACAAAAAAAGTAACATTCCGTGAAGTTTGCAAGTTCTTAAAGTAATTCATTGATACCTAAGATTAAACATTAATTGCACCCTTTCTACAGTAAATAATTTATGCTCACAAAATTCTTACAAATTACAGTGTGAGGATTTTATTCTTGAAGCTAAATCATTCGATCTGTTATTGTAAAAAAATAATATATATATATATATATATATATATATATATATATATATATATATACACATACACACACACATAGTAACACTCAACAGTTGTTCCCAAACCAGTTAGTTCTAACTGAGTGGTAGGTTTCAAATTTCTGTTACCCATACTACATAGTTTTTCAGTTTAACTTAAATTTAACTTTATTTAATGATGATTGTTGTAAAGAAAAAAAAAAAAAAGTACACACAAAAAATATTATGAGCTTCATTATTTTTGTAACAGGGTTGAAAAAAATTGTAAACTTCTTATTAAAAGAACAGGAAATAAAACGGCTCTACTGCTTTCACTGACCATTTGTCAAAAAAAAATAAAAAAATAAAAATTGTACCCGGTTTGCAGAAAGTGTTGTTTCATAACACACAGTGTTGGGGAGTAACTAGTTACAATGTAACGGAGTTACGTAACTTAATTATCAAATAAATGTAACTGTAATCTGTTACTGAGAAAATGTGTAATTAAATTACAGTTACTCATGAAAATGTTAACGATTACAAAGGGGGATTACATCTGAATATTTTCACACAAACACACACACACACAGATTTAATTGATTTCTTTTTCTCAAATTATACATAGACTGCTCTAAAATATGAAACAACAATGTTTCAGGAGTTTAGAACACAATAGGACACATGCTTATTCTGTAATTTTTTTTAATTTCCTATTTGGGTTTAAGTATATGCTTTATTTTTTAGGATTAATTGTTTTTGCAAAGGCATTGTTGGATGCCAGTGTTTCCTGTCATAGCTATGCAAGGATTTGATTTCAAAAACAGTATAGATATTAAACTATATCTAATGATTTTAAATCTGTATTTAACCTCAGAACGATCTCAAAGTAAAGTGCTAGTAGGTGCTAAAGTGTGATTTTGTGGTGGTTTTGTGGTTAAATTTTTATAATCTTAATTTGTAACAGGGCGACTGAGACAAGATATGCGGATTCATTTGCAGGCTTTTATTAGATAGAGACGTTGTCATAACAGGCATGGTTCAAACAGTGGCAAACAGGTATAACACAGGCAAGACAAAGAGTAATCCTAGGGCAAGCATGGGTCCTCGATCGGCGAACAATATCCAACAGGGCGAGACGACGACATAATCCAGGTACACGAGAAATAGTCCAAGCGAGGCATAAAGAGAGTCCAAAAGGCGAGACAAGGGTTAAATACTGCGATAAACGCAGAACAATACTGGGCGATTAGAATAAGGAAGTCCATGGTTTATGTAGGGTGTGTGATTGTGTGATGGGTCTCAGGTGTGAGCGTGTGATTAGTGAAATGGCTGCTGGGAAATGTAGTCCGGAGTGACATGTAACAGTCTGTGTAGTGTGAGAGTCAATGTAACGGAAGAGTGACCTCTGGTGGCAAGCTGATGTAAGCCCATGGACCAGATTCATGACATAATTCAAGTGATGAAAGATTTTGAAAGTCTGACAGTAATCAGTGTTGAGTCCTAGTGTAAGGTTAACCCTGCCTGCTTTAAATGTTTTAAAATGAATAACAGTCAAAAACATTGATAAGAAATCTAAAAAAGTAATCAAAAATTAATCAAAAGTAATCAGTTACATTACTTTAATAAAGTAATTGAAATACGACTTATTACATTTTAAATAGGGTAACTTTTCCAAAGTAACCATCCCAACACTGATAACACAGTGTAATCTGTGAGTAGCGTTTGTGTATTTGAGTCTGAATGTGTAGGCATATGAGAGAGTCCTCTAATATTATGTGTCACTTTGGCTATCCATCAATGTGTCCTACCCACAAGTCCCCATGCCTGGGGTGTCATCCGATTCCCAACGTCTCACTCATCCCTCCAGCGGGTCGTGTGTTACCACGACGCCTGACTGTCTGCTGTTAATCGCCACCGCAGCAGAGCTGGACATTCCATATGATAAACTGCCAGGAAGTCACTGTCTCCTTCTCTTCACTCACCCGTCTCTCTCTCTCTCTCTCCCCACCTCTTTTCCTGTCCCCCACAGTGTTTCTGTAAGTCGACCACCTTCTCTTTTTCTTTCTCTCTCTCTGTCTGTCCCCTGACCCCCCTTTATAACTTTCACCTTCTGTCTATTCCCTGCCTCGTTCTCTCTCTCTCTCAATCCTTGAACTCTCATGTTTTACGGTGCACAGAATAAAAGGGAAAGTAATGTCATATATCTGTACGATACGATTAGGATAAACAGCAGATTATAGGAATTGATTTTTTGTTTACAAATTATTGTTTTAAATAGAAAGTGCTGAAATACCTGTCTCTATGTATTTGTCCTTGTTTTCATTCTCTGCAAATATGGCACCCTGCCTGACTAAGATCCATACTAATGAAATCTGATACTCGCTGTCTTGCTTTCCTTCTCCCTCCTTAACAAACACAAATGATAGAAGCATCTGTTTCTCTATCCATTTGTCCGCATTTCAAAAACTGCTTATATCAGCCATTTCTGACACAGCTAGTGAATTTATTGAGTCTGTGCATGTGTGTGTGAAGGCCTGTTCACACCAAGAACAGCAACTATAAAGATAACTAAAACGATAGCTATATTAGTGTCCACTCCAACACACAATAACATTCAGGTTTTTTTTTTACGCATGTGCCAGTTTA
The DNA here is from genome assembly GCA_039654775.1 of Spinibarbus caldwelli. NCBI lineage: Eukaryota > Metazoa > Chordata > Actinopteri > Cypriniformes > Cyprinidae > Spinibarbus > Spinibarbus caldwelli. Next base: position 16,062,669 of record CM077225.1, read on the forward strand.
AATGCTGAAGCTCTTTAAACTTGAGTAGATTCAGTCCATGTTTTTTATCATTATTAGCTGGAAAAAACACATTCTGAAAGTGGTGAATGATAATTACAATATTATATTTAGTCATTGTTATAGCTATCATCTATACGAATGACGCTTATCCCTACTGAAAAGTTTGTTAAACCTGACTGTTTAGCTACTGTGAGTAAGCAGATTTTGTCTGTCTAATGTTTACAGCTATCTTTCTTTGTTTTGAGAGCGAGTTGTCTCGCTTTGCCAGACTTTTGACATATTCTGGCCAAGAACTCCCCAAGTGACCATCTGATATGAAAAATGACCAACCACTGTTTGTTTTGTTTTGGTTTATCTGATATAGATGAACTGTTGTACAGGAAACAACCGTTTATTAATGGAAATATGTGTAGAGTTTGAGATTACAATTTCTGTTCACCCAAAAGTGAGAAGTACTGATTTGAATTTTTACTTGAATATTTAGTTTGCTTATGTGCGTCCAGCAAAACTCTGAACAGCTTTCAAAGATCTGAAGCAACAAACATAAAAAACATTTGGCAAATCCAATGATTAGTTGTTCCTCACAAATGTTCATAATTATCAACCTGGTACCTTTTAAATATCTGGGAGAATTATAAAAAGATGGAAAGTTAGGTTGCAGTCAGCTATGGTCGCAAATTCTATCATTACCAACATAGTTCAACAAGTCACTGTTTCCCAAAATCACAGTTCCAATCAACATTCGCAAACAGCACTGCGAGCTTCTTTGGTTGGAACTACAGCTCTTGACCTGAGGTTAAAAGCACAATTTCTTGCAAGTATGAAATATAGACTTCAATATCATGCTATTAAGCAAAAAAAAAAAAAAAAAAGTAAGCTACAGTACATTCTATGTATTTCATTCTATTTAAATGTATATTTCAATCTAAACATTTTAGCCTCAGCTATAATCAGCACCATTTTGAAGAGTGCATAAATTTGCATGAGAACCTTGGATGAATCAAACATCAAATAAAGCAAAATATAGGTTAATAAAGAAATATATACTTAAGTTGTCCTTGTTTATTATAGCAGCATCCCAAAGAAATAAAGCTGCTGACTAAATGAACCGCAAGTGTATGCCAATTACATACTGCTTATTAACATGTTGTTTGTGTAAATGAACTACAGTAATTTCTTCACCACCTGCGTTTAATGTAATTAATGACAGTCCTATATTGGTAAACTATTATGGTTTAAATGATGGAAGTGTGACCATGTCACTACGGTTTAAATAGTTGTGACTAGTTAGTTAATTTCTCAAATTATGCAACATAAACTGTGGGTTACATTGTTGTATGGGAAACACACCCCTGATTGGACCTTAAAGTTTTCATAAGTTTTTTTAGCATTTAGTGTCATGCCCCCCATGACATTCCCATCATGCTTTTATATTAATAATAGACTGAAGTAGATCAAATCTCCTATGCTCCTGATTGGTAAAAATAGTGTGGCTTGGTGTGTAGCATTACTAAGCGTCACAAAGCTGAGCCGAATGTAGAGAGGGTATGACTCACACATCTGTTCTTATAGACACACACACAAACACACAGCTAAAGATAACTATTAGGAGTATGTTTACATGATGATAGAGAGAGGGATTCCACACAGCTGTGACATTCAAGCTCATAGGCATACTCTCACATACGCACTCCTGCATGATTACATATAATACACACGCACAGCATGGCAGGTTTGAATTTCGAGCCCTGACCTATTTTGTTTAGTGACAGTGCTGCCATTTCGATGTTCCTAACCCCAGTGGACCTTAATCAGGGCAGACGCCATTTTTTAATTTGACAAGAATGAAAACGAGGCTTTGAGGGACATACATACAGTCCGTTAAATTGCTCGCACGGTTGCATATATCTGGGTATCAAACATAAAAAAAAAAAAAAAATTAAAAATTAAAAAGCAATTCCAGACGAAAAAGGTCCATAGAAAAAGCTTACATCCCCCACAGCCTTGTTTTCACTCTCGGTAAATATGGCATCTTCCCTGACTAAGGTCCATACTAATAAAACCTGATACACACTCTCTCACTTCCTTTCTCCCACCTTAACAGATCCAAATGATTGTGTATGCATTAGCCATTAATAGTGTATCGATATTACAGCCTTTAACCTCTGTTTTCATAGTCACACTTTATAACTGGCCACAAGGGTCATTATTTTTCACACAGTGACAGATATAGTTATGGCTATTGATTTGATCACACATCATCAAGGTGCAGTTTAACCAAAAACACATAATTCAAATTGAAACTCTATAGATTGACGATATAGGGAAGTTTGTGTGTTTGCTTCTATTAAGAAGTTCTGTTTTGCTGCTAAACAAAATTTTGTGCTCATTTACTTTTAATTTTACCTGTTCAGTGTATGGGCTATGCTGTAGGTTGTTTGGTTACTTGGTATTTTAATGTATGTTTTTTTTTTTTTTTTATCCAAAGTGACATACAGTATTGCACATATATATTTAAGTTCTCTAAGGCCATATAGAGAATATATTTTAAGCCTTATTTTAAGTCATATTTTTCTTTTAAAGTCCTAATAAAGACGACCAAAAATTAAAAGTGTTCAAATAAGTACAAGCCCAAATGACTATGTATGTATTAGCCATTAAGAGATAATACAGCCCTTAACCCTAATGTTTTTACAGTTATTCTTCATAGTTGGCCAAAAGGACAATCATTTTTCAGGCAGTGTCAGACAGAATTATGGCTATTGATTTTATCATACATCATCAAGGTGCAGTTTAACCAAAAATGCATCATTCAAACTGAAAATCCAGAGGCTGACAATATAAGGGGAGCTTTCTGTGTTTGCTTCTAGGAAGTTGTGTTTTGTCAATAAAATCAAATTTTATTTCATTTTGATCACATACATTTAATTTAATGTGCTGTCAAAAGCATTGTTTGGTCACTTGGTATTTTAGCAGATACTTTTTATCCAAAGTGAAAATCAGTATTGTAATTGTATTTTTCAATGCCAACATGTATGGGTACAAGGGATGTCCCGACAACATTTCAGTTCATGGATTTTTCATATGAAAATTCAAACTAGCAACATGTGTTTACGTCACAACACCTCAGCTACCCCTACGCTATCCTGCCACTAGAATGATTTTCTGGCCTGTCCATTGGAAATAGAATACACCAACAACAGATCCAATTTAGACTATATAACAGACACTCTGTCACAACAATAATAATACTATTTAAAGGGTTAATTCAGCCAAAAATGAAAATTCTGTCATCAATAACACACCCTCATGCCGCTCCAAACCTGTCTGACTTACTTACTTCTTCAAAAGAAGATAATTGAAAAAAATGTTTTTGATGTTGTTCCATTGTATGGACACAGAGAAATTTACTCAAATGATCTTCTTTTATGTTCCCTCTACAACCTCTTATAAAACCTATTTTTAAATAAATGTTTGAAATAGCTTGAATGGAATTATTTAGGTCTACATTTTTCTATTACAGTCATAAATATGAATAAATATTAAAAAGTATTAAGGCCATCAGAAAAAGTATGCCATCAGATAAATCTAGAAATATCATGGCACTATAATACCTCAGTACTGAATAATTACAATATTAATGCATTGTCAATATTTCAATATAAAAGGTCATAACAACTGGATGCTGCTTGCTTGTGAAGGGGTGGTTCTTACACACATCTAAACCTGATAATAAATAACCGCACATTTCTGTTGCCAGCGATCACCCACGGGCCCGATTATTTTAGATGAGCCTTTTGTAGCGCGAACTTCAGTAGCCCGCCTTGAACAATATAAACTCCACGAAAGCGCATCTGCTACCATGCAACATCTACTGAAATCGTGACTGGTCTTGGATTACCCTCTGCCTGTTCTGCATCACCTGTAATGGAAAGACAGTGAAGCGACGCTGAGTGCATTAAAATCCCGTTGCATTCCATGAAAAACAAAACAAAACAAAAACAGTGCGTCAGGCAGCATAAAATACTGATAATTTATATATGTAATTAATATTGACAAATAATATATCTAATTTATATATATATATTATTTACTATCTTAAACTGTGCCTTCAAGTGCATGTAAATGATTTAGCGTAAAATATGCGCAGTAGGTAGCAAAAAGGGCCATTAGTGTGTATTTATATATACATCTGCGGATGTGTACAGATATCCAGGGAACACGTACATTCAGATAGAGAGTCCCGTTAGTTGAGTAGTAAAATTACGCGCTTACCTTTGTCAGCTGCGCTATTTTCTTACACATTTTCGTGTGCATTTGATAATCATACAGTTCCTGTTCTACATTCACACTGGGGCTATCCGCAATAGCGGTCCCGTTACATGCACCGCTGCCGCCGGGGGGTTGGTTCATCTTCCCAGAGCTGGAAGCCATAGTAACCCGATAGAGCGCGCTGATCAATCACAAACTGGGCTGCGCAACAGCCTGGTTGCCTCTACGTGCTCCTGAAGGTAGAGTCCTTACGACAGCCGAAAGCATTGTGCGTGCTGCAGCGACCGGCGAACACACTCGCGCTCCGCCGTGAAGCTGCCTCCGGTGAGCGCACAGCGCACAAGATAATGCCATCACGACTCACTGACGGCATGTGCCCTCAGCCCGGACACCTGTCTCTCACCCGGGGCGTGACTACAGTCTTACATTACGAGTCACGGGTACCGCAGTGTAATCCTGGCCCCTCCCATGAACACCAACAAGCGCTCGCGCAATCTCCGCGCCTCGGCTTCTTTATGATACCACTGACACTAACTTTGGGAGTGTATAATGATTTAAATCGTTTTTGTTATGAAGAAAACCACAAAAAATAAATGGATTTTCTTTGTCCCCGAGCAGTAGAGGATGTAAGAGGGCCAGGTAAATTTTAAAGGTTGAAAATGACTTCAAGGGTGAAATCCTCATGAACATTTAAAACATATTTCGTTATAACCAAGTTATGTACACAGTAATATACATATTGGTTATCAGAAAATACACAGGGCTTTGATGTATCTACTGCTATATATTCATACTTATTCGCGTCATTCTACAGTAGTTATGATAATCAGAAATGTTTTTGCGGCCTAAAATCTGACCTACCTGCTCAGAATTACCTGTCAGGTAAGTTAAAGAAAAAAAAAAAAGTCTCGGGCGGATCATTTATTTATTCTGTTCTTTCTCAGGAGTTTGTGATTCCAGGATAAGCCATTTTATTGAATAATTGTAAAGACATTTCTTTGTCAGGCTCCAATAAACTAATTATTATAAAAATTAAACAGATATATTAGTGCACAAATACCTCCAGTGAGACAAAACACGTCCTGAGATTTGAAACGAGAGTTTCCAAACAGATTTGATTCAACTCTGCTCTTACTAAGCCTCTGAACGCCTCCTGGAGGATAATGAACTCCACGCTCTTCTATTCAGTGGCTGCAGCTGGCTATGATTGACAGCCAGAGGCGGAAGGAGGCGGGACTAGGTTGCTCTCGCGAGAGGACATTTTGAAAAGTGGCGCTTTCACCGTTATTCAACATAAGAGGTTCAAGAGCGATTTGCTGAAGGTACGACATGGATTAAAGTCTATTTAAAAAAATCTCTTGGTTATAAACTAAGTATTTTACATAGGCACTAACAAGGACGAATGGTCTGAAAAACTTTAATTTGTTAAAATGATAATTATGAGTTAGTTCTTCATGTTTTTTGGTGTTGATGCTAACTGTCGGTGCTAACAGTTTATCGAATCGTTCATTGTATATAGTTACACAAACAAACCTCTTATTTCGCAGAGGACATTTAATTCAGTCATTTCGCCAGTGCGTTTGGGATGACATCGTGTTGTGTCGTATATGCGAGGTCATTTAATGAATAACTCTTTATTTAGATCTTTAAAAGTGTCTGATGGGTCGAGGAAAGATCAGGTAACGACTCTGTCGTGAGTTAACTCTGTTCGACGTCTGCTGTGACTAATTAACTTTAACCTGTGCAATGTGTTATTAACAGCTAACGCTAAAACAACTAAAAAAAAAACAAAACACATGTTCAAGCAGGTGTCCTTATACTGTGTTCAATTTGGGTATCTGTCTGAACTTATTGGGTGTTTTGGTTTTGTAAACCTATCAAATAATATTTATTCACACCAGTAGGCTGGCATGTAATTTGTATTTGTGTTTTAGGGACATCAGCATGTCTGGAGACAGTGATCTGGAGATTGAAGAGGCTTTCCGGCGAGCACAGAAAGCTCATAATAACAAGGCCAAACTTGTTGCCAGTTTGAAGAACAGATATAATAAGGTATAGGAGATTTACACATAATGTTACACTACCATTCAAAATGTTGTTTTTTTTTTTTTGTTTTTTTTTTAAACTTCTATTCAAGAAAGATACATTACATAGATTTAAATTAAATGTTTTTTTTAAACTTATGTTCATCAAAGAATACTGATATAATGCATCAGCTTCAACAAAACTTTTTTTTTTCAACATTGATAATAAGCTATGTTTGAGCAGCAAATTAGATTGATTTCTGAAATTTGTATGACATATTTAAGGCTTGAGCAACAATTACATAAAAATTGCCAAGTGTATATACACACACACACACACTGAACAAAATGATAAACGCAACACTTTTGTTTTTGCCCCCATTTTTCATGAGCTGAACTCAAAGATCTAAGACTTTTTTCTATGTACACAAAAGGCCTATTTCTCTCAAATATTGTTCACAAATCTGTCTAAATCTGTGTTAGTGAGCACTTCTCCTTTGCCGAGATACTCCATCCACCTCACAGGTGTGGCATATCAAGATGCTGATTAGACAGCATGATTATTGCACAGGTGGACCTTAGGCTGGCCACAATAAAAGGCCACTCTAAAATGTGCAGTTTTACTGTATTGGGGGGGGGAGTCCGAAAACCAGTTAGTATCTGGTGTGACCATCATTTGCCTCACGCAGTGCAACACATCTCCTTCGCATAGAGTCGCTCAGGTTGTTGATTGTGGCCTGTGGAATGTTGGTCCATTCTTCAATGGCTGTGCGAAGTTGCTGGATATTGGCAGAAACTGGAACACGCTGTCGTATACGCCGATCCAGAGCATCCCAAACATGCTCAATGGGTGACATGTCCGGTGAGTATGCTGGCCATGCAAGAACTGGGATGTTTTCAGCTTCCAGGAATTGTATACAGATCCTTGTAACATGGGGCCGAGCATTATCATGCTGCAACATGAGGTTGATGGTCGTGGATGAATGGCACAACAATGGGCCTCAGGATCTCGTCACGGTATCTCTGTGCATTCAAAATGTCATCAATAAAATGCACCTGTGTTCGTTTGTCCATAACATTTGCCTGCCCATACTGTAACCCCACCGCCACCATACCGTAACCCCAGCACCACCATGGGCCACTCGATCCACAACGTTGACATCAGAAAACCGCTCACCCACACGACACCATACACGCTGTCTGCCATCTGCCCTGTACAGTGAAAACCATCTGTTCATCTGTGAAGAGAACACCTCTCCAAAGTGCCAAATGCCATCGAATGTGAGCATTTGCCCACTCAAGTCGGTTACGATGACGAACTGCAGTCAGGTCGAGACCCCGATGAGGACGACGAGCATGCAGATGAGCTTCCCTGAGACGGTTTCTGACAGTTTGTGGAGAAATTCTTTAGTTATGCAAACCGATTGTTGCAGCAGCTGTCCGGGTGGCTGGTCTCAGACGATCTTGGAGGTGAAGATGCTGGATGTGGAGGTCCTGGGCTGGTGTGGTTACACGTGGTCTGCGGTTGTGAGGCCGGTTGGATGTACTGCCAAATTCTCTGAAACGTCTTTGGAGACGGCTTATGGTAGAGAAATGAACATTCCAGGGCTCGCAAAATCGCTAGCCCGACGTCCCAGGGCTATTGTGTTTTCCAGTCGGGCTACCAAAATGTATCATTGCCCTGCCCGACGGGCTACCTTAAATACAGGGCTCCCGCGGGTCCTTAAACACTCTTCAATTTAGTTAAGGCCATAAAAAGTTTTAAATGCGTTAAATGGTATAATAAATGTCTTGACTATAATTTCAAAAGGTCTTACAGTTGGGGACGGAAAGACAAGAATGGCGATACAGCTGGATTAAACTTCAAAAGGCAATGATGCAATTGAAGAAATATGAGCGCTGCACGTTTCAAATCAAAACGCAGCGCAGATGTCTTTATGTGAATGTATCTGAAGGGAACCGACTGTCCTCAGAAATGTGTCGTTGGCATTTTTATTTCATCTTACCTATAACGCCTGATAAAGCAGCGTTTATGAACGCGGACGGTGCTGCTTTGTGTACAGCCGCTAACAAGGAATTATTTCCCTGAGAGAAACCGCTATATTAAGCCGCTCCTAAAGCGCCACCTCGTGGCAGAGAATGAATTTGCATTTCCAATAAGCCTTTCTTGCTCTTTATGGTCAGATCAATGCAAATATCGACCCATGTTTTTATGCAGCAAACACATAGAGTTGTAAATGAGAAAGAAGTTACTTCTAAAAATCTAAACAATTAAGACAGTAATATTTATTCTTTTTAAATTAATATAATAGGGGAGCGCGGTGCACAAAGTAACGTGGGGTTAGTTTTAACACACGTGGTTTAAATATTTCCACACATGCTAGCATAACCAAATTTACAGTATTTACTAGTTACCATATGATCATTATAAAGAGAAAAAAGTGCGCCAAAATTCAAAAGTCTTTTTGAAGATATCGCTGAACATTTATTTTACCATAGTAAAATTAGTAAAATTATATTTCTGGCTTAAGCAAATTTTTCATCTGTTTTTATTACTCATTTAAAATGAGACAAATCTGCTATTATTTTAATCTCCAATCTGTTGTTTATCAGTTTATTTATTTATTTTTTTTAATGCTTTGATAACTAACAGAAGACAATAACCGGTTTTAAATTCCAGTTGTGCAGATGGGGTATGTTGTAACACTGCATTACAATGTGTCCTGCCGTGCTATTTTATGACATTAGCAATGTAATTCACACTATTTACTATTTATAATACATTTTAATGAGAAACAACGAGAAACATGTGAATAAAGATTGACAGTCAATGTTTAATGTTCAGAAATTATTATTTCAAGACATGTAAAGCATTTTGGCTTGTTTATGCGGGCCATCCCAAGTCTGGTTGCAATGTGTTCATTGTCAAACTCAAAAATCTGATTATTTTTAATTCTTAAACGCCATTATTTTATTTAAAATAAATAATTTTTATTTGATTGACAATATTTTAGTTTGTCTTGTACATTTATTATTATTTATTTATTTATTTATTTATTTTTTCATGAAATCAGATAACATTTTAAGCTGTCATATGGTCATGTTACAACGTGCCCGTCAGATGTTGCAATGTACCCCACCTATGGGGCATGTTGTCACATTTCACTCTCAATTTTTGACAGCAAATAAAGAAAAACGTATACACTGTAAATATGAAAAAAAGCGGCATATTTGTACTAGACAAGTGTGAAATTACTGTGGATAAATTATACTCCGAACCCCATGTGGATTTACACAATTTGAGAAAGTCAAAAAGTGATACTTTGTGCCCCGCTGTCCCCTAATTAATATGCTTGTTATCCCTTTTCATAAAAATGTTCTAAAGGCTGAAATGCTGTTGTATAAGATTTGTTTTTGTGAAAACCTGTATCTGAACTGTAAATCATGTCATTTTATGGCTTAATACCGTATGTTACCATAGACATTGTCCAACCCCGCTCATATTGTGTTCATTTTACTTGTGCAGCTCTTAAAAAGGTTAATAAATTGCCTTAAATTTATTTTTAAAAATTCTGCAGATGCCCTGTAAATAGTGAAATAGTGAAATAAAATTCCTTCCTTCATATTTGTTGATATGTGTATTGAAAATATTTTTGATTGACATTTAGACTCCTATCTGATTTTCTACATTTAAAAAAAAAAAAAAAAAAAAAAAAAGGTCTTTTTTTTTTTTTTTTTTTTACTTGGGCTAGTTAATTAATTTTCGGGCTACCAAAATCTGAAGAGTACCTGGCCGAAGGGCTACCAGGGATTTTGAAATTTTACGAGCCCTGCATTCAATTCACGGGTAACATCTCTGGTGGACGTTCCTGCAGTCAGCATGCCAATTGCACGCTCCCTCAAAACTTGCGACATCTGTGGCATTGTGCTGTGTGATAAAACTGCACATTTTAGAGTGGCCTTTTATTGTGGCCAGCCTAAGGCACACCTGTGCAATAATCATGCTGTCTAATCAGCATCTTGATATGCCACACCTTTGAGGTGGATGGATTATCTCGGCAAAGGAGAAGTGTTCACTAACACAGATTTAGACAGATTTGTGAACAATATTTGAGAGAAATAGGCCTTTTGTGTACATAGAAAAAGTCTTAGATCTTTGAGTTCAGCTCATGAAAAATGGGGGCAAAAACAAAAGTGTTGCATTTATAATTTTGTTCAGTGTGTGTGTGTGTGTGTATAGATAGATAGATATATCTATCTATCTATCTATCTATCTAAGTACTGTGCAAAAGTCTTAGGCCGCTAGTATTTTCACCAACAAAAAATGGTTTTAAGTCAGTTATTTCTCTTTTGCTGTAGTGTGTCAGTAGGAAATATCAGTTTACATTTCCAAACATTCATTTTGCCATTAATTGTTATAATCCAGTGAGATTTTTGTTTACACAAGGAGTCTGACAACAGACAGTGCTCCACACAGAGATCTGATCTCATCATCATCCAGTCTGTCTGGAATGACATGAAGAAACAGAACAAACTGAGACTAAATCCAGAAGAACTGTGGCAACATCTCCAAGATGTTTCAAGAAACCTACCTGCAAACCTATCTGAAAAACTATGTGCAAGTGTACCTCAGACAAAAGCTGTTTTAAACGCAAAGTGTGGTCATAGCAAATGTTGATTTGATTTAGTTAATTGATAATTAAAATCTATTTATGGCATTATTTCTGAAAGCATCTTCATTTTACAGCATTTTTACACAATTGCCTAAAACTTTTAACAGTACTGTAGCTTTGCAGGAAGGTTTTTTCTTCAAGCGTCTTGGAGACATTGCCACAGTTCTTCTGGATTTAGTCTGTCTCAGTTGGTTCTGTTTCTTCATGTCATATCAAAAGTTTTCAACTTCATGTCAAAAATCTCACTGGATTATTACAATTAATGGCAAAAATAATGTTTGGAAATGTAAACTGATATTTCCAACTGACATGCTACAGCAAAAGATAGAAATAACCGACTTAAAACCATTTTTTTTGTTGGTGAAAATACTAGTGATCTAAGACTTTTGAATGAATTTATAACAATTTTCACTTATAAATTCATTTGTCATTTATATAAAAAGAAATCTTCCACCATAACCCCTTTGTGCATTGCATGCCAGAAAATATGGATGGCTGCTGAAAATTCAGCTTTGCCATCACAAGAATAAATGATATTTTAAAACATTTTAAATTAAATTAAATAATATATATTACTGTAAGTGTATAGGATTATTTTTTTCCAACATTGCTGTCTAATACATTTAAAAAAACCTTATGAGTTCAAGATCTATTTTAATTCTGTTCTGTGTGTAGTTGGAAGATAAGACCGAATTCCATGAGGAGTTCATCCGCTGCCTGAAGTATGCCATGATCATTTACACCCGAGAGCCAGCAGTGGAGAATGTCATTGATTTTGTCACAAAGTTTGCTGCTAGTTTTGAAACTCCTGTTAATGAGCATGCTGAAGTGGAGGAAGACGAGAATGAGTTTTTGAATTTCCTGTTCAACTTCCTGTTAGAGGTAGTGACTCATATACAGGCATTTGACCTGAGAAAAAGCATACTGAAGAGCATGTCTCATAGTGTTACTTGTTTACATTAGATTTCTTATCATGATCATCTTTTTTTCTCCCTCAGTCTCATGGTGCGAACAGCCATGCTGTGCGGTTTCGTGTTTGTCAGCTGGTAAATAAGTTGCTGGGCAGTCTAAGTGAGAATGCTCAGATTGATGATGATCTGTGTGAGAGGATCCATGAGGCCATGCTGATCAGAGTCACGGACAAATACCCTAATGTCAGGATTCAGGCAGCACTGGCCATGGCCAGACTCCAGGACCCCAGTAACTCGGATTGCCCCACTATTAATGGTACTCAGAATGCTCTTACTTGAAACCATGCTAAAGGACATTGAGCTACAGTCCATACTTAACACGCAAACACGTTCATTATTGATCCATGAATTTTGAAGGAGTATTAATTAAAAGGTAAAAGTGGTTTAATTCTGTGTTTTTAGCTTATGTTCTGCTTTTGGAAAATGACTCGAACCCTGAAGTTCGACGGGCTGTGCTGTCTTGCATCGCTCCCTCGGCCACTACACTTCCTAAAATCTACAAGCGTACCCGGGATGTCAAAGAGAAAGTCAGGAAACTTGCTTATCAGGTGAAATTGTCTGGAAAAAAAAAATACCAAATTGACTATTTTACATCAAAATTAAAATCCTGTCATTTACTCTCCCTCATGCTGTTCAATCCTGTATGAGTTTCTTTATTCTACTGAACACAAAACAGCTGCTGGTCCCCATTGACTTGCATAGTATTTTTTCCCCATACTATGTTAGTCAGAGGAGAGCAGTAAATGTCAAAATATAAATAATATATAAGTTCAAATATAACGTATGTGTTCATGTATGTGTCTCAGGTACTGGCAGAGAAAGTGCATATTCGAGCACTGAGCATTGCTCAGAGAGTCAGTCTATTGCATGAGGGGCTCAGTGACTCTGCAGGTATGGAAATGCAGCGTTTGTTGATCAAATGGTCAAAGAATCAAATTGTACACATGTATTACAGTTCATGTGCATCTCATATCAACAAGGTTCTCCAAGTCTAGGCACGAACAAGTTGTTTACAAGGTGACGACTGGGTCATTAAAGACCCCATAATAGGGGAAACACCCTATTATGTCTTACATTTCAAATCCCTTTTACTGTGAAATTTATCAGACAAGACATGTTTAATAGAAATATTTGGGAAAGTATCATCTGAATGCATCTCAGAATTTTTGTGTTGTTTTAACCTTATATAGTTTTGTAAATTGCGTATCTTATATTGCTTTGCTTGCCAAGAAATAGCCATGCTGCTGACAGGATGGTTAAAGTCAATAAAACAAATCATGTCTATTTCCCTTAGACTCAGTGAAGGAGGTCATCAAGACCCATTTGCTGCCTGCTTGGCTTCACTTGCTGCAGGGAGATGTTTTGCAGTTGCTGCACAGACTGGATGTAGAGAACTGTTCAGAAACTGCAGTTACTACCTTACATGCCATCTTTTCCACGGCAACCAGCCCTGATGACCTCCTGCAGAATGGTGTCAGGCTGGATGAGAGGTCAGCTGCAACAAGCATAATTCAGTGACTGCAGCTTTGTGCATAAATCAAACTATCTACATGTGCCCTGCCTTTTGTGTATTCATTTGGAATGTTGAGAAGCGTTTTAATGGAAATAGAATATGAAAATTAGAACATTCAAAGTCAAAGTCTGCTTCTGGGGCTTATATCATTATTCTTTGCTTTCAGCTATCAATAGAAGCATTGTGTTGTATACATTCTGCTAGTTTTTCCCATATTTGCCATGGAAATTTTGAAAAGTCTTCAGATCTTGGGCCTTCCAGTCAGTACTGACTATTTTAAAAAAAAAAAAAAAAAAAAAAAAAAAAAAAAAAAAAAACAAACAAAACAAAACCGTATCAGTGCTATAGATGAGAACTCTTAAGAGATAAGAGAAATTCTTATTTTATGTTTATAAAAAGTATGTAGTATTTATAAAATGGTTAGTTCACCTAATTAAAATAAAAATAGAACTAAATAATACAAAGTGACGTGCAGTTATTACGTTATTCTTTATACATTAATAGTTTCTACAGTGCCTGACAGTATATCAAAGTGTCTTGGACTTTTTTTTTTTTTTTTTTTTTTTTTTTTTTTAAGCATTAGTGTTATTGCTTAAATGTATATGTCTCTCTGTATAGGAAACTAATTCCTGTGGACTCCCTAACATGTGAAAATGTGTTGTACTGGAGGGCGTTGTGTGACTTTGTCAAGAGTAAAGGAAATGAGGGTGAGGAATTACTGGAGCAGTTACTCCCTGAGGCGGCCATCTTTGCTGAGTATCTGTACAGGTAATTGCGCTCTTGTAACCCTTTTAAATGGGCTAAATAAATTTCTTCCACGTTTGATTTATTTATTTTTTTTATTATTTATTTATTTTTTTCCTTTTACCTTTTTAAATATTTGCAAATGAAAACCCAGCTAAATAAGGAAGCCTTTTTGTTTCAGTTATCTAAGGAGCATTACTCAGCTGTCTGAGGAGCAGAAAGCTGATATGACAGAGCTTGAGATGGCGATGACCCAAGAGTTTGTTGGACAGCAGTTGATTCTGCTAGTCGGGTGTCTGGACACTTCTGAAGAAGGCGGCAGGTCTGAGTTATCAATATGTCTCTTACTAATCAGTCTAGAACAAACATTTTAGAAAAGAAGTGTCTTTAGTTCTTGACTGTCTAGTAGGTATTTTTTCCCATGTCTCTCTCTGTGGTACTAAGACACTCTTAAAAGACAGTTTTATTTTTTTTTAACTGCACATTTACTTTACATTAAAAATGTGTTTGTTAAAGTTTTAATCTTCCCATGAACTGTTCTAGGAAGCGCATGGTAGCAGTGCTGAAGGAAATTCTTGTGATGCCCAAAACGCCCACCTCTCTGAGTGGTCTGCTAGTGGAGAAACTGATTGGAATTCTGCGAGACGACACACAGAAAATTCAGATGGTCAGTCTTTGTGCGACCATCAGAAAAATCAGTCTGAGATTGTATCAGTGTAGTCCTCACAGATAGAGTATGTCTTTTTCTTTGGCTGTGTCTATATCAGTGGTTCACAACTCAGATCCTGGGGACCCACTGCTCTGCACATTTTGTATGTTTTCCTTATTTAACACACCTGATTCAGATCATCAGCTCTTTCAGAGGGAGCTCTATGAACTGAATGAGGTGTGTCAGATAAGAGAGACATACAAAATGTGCAGAGCAGTGAGTCCCCAGGACTGGGGTTGAGAACCACTGGTCTATATGTAGGTCAGATACATATCAAATTTCAAACATTGATTTTAATAGACCCAAACTGAGTGCCAAAAAGAAAATCTGATTCAAGTGTTTTTCACATATGCATCAAGATTAATCACTGGTAGATGGTAGAAAAAAGTTGTAGTTGGTTGATTATGTAAATGTGGCCTTTGAGATCTTCTCATTAATGCAGGCAAGCTGCTCTGCGGTAATTTGCTGACAGTTTGTTTTGTATGTGTGTGGTTATTTTAATCAGGTTGCTGAAATAATCTCTGATGTGAGAGAGCCCATTTTGCCCATCTCTGAACCTGTGGATGAAAATGAGATACGCAGAAAACAAGTCAGAGTGAGTGACACTTCATACACCACTGGTGCTTAGTGACATCAGCTTGCATTAGATTGGCCTCAATAATATTATTAAAATATTTTTCTATAGCTGGCAGAGGTGCGAGTGCAGATAATGGAGGCGAAGCAGACTCTAGAAGAATGCATCAGCTGTCAGGACTTCAGTCGTGCAGCTGAGCTGAAAGACTCCATCTCTCAGCTTGAGGAGCTCAAGAACCAGCTCGCCCTGGAAGCTTCACAGGCTGCTGACAATATCAAGGAGCAGCGTGTGGAGAAGGTACAAATCATTTGCATACAAACACTCATACTTCAATGCATTAAAAAAAGTTTTCAACTGAGATTAATAATAAATGTTATTTGAACAGGAAATCGGCATATTAGAGTGATTTCTGAAGGATCATTTAACATTGAAAACTGGAGTAATGTCTGCTGAAAATTCAGCTTTGCCAATACAGAAATAAATTACATTTTAAAATTCTACAAAAATAGAGAAGTTATTTTGAATGGTAACAGTATTTCACAGTAATACTGTTTTATCTGTATTTTTGATCCGATAAATGCAGCATTGGTGAGTATGAGACAACTTTCAAAAAACATGAACACATTTGAGCTACTCCAGACTTTTAAATTGTAGTGTTAAGGAATTCCCAGGAGCTATGTTGGAATCTGATATTTGCTTAGTAATTAGCTCATTAGTTTAATTTCAATTTAAAAGGATAGTTCACCCAAAAATGAAAATTCTGTTATTAATTACTCACCCTCATGTCGTTCCAAACCCTTAAGACTTTTGTTCATCTTCAGAACAACAAATTAAGATATTTTTGATGAAATCTGAGAGCTTTCTGACCCTGCATAGACAGCAACGTAAAGGCCTTTCCACACTGAGCGCGATGCGAAAAAGTGAGGCGAATAGACGACAAACAGTGCTTTCACACTGACCGCGAAATGATTGTTCGTCTTCTGCTAATTCACGCCTGCACGCTAGGTGGCGCCGACCAACAATGCATTTTTCCTCAGATTTGTAGCTCGTATATGGATTTAACATCTAAATTAAGATAAACAAAGTTTGGTTCTACACCAGAAACACAAACTATCTATAATGCTTACAAGAATAGGCTACATCCTAAAATATAATTAGAAGTACAATTAGCATCAAGCTACACTTAAATGTAATTATTGATGTATTATTTGCTTACCCACTTTAAACCATCATCGAGTGCTTGTAATAACTTCCGATTGTGATCTATAGTTGATTTTGATTCTGTAATAAGCAGACACATGCACTCTTTGTATGTTTAATAACGCTACACTGCTAACATTTGTCATAAACTTCTTTTATAGCTATAAAAAATACCATGAGCTGCACACAAAACACATACAGAAAATATATCATCATAATCATGTCTATTTGCTTTCATATTTCATGTGTAGAAAAATGTTTCACTCGATTTTATTACGGAAGATCTAGATTAGAGAGTGAACGCGCTCTGACTCCTAACACTCACACACGTGGAAGAAAACGGACAGTGCTTTATAGATCACATGATTCAGTGGAGAATTAATAGAAATGTTATTCTGTATAAAGAACATGTGAGAATAAATCTGTTCTCAAATACCAACGATAACAGGAACTCAGCATCCACTCTCTTCTCTTATTTGGAATACTCTTCTTTGGTGGTGTATTACACTGGTTTTCGAAACAGCGGCACCATTCTCACCCTTTTGTGCAGCTGCTCCAGGCACGTGATCCTAGCTCAAATCTTATCGGACGGGCCATGTTTTCACTTTGCGAAACTGAAAAGTTGGGGGGGGATTCGCATTTTCGAATGTGGACTATGTGGAAGCATCCATAGAAATTTTTTGTTATTCCAGCGCGTCATCGCGTCCGATATTAATTTTGCTTTTTCGCGTTCAGTGTGGAAAGGCCTTAACTGACACATTCAAGGCCCAAAAAGGTAGTAAGGGCATTGTTAAAATAGTCCATGTGACATCAGTGGTTTAACCGTAATGTTAAGCTATGAGAACTTTTTGTATGCAAGCATGCGTCGTGGTACTCTTGTGAAGGCGCATCGACTGAAACGGAAGAGAAGAAATTGTTTAATAAAGTTGTTATTTTTGTTTTCTTTGCACACAAAAAGTATTCTCGTAGCTTCATAAAATGTCACATGGATTTTTTTTTTACAATGTCCTTGCTACCTTTCTGGGCCTTGAACATGGTAGTTGCGTTGCTGTCTATACAGGGTCAGAAATCTCTTGGATTTCGTCAAAAATCTTAATTTGTGTTCCAAAGATGAATGAAGGTCTTACGGGTTTGGAACAACATGAGTGTGAGTAATGTCAGAATTTTCATTTTTGTGTGAACTATGCCTTTTATTATTTTGTCTATCAATGTTTTTGTGGAGGGGCTGTTGAATTATGATCATTGATTGATAGTTAGTCAACATTGCTTGTTCAGTGATGTAAATGGATATATTAAAAGATGGAGTGTGAAATGGCCTGAGTCTTTGTTTCATGTTATAGGTGAACTTTTCTGCATAGTTGACTTTGTCTTGCTGTCAATATACACACACACTTTTACAGACACATTAAGTGCTGAATTTAAATATAATCCCACTTAATGTAATCTTATGTCATGTGTGTATTTTCCCCAGAGTGATCCAGAGACTTTGTTGAAGTGTCTGACAATGTGTGCCGAGTTGTTCAAGCAAATGAACATCAAGAGAGGAATCTGTCCTACCATGAATGCTCTGATAGAGTCACTGGTACAATACTCATTCTTAAAAGCACTCACATCAATAGCCATTTCCTTCCATTCTGTGGTATAGGACAAGCCTGTGTCTTCATATCACTTTTCAGCCACTTTGGTTACTGAACTCTCAACCCAAAATCAGTGCAATTCATAATTGGGGCTGCAGTTATGGGAATATAACTTCAAAGTGATCTCTCAATTCTAGATACTGCCAAGTGTGTCCAACCCTAACCCTGCTGTGCGTAACATGGCTGTCATCTGTTTGGGAACGGCTGCTCTCCACAGTAAAGAACTTGCTAACACACACCTTGTGCTGCTCTTGCAGGTATGTAAAACACACTTGTTTTAATAATGAATGAATCCACTTTGTCCTAGTGGCTTAGAGGTTATTTTATGTTTAGATCACACAGCTAGATGAGCCTAAAATCAGGATCAGTGCTCTCCGAGCTCTTATTGACCAGCTCCTGCTTAACGGTCTCAACATCTTGCAAGACAAGTCTGCTCCTATCTCGCAAGCACCTGACTCACCAGACAACAGTAATGGACAGCCTGAACAACAAGCTGAGGAGGAGAGTACCGTCCAGAGCATTCTGAAGATGCTCTCAGAGTTCCTTGATAGTGAGGTACTGCCTATCCATAACATTATTGGTTATGCTATATTGGAACTTTTCTATCACTAGTAAACCTGATATTTCCTGACAAATCAGCTGAAACAGCAAGTGACCATTTTGTTAAATGGTTTCTTGAATGAGAAACTAATATATATATATATATATATATATATATATATATATATATATATATATATATAATAAAAATACTTGATTTTTGTTCATTTGATTGGACAGGTGGTGTTTGCTAATTGCTGTGATCAAAGAACTCAAACTTGTCTGGCTATAGACCAATTTGGAGATGTCACAGTTACGTCACTTGCAGCTGTGCTCACATTGTGGTGGCAAAAAAACAAAACACTGGTAATAAGTGGAGGGAAATGGGTAAAATCCATAGAATAAGAGGAAAAAATGTTCCTTTGGATGTCAGAACTGGAATGCAAATCATTTTCATTAGAATACTGTCGTCAAAGACGCCATTTGAAGCTAAACGCAGACGTTTAAAGGAACAGACTGTGGATGAAACCTACTATGATTACCCTACTTTAAAAACATAAATTTGATTTAAACAATGTGTCTACATAATATTCACACATGCAGTTCATAGGGGACATATTTTAAAAGCCCTATGGTTGCAGCATGAAATACTATTTAAACCTATTACATTTATCTATTTTATCTCACAATTCTGACTTTTCTCGCAAATGCAAGTTTATATCTCCTAGTTCGGACTTTATAACTTGATTTAACTCAACAATTGAGAGTTTGTCAATTCTGAAGAAAAAAAAGCCAGAAGTGTGGTATATAAACTCATTATTCTGAGTTGAGGGGAAAAGAGAAAGTGACACTTTGATTTTTCTTATCAGAATTGTAAGATATAATCTCAGAATTGTGAGGGGGAAAAAAAGTCAGAATTTTGAAATATAAACTCAAAATTACTTTTATTCCATGGCATGTCATTGCTGTTTGCAAACACTGAAATCGGTCTATTAGACAACTTTACTGCCCAGCCCTCGCGCTAATGTACGCTTGATCAGGGAGATATTGTTGCAGTATTCCATTAAAAAGAAAAAATCAAGAATTGTCAATTTTGCTGTATTTAAAATAAATAAAAAGGCCTTATGTGAGACAGCTGTTGCAGCTTCATTCACATCAATGCATAGTTTTCTGCCAAATCCTTAAGCTGTCAACCTGCTGAAGCTGATTGGCAGTCATTTTGACAATGTGCCTAAACTGTGCTAAATGTACTGCAAATGCTATACCAAATAAAGTGTATTTTATTTTTTTATTTATTTATTTATTTATTCAGATCTGTGAGCTCCGCACGGAGACAGCAGAGGGTCTGGCCAAGTTGATGTACTGTGGAAGAATTCTAAGTCCAAAGCTGCTGTCCCGTCTGGTTCTGCTGTGGTACAACCCTGTAACAGAGGATGACCAAAGACTACGCCATTGCTTGGGGGTATTCTTACAGCTGTATGCTCGGGCCAGCAGGTATACATGCGGGCAGTTTCTCCCTTTCATAAACTCAAATATTTAGAGTGTAATTAAAGGGATAGTTCATCTAAAACTGAAAATTGTCATTTACTCACCCTCATGTTGTTCCAGACTCATAAGACCTTTATTTGTCTTTGTAACACAAATGTATTTTTAATGGAACTTGGATTTGTCTCTCCATTTAAAGTCCATTCCATGAACACTTGATTCTTCATAAGGTCATATAGAGATCATATGAATCAAGCAGTGTAATTAAAGTCTTCTGAAGAGACCACTTCACTTTACATGTTGAACAAGTTTAATTTAGGCTTTTGCATCAAATGAGACGATTTTCATTTTTGTGTGAGCATGTTCGTACTGTCATTAACATTAAAGACTATTGTAACAGCACAGACAGGTATTTATAGTTGTTACTGTAATTGTTGTACACTAGAACAAATCAAGAGTGCGTGGAGGAGAGTTTTCTTCCAACCATGAGAACCCTGTTCAATGCTCCTGTGACATCTCCATTGTCTGAGGTAGACACATCCAACGTGGCTGAACTGTTTGTTGAGCTAACACGACCCAGCGCTCTTGTGCAACCTGCTGCTGTACAGGTAAACTTGAATATACGTGCATGCTTGCAAAAATAACAGTAATGGGTTTTGTTCAAAGCGCTTTAATCTGTTAATATGTAAATGATCAAACTTTTTTTTTTGCAGGCTGTGTCTGTGCATGACTCTCTGGCAGTGCATATTTGTAATGAAATCTTGAGGGACGCTTCTGCTCCTGAGGTGCGTCTGTACTGTAAAACTCTCAGTTGGCTGGAGATTAACACTGAACCTGGACCGTCTAACAGTGAACTGCAACTCCTGTTAAAAGATATTTTACAGGTACTTCCATAGTTATATCTCTCTTGTGAATTTATATGGTTGAAGAGCATTGGATAAAAGCAAAGAACAGCAGATTAAGCAAAAACTGATGTGAAATTAATGAAATCTTCCATCAGATTAGATTGCCATTATGATTGAGTGACTGTTTCTCGTGTGTGTGTGTGTTACAGGAAGTGAAAGATAAGTACTGTACAAGAGTTATTGAGAAGCTTTGTAACCAGCTAAATGGAGATCGTTGTTCCAAATCGGCCAGTAATCAGGACACAACTTTGCTTACCTTGGATGACAACACTGGAGGTACTAGCTAGGAAACTAACACACATTTTACCAGTCTTTATCCATCTAACATTGATGTTTTTAGACCCATATAGTTTAGTGTGTGAATTCACTGTCTCAGATGAAAGTGTTGGTGGAGCTACTATGAAGTAGTTTTAAAGAGGTATAATTTTGATAATTGTGCACTCATAATTATGTAATTGTTTTTATATATATATATATATATATATATATATATATATATATATATATATATATATATATATATATATATATATATATATATATATGAGAGAGAGAGATATATAGATAGATATATATCTCAAAGTCAAAAGTCAAAGTCAGCTTTATTGTCAATTCCACCACATGTACAGCACATACATACAGAGAATTGAAATTGCGTAACTCTCAGACCCTTGGTGCATACAGTTAACACTAAACACTAACAGTAATGTAAAAATACAGATAATTACAGTTTAAATATATATATATATATATATATATATATATATATATATATATATATATATATATATATATATATATATATATATATATATATATATATATATATATATATATATATATATATATAAATACAAACTATACAGATATGCAATAAGGACATTGTAAAAAAGAGATAGGTAAAGTGGCGTAAGGCACATGGCAGATAGTGCAACCATTAAATAAAACTGTGCAGATATAATGGGTGTAGTGCAAAAAAACTGTGCAGATGTAATGAGTGTAGTGCAAAAAGAGCTTATCAGTGTTAAAGTGATGAAGAGCTAAAGAGCTCAGAGAACAGTCTTAATTAAACTGACATAGGAGGTAGTTTGCAGTCAATGCTGGATGGGGTAGTGATCAGTCCAATGCTGCACAAAGTGACTAGTGCGGGTCACAGTTTGTAAGTGGGAAAGGGAGGGGGGGGTTGGAGGGTCAGCGTTCAGTGGTGCGTGGGGCAAAAGAGGGGAGGGGGGGCAAGGTCGGGAGGGAGTTCAGCTTCCTGACAGCCTGATGAATGAAGCCGTCCTTCAGTCTGCTGGTCCTGGCCTGGAGACTCCGCAGTCTCCTCCCTGATGGCAGCAGACTGAAGAAGCTGTGTGTCGGGTGGGTGGGATCACCTGCAATGCAGAGGGCTTTGCGGGTGAGACGGGTGTTGTAGATGTCCTGGAGGGAGGGGAGAGAGACACCAACGATCCTCTCAGCTGCTTTCACTATGCGTTGAAGTGACTTGCGGCAGGACGCGTTGCAAGCGCCATACCACACAGTGATGCAGCTAGTAAGGATGCTCTCGATGGTGCCTCTGTAGAAGGTGTACATGATGGGGGCCGGGGCTCTGGCTCTTCTCAGTTTGCGGAGGAAGTAGAGACGCTGTTGTGCTTTCTTGGCCAGTGCTACAGTGTTGTTGGTCCAGGAAAGGTCCTCTGTGATGTGCACACCTAGGAACTTGGTGCTGCTCACTCTCTCCACAGTCGCACCATTGATGGTCAGAGGAGCATGCTGAGTGTGCACTCTCCTGAAGTCAACAACAATCTCCTTCGTCTTCTCCACATTCAGAGAGAGATTGTTGTCACTGCACCACCCGGCCAGGCGGCTCACCTCGCTCCTGTAGTTTGTCTCATCTCTGTTGCTAATGAGACCCACCACAGTCGTGTCGTCCGCAAACTTAATGAAAAGGTTGGAGTTATGTGACGGTGTGCAGTCGTGGGTCAGCAGAGTGAAGAGGAGGGGGCTCAGCACACATCCTTGGGGGGCCCCTGTGTTCAGTGTGATGGTGCTGGATGTGTTACTGCCAACCCGTACTGCCTGAGGTCTCCCAGTCAGGAAGTCCAACAGCCAGTTGCACAGAGAGGTGTTGAGCCCTAGCTGGACCAATTTGTGATTGAGCTGTTGAGGGATGATTGTGTTGAATGCTGAACTGAAGTCTATGAACAGCATTCTGACATACGAGTCTTTTTTGTCCAGATGTGTGAGGGCTGGGTGGAGGGCAGTGGCGATGGCATCATCGGTCGAGCGGTTGGACCGATATGCAAACTGGAAGGGGTCCAGGGAGGGGGGGGAGGGCAGACTTGATGTGGTGCATGACTAGTCGTTCAAAGCACTTCATGAGGATAGGAGTAAGTGCGACTGGACGGTAGTCATTGAAGCAGGATGGAGATGGCTTCTTCGGGACTGGAATGATGGTGGTAGCCTTGAAGCATGTTGGGACAACAGCCTGACTCAGCGAGATGTTGAAAATGTCTGTGAAGACATCAGTGAGTTCCGCTGCACAGTCTCTCAGTACACGACCAGGAATGTTGTCAGGACCCGGAGCTTTTCGTGTGTTGATCCTGCTGAGGGATCTCCTCACGCTGTCCGGGGACAGCGTCATCACCTGGTCGCCGGGAGGAGGTGGGGTTTTCTGTGCAGTGGTGCTGTTTTGTGCCTCAAAACGTGCGAAGGCGGCGTTCAGCTCGTTCAGCAGGGGGATGGTGCTGTCACAGGTCCGCTGTCACAGGTTCGCGGTGGGGGCTTGTATTCCGTAATGGTCTGAATATATATCTAGATAGATAGATAGATAGATATAGATATATAGATAGATATAGATAGATAGATATAGAGAGAGAGAGAGATGGATAGATATAGAGAGAGAGATATATATATATATATATATATATATATTCAAATTTTATGTAATTGTGTAAGTTTTATAATTGTTCAGATTTATTATTCTTAATTGATTGAATTAAAGTATTTAATGTAAATAAGCAGTAGCCTACACTGTAAATTTATATAGTAAAAAAAAAAAAAAAAACTCAAAGGTAAAAACACCATTTAAAATCCATTCACGGGGCAAATTTTGCCCATTAATACTGTCAGTT
Organism: Spinibarbus caldwelli; assembly: GCA_039654775.1. NCBI lineage: Eukaryota > Metazoa > Chordata > Actinopteri > Cypriniformes > Cyprinidae > Spinibarbus > Spinibarbus caldwelli. Next base: position 16,087,032 of record CM077225.1, read on the forward strand.
TCTGACACTGACAGTTGATTCTCTCTCAGGTTGAGTATGGGAATGGAAGTGGTTTATACCTATAGTATTCAACGTATGTGTTACATTAACAAAACTATCTGTGTATCCTTGCAGAGGTGAACAAAGAGGAGATCAAACCTAAACGTGCAAAAAGAGGTAGAGTTATATTTAATTTGGTAAAATGCAACAAGTGAATCTTTTTCTCTTATGTGATTGTCATATTAACTTTCATTCTGCTGTGTTTCAGGCCAGAAAAAAGCTTCCACTGCAAAGAATGGGAAGAAAGCCAGTAAAGCAGAGTTGTCCTCTGATGAAAGGTTGGTTAATTCTGCATCTGAACTAATGGTTTTGTTGTTAATTTCAAATGTAAATTTTTCTTTGGGTAGTTTGCTTATCTTTTGTGTCCTATCTAATCTTTCTATAGCGATGAAGAGAATGTTCCTGAAGAGCCTCCATCAGTGCGACCAAGTCGCCGTGCCAAGATGGCTGCTATGGATAAAACAAAGCAGGATCTGACTGCCCTTATGAACCAGGAGGCAAATGGTTCATAGAGTGGAATACTTCTTAAGAAGGTCCACTTTTACCCCATTACATCCTAGTTTCTTTAGATTTACCTGAGAAATTATATACTGCTAATTTTTAATAGAGAGAGACTAATGTAACTGTATAGTCTGACTCTTTACAGTGTCAGCCTGGGTTAAGGGCATTATTGTCAATTGTTAAAATGCACCATCTGCAGTACTTCTCAAGAGGTTATCTTTGGGTAGGAGTCATGTTAACATTCATTTACTTACTCAAGGCCGTTTTAAAAAATTTGTGAGCCAGTGGACCAAACTATTCCCTTTTTGTAATTTGCTATTTTAAGAAAGCTGATCCTACTATAAACAGTTGGCGTACGTCAATAATGGCTAATATTTGAAAGTGGAAAAAAAAACCCCGCTTTTATTTGTATGCAGTCTGAATAAAAATGTTTAAACCTGTAACACAATTACTCAATCTGTTTGCAAGATCTTTTATTGTTCTAACGATTGAGACTGCTTCTTTGAAGGCAAGTATAAAAACACAGAAAATACAACGTGTGTACATAATTTGCATGTTTATGTTCAACATCTGTACAAGCAGTTAGACTGTTTTTGGTAGAGGTCTAAATGAATGACATGGTTACAACAATGGGTTTATCAGTTTAGACCAATCTACCATGCCTTACCAGTAGATTTCAGGAGGTAGGTGTCTCATACTGCAATAGATCACAAATTAAGATTTGCACAAAGGTTTTTGTATTTAAGAAACAATATGTGGAACAGTTGCCTCTGGATCGTCTTAAAAGCTTTTAATTTAAAAGAAAGGAAAATAGAATCTTACATCTTTCTGAGAGTAAAACATTGCAAAAAAAAAAAAAAAAACTGTACAATGGTTTTAGTCAGGATTAAAATGAAACAGGTAGCAGTTTGGGTTTGGTAGTGCAACAAGAACATGAACCTGGATGTAAATTAATGCTTAAATGATTTTCCACAACTTGGCAGAGAGTCTAAATTCACAGGAGGTCTTCATAAATAAGAGGAGATAAATTGAGACCAAAAAAGTGGAGACACTACCAACATTTTCAAAGTCCAGAATGCATTTTGAGTCCTTTTTAAGTTTTTGTCTGACACATTAACAGCATATAAGAGAAGACTATTTTAAATATATTCTTAAAAAGAGAAACTGCTTCAGTTAAAAACTGAAATATTCACAAACATCCCATTTAAAGAGCTTTTACAACACAAAAGAAAAAAGAAAAAAAAAAAAATGTAAAATGAACGTCTTCTCCAGAGTGATATAAAAGTTTGCCTTAATGTTAAACTCATACTATGAGATTTGGGCAAACCAAACAACGTAATGCTCTTGTAACTTTTGATGCTCCTTCATGTAACCACATCTTCTCATGGTCTGCATCAAAAATAAAATTCAAGGGAGATTTTAAAAGGTCAATAAAACATTTTACAAACACAAAAACACAAAATAAGATTAAATAGTGCAACAAGTGTTTTAAAGTTGTTTTTGTTTTTTTGCTACATGATGCTTGCAGAGGTTGTATGTCATAATGCTTGTGATACTCAGCCAGACCACTGTTGAAAGGCACCTTATGTAAGAGTTCAAGAAAATGTCTTGCCCAAAACTGGTCCCAAGTTATTTCAATGACCCTGAAAAGCACAAATTGGAGACATTTAGATTTGAGTTCTCAAAGAAAATAATCTATATACAGTACGTGTGCTGTTTTTAAACCTTTATCTGATTAAAAATCAATCATTATACATTTGAAAATAGACCATCCACACTACCAGAATCAATACAAAGTGAACACTAGAAAGGCAAACAACCTAACTGTTCAATCTAATCTAACAGCGGTTCCCAATTCTAGTCCTTGCACCCCCCGCTCTGCACATTTTGTATGTTTCTCGTCACTTCAGACCTTTGTTCTATTCAACCGCAAGTGCCCTGCGAAGTGAACGTCACAGGATATTCCGCCATGATTCCAGTTCAAAGCAAACGTATATGGGGATGGGGCGCGAGGACTGGAATTGAGAACCGCTGAAATAAAACATTCATTACGGAAGCCAGAAACATACTTTATGCCAGTATGCAGTATGCATTTTTTTTTTTTTTTTACATGGGTTATTATTCAGTTTAGTATAACTTGGAAAAATTCTCTTTAAACTTGATCTGCCATTGAAGGATCTAAGGATACTCAAATGCAAACTGTTTCGCTTCAAGAGAGCCACAATACATTTATGTTGTATTTTACCATCTTTTATATTTGTTTATTCTCCATTTATTCATTCATCATCATTTTAGCCATTTATATTTTCATTTCATTGATTCATTAATTGATTAGTCATTTAAAATTACATTATTATTTTTGTATTGTTCAGTTTTATTTTGTGTGGTTTCAAGGGATATTTGTCTTCATGAATATGAGATAATGTGTCCATTTCAAGGTTTTTGATGACACAGTACGATGTTGTAAAGCAGTCATTTTCCATTGCCATTGCTTGTGGTATAACACCACTTGTTGGATGTGTTCGTCAGATGAAGTCTGAGCATTTAAACATATGCAACTAAGATTATTCAACAAGCTCCCCTCTTTTTATCATCATCAATTTGTCTCCTGCTTATGCTCTTTTCTGGCATTACTCAGTCAACTTCTTGGCTGATATAAGATAATGTTGTAAAAATACAGTTTTGGATAACTGATAACGAAAATTTTGCTGACTAGTTCTGTTACCAGACAAAATGGATATTTTCTGACAGGATCTGGTGTCCGCTGCTTGATCTGATATTTCTGGCTTGGAGGCATGATGTAACACCATGATGTTAAAAACCAAGCTTTTGTAGCTAGAATGCATTTGCGCTTGCGTACTTGCATAGAGTATGTTTCAGGCATAATGACAATGCTAAAAGATGACTTACCAAGCACAAAGTCACACCACCTAGCTCCCAGAACACCCCTGCTGCTCCTTGATTGTCTGAGCATTTTTGTTGGGGGAGTTGGACTTGTGCTGCAACTTTTCCGTTTGCCTTTTTTTCTTCCTCCCTTGCTCTGGCTTTTTGGGGATAAGAGAAGCTGTACTGGAGAGTTAACTGTACTGGGAGGTGTCCCTCCCACCAAAACATCCTCTTTCTCCTCTTGATGTGAGACATCATAGAGCTTTACTGTGCAAATGTTACATTCCTCTGTTGCTGACTTGGTGTTTGGGGAGTTGATCTTTTTCAGAAACACCCTGCACTCCTTTAGGGACTCTGGACTCCAAGCTTTGGAGCTGATTCTGTTCTGCTTTGAAATATTGGCAATCCCAATCATTTTCTGAGGAGTTTTGACAAGAAGCTTTAATGCATTTTGAACTTTCGTGACTGGTTTGGATGTCTTACCTACCAAGTTAGGCATTTCTTTCAATAATTCTAGAGTCTCAGCACCTGAAGTCATTGTCCTCACCTGGTCACGAAAAACTCTGTGTGCCATATCAGCTCCTAATGTTATCCTAGGCCTGGTTTTAAACTTTAGCCTCGCTCTAAGCAGAGCTGTTTTATAGACAACCCATGTGCTTCTAGAACTAGACATTCGCTGCCTAATGTCACAACTCCGTTTAAATGATGATGTATTAAAAAGCTTTCTCTTGGCTTGTGACCTTGTTGACTTGGACAGCATTTCTTGTGCTTGTCTGTGCATTGACGGACTCTTTGGGACGACTTTAGCAAACTTCTTGACATGTTTCCTGAGTCTCTCTGCTTGTGGACTTTGGCAAACACTGACTTTGCAATTGGGTCTGCTGAGGTTGTAGTGAAAGACATCCTTGGGATTTCTTGCAGTGGCCTTCTTTACAATCGCAAGGGACTGAGTTTCTGTGGACTGCATAAACCAAGTACAGAGCTTCTCCATATCATAGTTTTTCTCAAAAAGCATTTTGATGGCAGAAGCAGACTTCTTAGCAGAACCTCTGAGCTTCTCACAAGTTTTTGGTTTAAGATCTGATTTAATCTCTCCTGACTTGTTAGCCTCGAGGACGTCTGATACCCAAGTGCTGGACATTAGCCTGATCCTTCTAGCTAACTCTTCATTTAAAGTTTCAGGTGATGTTGAGGTGGGCCACCACCTGAAACCCTCATTTGATGAAAAAATTGAGTCCACTGAAATGGCAGAAAAACGAACAACGTTTTGTACGCAACTGACATTCTTGGTCTTCATGGAAAGTGCATTTTTTGGGAGTTCCTCTTGCTCTTGTCTGTTCTTTCTATTCAGGCTGGACTCACAGCTAACCTTATTCAACAGTAGTTTTCGTGACCTGCGGACCAATGCACAGGATCTGGAAGTAGCAACAGAGTGGAGCAAATGAATGGAGGGTTTCCGTTCTCTAACAGAATGCCTCACTGGTATGAGCTGCCCTCTGGTATTCTGATTATGTTCTTTTGGTGCATGCACTATATCCTTGTGAACGTCAGTAGGAATGCAGATAGTCTTCTGCTCTTTGGAAGGTTGAAATTCGACGAGAAGAGTCTTTCTGAGCAGATGTGAATCTTTTGTGTCCCTTTTTATATGTATCTTTCTTTGCCTCGGTGACCCTGTGGTAACAGTGACAGAGATTCCAGAAATTTTGACTTTGGGGGGTCTTCCTGGTTTTCTTGACACTGCTGTGTCACTCTGTCTTTGACATTTGATGTTGCTGCTCGAAGAGATGCATTTCCTGTCTTCAATAGGCATAACAAAATGGAGATCTTTAAACAGATCCTTGGTCATTTGATCATTACTACTAGTCTTTCCGGAACATGTTTTACTGTACATGCCAGCATTGAATACTTCATAAACATGTTGCTGTGCTGGGAAATCACTCAGATCTTCAGAAACTACTCTTTTTGCCCTTCTTGATCTTCCATACACTATGGTGATTTTTAGATTTTTGTTTCCATCATCCTTACAAGACATTTCTGTTGTTCTGTGATTTACTGCATTGGAACCAGTTGTACCAGTTGAAGAACTTAAGTCTGATGTTTTGGGTTTTGGAGGTCTGCCAATGGGACGTTTCACAGACTTAACAATGTGTGGTCCTATTTTTTTGGGGCGCCCAGGACGCCTTTTTACTGGAGATGTTTGATCTACATTTAGTAGTGTTTCTTGGATTTCACCTTCATTGTTTGAACAACTGGGCAATACTGCATCAAGTGAAACCACATTTGGTGACGTGCACTTGTTCCCAGCACGTTCAACAGTTCTCCCTGGAACAGATTCAAGGACTGAATCCTGGAAATGTTCATCGATGGTGCTACCTGCCCATGAGGATTCCACACATGGATCAAACATCTCTCCATAGGAATTTGAGCCTGAGGCAGCTGCTTTGAGAGTATATTTTACACCATCTTCACCTGTCACAGAGGAAACAAACATGAGCTTTATTGGACTCTCATATTTCAGTCCAGACAGGCTTGCTTTAGCTTCTTGTCCACTCTCAGTGATAGTAAAGTTAGACATAGTTTCAGTAGGATTGTGTGAGTCAGTGTTTAGACTGTTGGTTTTATGGCGTTTAGATCTTGTTGATGGCAAAGTGTAATTCTGGCATGGTTTCCTTTTTCTTGCACTCTCTTTATCAGGATTCCTTCCATTATCATTGTGCTCACATGGTGGCTCTTTTTTGGATGAAATCTCATCTTTTGATGAAGCTATGTTCTGTGGCACATCAGAGTCTTCTCGTTTATCCTCAGTTTGAAAAGGCTGCTTGTCACACATATCACTTGGCGAGGCAATTTCTTCTGCAGAGCCAAGCGCTGTTGAGGTACTGTCTTTAGGGGAATGCTTGGTGAATAAACTTTCTGAAAAACAGGCTGCAAAATACATTTTCCGTGGCTCAGTAACATAGGATGAGAAACGCTGAGGTGGTACAATATTTCGTCTGGCCCTTCCAACTTGAACAGTCATATTTTTCTCTTTGTGAGTTTGTGCTTTTAACTTCCGGTCACTATCAGGTGTTTGCAATTGTGCCCTTTCATCAAGAGGCATTGGTTCTTCAAGACATACATGTTGGGGTTGAGTTTCTTGGCTCTCTTGTTTATTCGGTGTCTCCTTAATTTGTGCATGTGTGGTCAGATTTTCTAAGGTATCTTTTACAGGCTCTGTGTCCAATGTCTTGGGTATTCTGTCCATCTTTCTGCAATCAGATTGTTCAACAAGACAGTATGTTAGCTGTGCAGCTTTAACAGTTTTTAAGGACCTCTCTCTCTCAAACCCTATATTCTTCTTAAAATATGAGGGACTAAGTCTGGCCAGATCTCTTTTGATTTGTAAGCTTCGTCTTCTTGATGATGGGAGATCAGGTGGTTTGCTCATGGCAACTAACGTTTCCAGTCTCTTACGGGAACGAGTCTGAGGGGATCGCGGTTCGGTGGTTACATGCTGTTGTAAAAGCTCATTAAGGTTGTAATCTTTGTCACTACTGTTGTGTAGCACAGTTGTTATAATCTCTGTCAAATGTGTGTCATCTGTCTTGGAGATTTGACTGACATGAGTAAGAAGATTTTGTTCCTTCTCTGAAGGTTGGATACTCCTGAGCTTTTCAGTGACTCTATCCATTAGATCTCCTATAAAAGACCCACACTGGTGGTCATTCTCCTTCTCGGCTTGTGTATGCAACAGTACAACCTTTTCACAACATTCATCAGGAGATCCCACATGATGAGGAGTGTTAGAGTACAAAGCTGTATCTTCATCCTCTGTTCTGTGAGGTAGGAGAGAAGGAGGTGCCATGTTCAATGACTTGCAGTCCTGAATTTGGAAGATACTGGACTTGACAGCTATTTTACAGTCCAGGTCCACTGGCTTTGGTGATAGTGGTGGTGGAGAGGGGCTACGGCTTCCTTTACATCTATTGTGAGAATTACAATCACCCTGATGGGTGATTAGAGTTCCTCTTATATGAGAAATGTAGGTATGATCACCATTGTGCTGATGCTGGCATGAGGATAGTTTTGAGTGAGTACAACAAACAGTGGGGTTAGAATAGATATCTTGGTCAACACATGCCATAGATGTATTTTGGCAGGAATTGCCATGAATGTTCCTCAGACAGACGCATAGAGGAGAAAATGCACATGTTGGAAGCCTACAAGCTGTTCTGCAACAAATGCCAGCAGTTACTGAGCAGTCACTTAATGAAAGTATTGGGGCCTCGTTAAGTGATTTTTTATCAGCATGGCAACAGAGAGATCCAGCCTTAAATTGTCTTCTGTGAGCATCCCGCAGTGTTACAGAGATGTTGTAATCTTCCTGCATGTCCTTTAAAATATGATAGAGTAGCAGTCTATGATGGGAACAAAGCGAAGACAGGACCTTCTCCAACACAGTGACTTTCCAGACCACTGGAGATTTAGAACCATCTTCCTTCTCCAGTCTGGACCGGTCTTCCACACTTGGCCCTAAGGAACTACATAAATAAATTGGGTTAAGTCATTACTCAATCACTGACATAATCAGCTTTTCATGAATGTGAGCTGAGCTACACCTCTCATCTTTTTTTAATTTTTTACTCTTGTAATATGCAATACATTTGAATTGGATTAAAAGATTTACAAAATCCTACCATAAAGACATTGCAGAATTATAAAGTTTGCATAGCTGTATTTAAAAGAGCACCTCATCTTGTTAAAGGAACCACATGACATTGTATTGCATGTTATATTCATATAATACATATATGCAGAATTAAAAATGTGTAAATGCCACAGATAAAGTAATATTCAACCTCTGTCAATTTATGCATGTATTAGAAATTTACAACAAAATACAAACAACTCTGTACATGGAACAATTTTTTATTGGGAACTTGAAGGCAAAGGATGGCGATTGTAGCAACGCTTACACTCAGGAAAACTATACAGAATATTTCATTATTTTAATCAAACCTGAATAATTTAGTTTCCTGATGAATCAATGTGTCTCCTGATAAAACCACTTACAAACCAACAACATTTGCAGGTAATGCTGTCTATTTTGAAATTAAAATACAATTACCTCAAAGGGTGACAGATTTGTTAAGGGGTGGAGAGAAAAGTTAGAAAATGTTTCAAAAAGTATATAAATTGCAGTTTTAAATGTAGGATAGTTAAAACACACTGGAGTAATATGCCTTCAGTATTTCCATCTTATTACAATTAATTTAATTCTTGCTTTGATTAGCCTTATCCTAATCCTGAAATGTTACAAATGAGACCACACCAAATATATTTCAGACACAAATACATGCTTAAATGACCCAATTAGCTTTTAGTTTTCCCCCAATTTCAAGTTGATCAAAACATCATAAAGATTAAATATATATTAACCTGCGTGGGATTAAAAAAAAAATGTCACATGTTGAGGAACATTACAGGACATGAAATCGCTTATGCATGCAAGTGCAGTAAAGCATTTCACATATCAATGTGCAAGAGCAACAAAGTGCTTCAACACAAAACAAACACAACATTTAAACTTCATATTCTGATTACATCGAAAGAAATAACACAACACAAATACAATTAGATATTAGAATTAGAGGGAATAATACAAAATCAATCTTAGTGCAACAAATATATGCATAAATAACTGATTGCAAAATGATTCATATCCTGCACCCGTTATGAATATGAAATTACACACTTAGAAAGGCCTAAATTGGTGATATTGATCTATTTAATGATCCAACTATAATCAAGCCAAACTGTTCAGAGAGGGAAAAAAAGTTCAATCTAATTTAAAGAATTTTATATTATGCCTCTCTGATCTATTACCATTCCTGAACATAAACTGTCCCAATAATATGGGAGAAAACAAATTAGCTTTGGATGAACCATATTTGGTTCTATAACAGAATCCTAAGGGCCCTTATTTTGATATAAAATAACAGTTCTAACACAATCATGCTCTATGTTTCAATAGGACTGTTGTTACCCTGAGAATACTATTGTTTTTTGGACTGAAATTATACAGGACACTAATATTAAGATATTAGAACAGAAAAGAAAAATAACAGAGATTGGCATTCCCCAAAGGAAGCCTAAAAGTACATCATATAATGAAAATGAGAATGCAGCACTAACAATACATGTATATGATTTAAAAAATCTGTATGGCATTAACGCTTACATGACCACCCTTTACATTAAAAGTGAAAATGTGCCTGTGACATATATAGCCCCGAGAATTTTTTTTTTTTTTAAATTTTAAGTTACATTGGTAATTATGGTAACAGTAAATCCACAATACAGAGTTTGTATACGATCCACAGTAGTGGATACTGTTTTTTTTTTTTTTTCTTTCCCAAAGATCTATGTAAAACTGCTACTGGCCTGCAGAATAACCGAGCAGTAGCTGTAAGAGCAGGCACTGTGTTGTTATTTTAAGAGCTGTGAAGAACATTCAGGGTGGTTTGATAAATGTTTCTAAATTAAAATTAAGAATATATCAGTAAATTTGTTTTCTTTCTTTCTTCTTTTTTTTTTTTAGGGAGTAGGGGAATTTAACTTTGAGGAACAACAAGAGGTAAACCATTTACAGAACATTCACAACACAAAGATAAACACATTAACATTGCATATCAAAATGTTAATATTTCCAAAGCTTCAGCTACACTTTGCAAAGCACTACAAGTATACTTGTGAATCAGATAACTGAAAAAAGATGCCATTGAAAGTCAGTGTATGGCAGTTTTTTCATAGCAAGTACAAAGCAATAACCTGTATCACAAGTATGTGTGCAACCTTTGTAAAGTGCAACTGAATCTTATATTCCAACTATACAAGCTTCTAAATTAAGTAAAAGAAAAAAAGTCCATGCTATAAATATGGACTTGAGGAGTTGAATTATCAGTATCATGAAATGAAACGGTTGTATAATAGGCCATTAAAAGCTATAGTAATCAGTAGAAACACCACAAACCAAGAGCAGCAAAACTATAGAAACCTGGACATAAAAACAAAGCAATTCAGAGTAGCACTTGAATCAGGCTATACATTTCAGTCCCATGATAAGTGCATCATGAAATATGGACAAGGAGAAATTCTGATCCAAGTTCAGCAGCTCTCTACTCTGAACTGCTTCATTCATGGAGTGTGTAAGTGGAGAGGCAAAATGACCCTGAACTGTTTTGGTTTCAGCAGACAGATAATGCAAGGATGTCTTTAGTTTGAGGAACAACACAACATTATAAAGAAGAAATTCAAATCTGCAAAGAGAATATTGAGTGAGGATTTCAGTAGTTCTGATTACTGAAAAAGTAATCTATTATTCAGTGTAAAAGAAACATTCACTGAGACTACCAAACGTGTTTTTTTCCTCTGCATCATTCTGACATGCATTACATTGCATTTTCAACTTACCCCATATGATTTGCTGAGCAGATTTGCAGGGAAAAAATGGAAAGGGGCAAGACATAAAAAAAAGCAATGTTGTGTGTGTGTGTATAGAATAAGTATTTGAACTTACCAAAAATAAATAAATAAAATAAAATCACCAATGTGGGAAGTCTCATCCACAAAAAGCCTGAGATGGTCCAAGCTTTCACTCCAATGATCTGGCAACAGTCTTGATTAATGTACTTCATTAATACTTCATGAAATCCATAGAATTACCTATGTTATACAATAAAACTTGCCAATAAGCATAGTAGTCCAAAAAAAGTGCTATTTATATAATAGTGTTTTGCTGGAGTGGAAACTCGTACCTATATCTACCCATTGCATATAAGGATGGACATCTCCCACTGGTGAGTTAAAAAGACATGGCAGTCATGCTTTCTCCAAGCTGCCACACAGACCCCATAAAATACTGTTGATAGACTTCAAATGAAATGACCAGTCACTAAAAAGACTAATTAGTGTGAAAGCTCCATACAACAATCATTAAGCTGAGATTAGCTTATGTATGAACAAAACCTGAATATTATATTTCTTCGTTTTAAAAGAGTAATTAACTTAAAAATCAACAGTGCTTTACAATATTTTAAATATATATTCATATAGATATCCACAGTGAAACCCCTGAATAGATTTTTTTTAAAGGCATGTTTTGTAACTTGATAAAATGTACCATTTAACCTGTGGTTGAGGATTCAAGTGTATCTTCCAAGTCTGAATGAGGTCCTGACTGCATGTTAAAAAAAAAAAAAATAAATAAAATAAAATCCTTGTTGGCTGTAGTTTAGGCGATGTTTAGTTAAAACCATCTCTAGGAAATAGTTGAGGTTTTGGTTTTGAGTTAAGACTGTTTGTAGGCAGTAGATGAGGCATTGGTTGTTGTCCCTGACTTTCCGGAGCCTGAGGTTGCTGCTTCAGCAAGGCGGAGCTTCTTTTTTGGTGGGGTCTTGAGTGTGCCCGTTCGCTCTTTGACTTTGTACTCTAGGGTGCTGTGTGGCACCCCATAGACGCCCTGAGCTTTCGACACGCTCATCTTCCCACTGATCACCATGGCTATGGCCTCCTCCAGGATATCGTGGTCATACTGCCGATAACGGCCCCGCTTTTTCCGTGGCTGCTTGTCTCGACGGTCATCATCTCCAGAGTCAACCACACTTCCAGTGACGCTCCCGCCAAAGCTCCCGTTCTTCATGTTCAGACACAGTGGAGGCAGGTCACCCTGGAGTAGACGTGACTCGAAGCCCGAGTGGCTTTCAATTAAGCCCTGTTTAGGGAGAATGGTCTTCAGCTTGTGGAAAGCAGTGGAGCCATCAGAGGCTTTGTTGGCTTGGTTTACAGCATCCACCAGGCCAGCCAGATCCAGCTGGGCTTTGGGCTGAGCATTGAAACGTACCTGAGGGATTCGGATGTGCACAGCTGGCCCAGTGGCAGGACTCTGAGGAGATGTGGCTGGCTCGGTGCTGGCGAAAGGTCCGTCGTTCTGCTCACGTAGCTGCGAGACCATCCTCTGCAAGGTTAAGTGGTGAAGATACGACGAGGCAGTCACGGCCGCCGGGAACTTTAACTCGGTGTGCTCGGGTGACGTAAATTTACATTTTCTTACTTCGGACTGCTCTGACTGCGAGCGAGCCCATGCTGCTACCTTCTGCAGGACGAGTCGAGTGTCATTGGTTGGGCACACCGCCTCTGCGGCCCTGCCACTGTCGCCCAAAATCGACGGCTCCCCTGCCTTCCACTCCGGCAATAAGGCCTCTGTCTGAAATTGTAAGGTTTTCTGAGGTATCCCGTATAGTATGGCTGCTTTGTGAATGTCCAGTGATCCAGACCGAATATCTTTCAAGGCTTTAGAGAGCAAACCTTCTGCGAACTCAGAGCTGCGATCCAAATAGTCCTCTCTGATTGGTCTCCTAAGGGGAGGTGGGTGGGAGGATGAGAAACGAACGGATGAGCGGACCAATGACAGGACGCACTCAGGGTCCACTCCTTTACTCCCTTGTCTTTTGGTAACATCACTCGCTTCTCAATTGTCTGTATAACACAAAGCTTGGGTATAAAACACTTTTTGTTTTTGGCCTTAGGTTGCAAACGATACTTCTTGGAAGGACAGTCTCTCGTCAATTGTGTGGAGAAAGACAAGCGCTTATGGGTGTACTTCCAATATCTTTGCAATGCAGATGCATTTTGCAAGACTCAGGTATCTATTTCTCATGTGAAAATAATATTGCATAAATCAACGAAGAGATCAATATACAAATGAATAAATACAGGCGGTACAAAGGAACAAGTAAAGCCCCTGACTGCTGGCAAATGTGACGTTACCTTCCAACAAGTTAGAAAAGAGTCAACCCTTTGGCAGTGCAACAGAACAACAACTAAATTATACATAAAACACATCAAATGTATGAGAAGTAGAATTTGTTCACACAAAATGATCAGATAGGATACAAATAAAACAAAGATTCAGAAATAAAAAATATTTTCTGAAAGAAAAAGCTCATCAATATTACTGGGTCAAAATGTAACCATTTTGGTACCAAACATTTTTTGGCTTTGGTAGGATGAAGATAAACAGTCAAGCACACAACTTGGTAAACAAAAGCTGAAGTACTCACCCTGAAACCTTTCTTTGAGTAGTTTCATTTTCTGATGATGTGTTTTTCTTAGAGAGGTCAAGTACTCCATCAGCTATGAGAGGTAATGCATGAAAAAACCCCAGCAATTAATATCAAGTTTGAGAGAAATGCACAAGATCATTCCAAGTAATAAAATATTCAGAGCATAATTAAAGTCAATAGACTAGATTCTCTGAAAACAATGAAAATTTAACAGTGATCTAATACTGCAGAGTTACAAACTCCTGAATCTGGTCTCTTGAAGTGAAAACTGTTGTGATTTACATTTTAAAATAAATAAATAAATAAATACTTGATTACCTTGCAGGGCCTGAGAAGCTCGGCTGATGGTGAGGTCCAGAGGCCCATCAGGATCCGGTTGATGAGGGAGAAGCTCAGAGGTGTCACTTAGGCCACTCAGGCCCTCGTGAGCCTGGCTTTTACACGCATACTCTATGGCAAACCTCCGAATCATCTTGCGCATCAACTCCTGCGCCACCAATGGTATACTGGAATCGCAGCTCTGAGGGAATTCTAAGAAATTGAACAATACAGAACTACCTGAAAATCTCATTTCATGAACTGGCAAAACAAGTACATAAAATTGTTCCTTAACAAAAAACACATTTTCCACTTTTACTACATAATGCATTTCAAGAATATAGAGCTGATTAACTGAACTTGAATCATGCATGCATCGTGTACAAGCCAACGACTGTAACACAAATCTGAAAGCATGCTCTCTTTTTCTCCATGTTCCATCATACTTTTTTGGACATGTATGTACACAGGCTGTCACAATAATTTTTCCAACAACACAGGCCAAATCATGTAAAATCTAACATGCAATATATTATTTAGGCACTGATAATCTGCTCCAACAAAATCACTTCTGTTCATCCATCTTTAGGATGGATGTATAGGGAAACATTTCTTCTGTAGAGCAGTGGATCTCAATTAGTTCTGCTTTTCGACCCAGGTGTGGGTGATTTAATTACCAAATTTATGACCAAAAAGTTCTCACCTGATGTAAACATAAGCACGCTGTCAAACGTGTTAAACGTATTATGGTTTATAATAGGAGTGGGCGAAATGACCAATATCTTATTTCACGGCAAAAGACATTTTATTTGACGTTAACAATTTATTTTATTTTTGTTATTTAAAATGAGAACAAAGCAAAATACAAACATAAAACAAACAAAACAAACATACAGAACAAAAATATGAATTAAACTTCACATTTTCATCTACAGTAGGCTTATTTAACATGTAGTAAGAAATATGCCTACTACAGAAATTGAATAATCAAGTGTAACTAAAGCACTCATAGTCTTCACTGTATGAATCATTTCTTATTAAAGATCCAAAAGTGATTCAGTCAAGAGCAGTGAATGATTTTCTCTTTGTCTTTTGTTATTTTTTGTAATTTGATTAACATTAAAGGGTCATGAAACCCTAAAACACATTTTTTGAGATGTTAACATATTAACATAGGTTGTACATCAGTGAAAACAACACTAGCACTCATGTCTATTATTAAGGAAAAAGTTTTTTTTTTTTTTTTTTTTCATTTTTTGGAGCAATTTCATTCTTCCGGTTCAAAAAGAAAAGTTGAGCCTATCGGTGCGTTCCAAACGGGATATATCGCCCTCCGAAAGGCACTTCAGAGTGAAAACAATCATGGCCGCCATATTGAAGGGTCGTTCCAAACCGAAGTGCTCAAAACTAGCCACTTCAAAGGGCCCTTCGGAATGAAGTATTTCGAAGGGTACAACTGATGGACACTTCGGGCTCCCATGATCCTTTGCACTGATTCTTTGCATGATGACGGCGCCTCCGTGTGGGCATGGGATGATGACGCAGAAGGGTACTTCAAGAAACAGTTGTTTGGTCCCATACACCCTTCGAAGCTCTCACTCCGGAGGGTAAACCCTTTGAAGGGATTAGGGCATAGGGATGAGCCCTTCCGAATGGAATGCAGGGTATGTCACGAAAAGTGACGTATGTGTTAATCTGGAGTGGTGATTGGCTGCCATGGCTAATGAGTACGTGTCTACATCATCAGTTTTCCGAGCTATTCTCAGTATTATTCATGAGAATGAACTCTTACCATCCCAATCACTGCCCTGTATTATGCATGAAATCGTCTTACAGTGGAGAATTGAAATCTCACGAAAGAGCTTTGCACTGTCGGTTCATTTCTTTAAACATGACCGCAACAATATTTAATATGTAACAACACGTGGAGCGCAGGAGAGAGCGGTTTCTGCACGGAACACTGCGATGGGTTTAATAACACTCACTGCGCGGGTCATAGTTCATATCCGGACCGGAGCAAGCTGTTTCAAGTTTTTGTGAGTATATTTCATATTCTCTCATGCTCCAGCACCATGTTCGCGCACATATCATGTCTTCTTCAAATGAAATATGTGCGAATAAGGGTGCTGATACAGCAGCACGTCTGATCATGAACGCGATGACAAGATGGATTGTGATACACAGCAAACAATGATATAGACCGAAAATCCAAAGAAGAGTAAACAAAAAGTAACTATGCCTTTATTCTTTCGGTTTTAAAGATTTTAATATTAATTTGTCTGCATAATGAGTGTGTTGTAGGTCTGTGTTTTATTGGTTGCTTTCTCCCCTCTTCCCACCCTCCACACTCCCACTTTTCCACAGTTTTACACGCCCATTTCTGGAGTCTTTTTCAGATCTAAGGTGTGAAAGACGAGTGATGAAACGGGGGTTTCATGACCCTTTAATGACATAGACAGCAGGAGGTAAATTAAGCTGTTGTCCCTTTAATACCGACTGCACGGATCCAACGTACTGAAACACCAAACATTTTACGTGTATTTAACACATAACCGACTGTGTTTACATGAATACTCCACATGACAGGCATTTTGACATTGTGTGTGTATTTGGCCATTCAAACACAATAAGATGCAAAAAAGAACTGAATTCGAGATCGCATGCCAGTTTACTGCACGCTCACAATTAGCAAAATCCTCACCTATGAATTACAACTATGCAAGTTACGTGTCCAGGAATGCTGTGGAATCTCATGGATTCCCTTCTCAGGTTTGTCTCTAGTACCTGTATATTGCATAAATGCAAAAATGACTAATAGACCATATGCCTAACAATAAATATTTAATTAACGTGTGTCCACCAAAGTGTTTCTAGCCAGCTGTTTCTTTATTTTCTCATTCATGCATGTTTCTGTACCAATCTTAGGTCAGGTGTGTATAACTTAAGTAGTACTGTGCTATGCGGATATATTTGAATACCTTTATACTAGGGGTGCAACA
This sequence comes from Spinibarbus caldwelli, assembly GCA_039654775.1. NCBI lineage: Eukaryota > Metazoa > Chordata > Actinopteri > Cypriniformes > Cyprinidae > Spinibarbus > Spinibarbus caldwelli. The sequence continues at coordinate 16,103,878 of CM077225.1, forward strand.
GTTCTCAGTAAAAGAGCGAACCATACCGTTCGCCACCCTTGGTTCGGTACGCATTTGTACCGCAATTAATCTCAGTTCAAACAAAGGATATGGATGATATGTTTTGGCGAAAAAACAAAGCTTCAGAAATACACATTTGGTGTGACAACTTTCACTATTGCACAGCATAGGCTTTGCTGTCTCATGTCTGCATCCGTGTGTCTTTCTTCAACCACACAGCCAAACCGCTAGAGGACACTGTCAACTACAGGAACAAAGCGCAGCAGAAGACGACGTTTGTTTATCTCTGTGAAGCGGCAGCAGTGTAAACGAATAGGCTAAGATTTATAAGTATTTAGTGGAATTCTCTCTAAATTTAGCTGTTGTGTAATGTTATATGAACAAATATATTAAGTTTATGAATATCTAACTTAGATTAATTTATGATTTGACCTTCGTCCTGTGTGATCAGCCTCATTGGAAGCTTTAGGCAATCGGACTCAGACATTCATTTCCAATGGATTTGACATTATGTAAATATAATGAACTGAAATCAATGTGCTTGTTTCTGTTTGCAAACAATTTGTTTTATCAGCAATCGAGTCACAGTTAAACTTGCGGGTGCATGATGGAGCGCATCAGAAAGGAGCTCAATTATAGTTACTGAAATATGTATTTTAATATATACTATATTTGTTGTCAAACTTCAAATTTACCTTGAATTTAATTCCTTTTAAGAACATTAAAAGTAATGAGATTACAATGAGTACCTTACATGATTTACAGGAAAAATAAATTTCAGTAACATGTTAATATGTTCAGAAGACTGAATGTGTTCCTGTGGACCATTCTACCTCTGACCAACTGACACTTATTTTGTGCTTTTGTTTCTATTTATGATTTATTTATTATTATTATTAACCAATTTATTTATTTATTTTTTGTCAGCAAATAGTAGAGTATTCTTCTGGAAATTTCTAATACCGCTAATACTCCCCCTTACCCCATACCAAACCGTACCGAAACGGTAAAACCACAATACGTACCAAACCGTAAGAAACTTGAACCATTACACCCCTACTTTATACCGTGGTAATGATACTGCCATACTGCCCAGCCCTAGTTTATAGTTTAAAATTAGGGCTGGACCAGAATATTCGATTATTCGAATATTCGTTCGGTGGGTTGGCATTCGGTTTTCAATTTTGAGATTCGAATATCCCTTCTTTTTTCTCTCTCTCTCTCTCCAACACCTGGCATCCCCCGCAAAACAGTTCTCAAGTTGTCCGCCTGGCTGAACATATGCGCAACAGACCTTTCGCCAATGAAAGACGTTTGTGCTGACCTATAGCATGCATATTTTTCATGGAAAAACTTCTATTATGAGCGCGCTTGCCGCACATTTACATTTGAAATAACAAACTTAAGCGCGCAAAAGATGCAACATGTGAATGGACCCTCTGCTATCACAAGACCGAATGCGATGTATGCGTTTTCTTTCTGTCAACTGTCCCGAGATGCGAGCGAAAGTCGTGAATCAATGTGCAGTAGCTCTTGTAGTGCAGACAAGATGCGCCGATGTGAAGCCACTTTGAGAGAGTGAAAGACAGAAGACGTGGTACAGCTGAATCACTCACGCTGTTTTCAAATGACTGATTTAATCTGATATTATGTGTGGATTTATTTACTCATCTAACCTACATGCTATATTCAATAAATGTTTGCAGGAATTTCCCTCATTATAAACTTGAAAGCTGCGGGAATGAGTAAAACTATGCGATATACACACAAATTCAGGACCTGATTAAATATAACTCTATTATACAGAGATTTGTGAAATAAAATTCCATGACTTTTACAAAACTTTTCCTGGCCTGGAAATTGCTGTTTTAAAATTCAATAGCTTTTCATGACCGTACAAACCCTATAAAAGCAACTGATGCACGCTTTCAATTACTACAGATTGGTCCTCTCCCTCCTCTAATCACATGCCAGATCCGTTACCCCGCTTTATTCCGGGACCTCGCAATTTACAAATTAAGCACTGGGCTACCTTTTTAAAAGTATTGCTCTTAACAGACCTGTGTGTTTTGTATCACTAGTGCAGTGTTGGTTCTCGGAGCATATAAGCCCTGCTCGCGTGAGGCGCTCCGCTTCCGGCACGTGCTGTTCTGTAGTTTATTAAAAGTTTATGAATTCTGAACATGTCGCGTGTCCATATTGCACAAAAATGCGACACTGCACTCCCTTGGGTCCGCAGCAACACATCCGCCACGCGTGAAGTCGATTGGACGAACGGTTCTCGACACAATAAAAATACAAACAGACAGACACAGAGATTCCTGCCTTTATTATAGAGAAGAATATGTTCAGCCCCCTCCCTCCGAAGCTTCAAATATTCGGTGCTGATTATTACCGAAGCTTCGAAGCTCAAAAAATGGTATTCGGACCAGCCCTATTTAAAATATTGATTTTTTCCTCATACATGTATCGTTTAACTTCAGAAGACACTGATTCATCTACTGGGATTACCATCATGCTTAATTTGTGTGGTTTTTGAAGCATCAACTTTGGGGGAACCCTTAACCCCAGAGTGCAATCTCAGTTGAGGAGGACCAACCCCCAGAATGCAATCTTTTACTGATATTTCAGGAGTTATTGTAATCTGCAAGAAGCCATGAAAGAGAACCGAATCCGGTAATAACATAGTGACAAGCGGCTTTTGTGACCATGCTCTGAGTGAAAGCAGAACGCAGACATGCAAAGTATTTTTTTGTTTTATGCGCATGCTTTAATGTTCAAATACACACAAAAATGTCAAAATGCCTATCTTGGCAAGTATTCACGTAAACACATTTTGTTATGTTATGAGGATGTGCGTCAGTATTAGTCGGTCCTAAGGTAACTGCAACCTAATATACAGTATCTCACAAAAGTGAGTACACCCCTCACCCCAAAGGGACAATACTTTAAAAATTAAACTTGGATATATTTTAGAGTAGTCAATGTGCAACATGTATAGCAGTGTAGATTTACTGTCCTCTGAAAATAAAATTCAACATACAGACATTATTGTCAAAATAGCTGGCAACAAAAGTGAGTACACCCTAAGTGATAACAGCTATACGTCGTTTAACCATGCAAAGCCACATGTCCTATTCATCATGTTCATGTTTTTGTCTGCTTGACAGGACTATACAAATTTGTGTATCTTGTATTAGAGCAGTTAAAATTTGGTGCTTTGAGTACAATTCTCTCATACTGACCACTGGATGTTCAACATGGCACCTCATGGCAAAGAACTCTCTGAGGATTTGAGAATTAGAATTGTTGCTCTTCACAAAGATGGCCTAGGCTATAAGAAGATCAGTAACACCCTGAAACTGAGTTACAGTACAGTGGCCAGGGTCATACAGAGGTTTTCCAAGACGGGTTTCACTCGGAACAGGCCTCGCAAGGGTCGATCAAAGAAGTTGAGTCCTCGTGGTGTGCGTCAGGTGCAGAAGCTGGCTTCAAAAAACATACGCATGAGTGCTGCCAGCATTGCTTTAGAGGTCGCAGAAGTGAAAGGTCAGCTTGTCAGTGCTCAGACCATACGCCACACACTGCAACAAGTCGGTTTGCATGGCCGTCGTCCCAGAAGGAAGCCTCTTCTGAAGCTGGCTCACAAGAAAGCCTGCAAACAGTTTGCTGAAGACAACCTGTCCAAGAGCATGAATTACTGGAACGATGTCCTGTGGTCTGATGAGACTCAGATAAACTTGTTTGGCTCAGATGGTGTCCAGCATGTGTGGTGACGGCCTGGTGAGGAGTACCAAGAAAATTGTGTCTTGCCTACAGTCAAGCATGGTGGTGGTAGCATCATGGTCTGGGGCTGCATGAGTGCTGCTGGTACTGGGGAGCTGCGGTTCATTGAGGGAAACATGGATGCCAACATGTACTGTGACATTCTGAAGCAGAACATGATACCCTCCCTTCAGAAACTGGGTTTTCCAACATGATAATGACCCCAAACACATGCCCAAGATGACAACTGCCTTGCTGATGAAGCTGAAGGTGAAGATGATGGAGTGGCCAAGTATGTCTCCAGACCTGAACCCTATTAACCACATGTGGGGCATCCTCAAGCGGAAGGTGGAGAAGCGTCATGTGTCTAACATCCAGCAGCTCCGTGATGTCATTATGGAGGAGTGGAAGAGGATCCCAGCATCAACCTGTGCAGCTCTGGTCAATTCCAAGCCCAGGAGGATTAAGGCAACGCTCGATAACAGTGGTGCTCACACAAAATATTGACACTTTGGACACAGTTTTGAAATGTTCACTTAGGGTGTACTCACTTTTGTTGCCAGCTATTTTTGACAATAATGTCTGTGTGTTGAGTTATTTTCTGAGGACAGTAAATCTACATTGCTATACATGTTGCACATTGACTACTCTAAAATAAATCCGAGTTTCATTTTTATAGTATTGTCCCTTGAGAAGTTATAATAAAATGGTTGTTGAAATGTGAGGGGTGTACTCACTTTTGTGAGATACTGTACCTGTTGCTGTTCGTGTCATTAATGCTAATCAAACAACAAAAGAAAAAGAAAATCACTCACTGCTGGACTGAAAAAAAAAAACCCAATTCATTCATAGTGTTGAATTTTATATTTTATTACTTAATTCAATTTCTGAGTACTGTATCTTGAATACTTTGATATAATCTATCATTTACAGCAATAAACACAAATCATCTATTTTCATCATTTTTATGGCTATGACTACTTTGACACTCTTTATCTCAGAATTAGATTATGAGACTTGGTTTTTCACAGGTGGTGTCACGTGTGTCTGGATGCTAGGCACCAAGTTCAGCAGCTGTGCTACAAAAAGCTGACAGAAACACTGAAGTAAAGAGCTGCTGCTATGGAAATGATACACCATCTCATCTACAATGGATGTGTCCCAAGTAGGTCTGGGGGATATGGCCAAAAATATTATCAAAATGTTTTTTTTTTCATATCATACAATATTGATATTTATCACAATATTCATTTACCATTAATTGGGAAGGAAAAGGCTTTCCACTTGTCTGTTAGACCTTGAGAATTAATGTAAAGATATTTTGTTTGTTCACAATTAAACTCCACAGAGCTACCTTTTAATTTAGGGCCCCATGAAATCTGTTTTATTTTCCCCTAAATTCTGGATTCCCTTTTATTTTTCCTGGATTCTGTCTTATGATTCAATACAAATTTGTCATAAAAAATGGCGTCTAATTAAATTAATTAATTAAACTTGACAATTTAATCAATCTTTTAAATACTTCTAAATGTAATAAAAAAAATATATTTCTATTATAATTTCTTCAGCTTAAACTGGACTTTTATTTTGACGGGTTGTTATGAAGGTCTCTCTATTTTACTTTCAGTTTCAGTGTGTATTTGACAGTAGCTTTTCTCAAAAGAAAGGGTGAAAAGTTATGAAGTGACTCTCAGAGCAGATCTGGAGATGAAGTTCATGTGTTCATGTCCTTATATACAGTAGTCAACATTTAAAGTGGATCAAAACCTTTCATCAAAGTTGTCCTAAAACCAAAACAATACCCGTTCTTGTCTTAGGACAACTTTGATTAACTTTTTTGATCCACTTCAAATGTTGACTGCTATATTTAGATGCAGACGCTGAAAACACAGTGAGCGTCACGTGTGTTTGAGTTTGTGTATCAGACAAAACCGTGCCGTTCATTTACACAGAGCCATGTAGAGTTAGCCTGTTAGCGACAAGCACTGATTGGCTGTTAGATTAATCCATATAGAGTAAAAACGTCTTGAGATTATCATGGTTATCAACATATATTTTATTGTGACTCAATATGATATTGTTTTATCGCCTAGGCCGAGTCCCAAATGTCTCACTGTAAACACAAGTAATAATTTGATATCCCATTCTGTCCAGTGTAGACATGGCCTTAGAATGTTGCAAACAATATTCTTTGCAAAAATGTTTAAGCTCGTTTTGTTGTGAATGTTTAGTGTAAACTCACCTTAAACACACAGAAAAACTGCTCTACAGAGTTTTATGGTAAGCTGCATTTTATTTATTTTATTTATAGCTGTCACAATGACTAAACTCCCTATGGATAAAGGGAAAAAAAATTATTTCTCACCCTTCTTACGAAATATAGCATTGAGGAATCGGTCTGCTTGGCACTGGTCTTTATCAGAGGTGGACAGGCCCTGAGGTGGGGGGGTTTCAGCAGGGGGTGGCGAGCTAGGCACGGCCACAGCAGGATGGTCCTATGTCACAAAAAGTAATAGTCAGTTACTTACCCCTGTCATACAGCCCATTCAAGTGTTGATTATAGTCTCACAGGCTTGAGTTGTCCTTAATTATAATTAATTGCACTGCATGTGCTTGCAACTTGTTTAACCATATATTATAAAGAGGCTGCATTAACAAACACCCAGAACAACAGCGGTTAATCACACAACTGTTTGTTCTATACAAATGTCAAAGCAAGACTTTTCTTGCCAGCAAACAGCCCAGAATAAGCACACGTTTTCTGTGGCTTTTGAGGGTTGACTTACATTCAGTTTCTCTATCTGCAGGTTGCAAAAAGAGCAGTTTGCATTCATGGACCAATCATCCACAGCCTCTGGTTCACACTCTGAAGGAGAATCATATGAATAACCATCAGCGTCAAAAATGGTAAGCTGTATTTTCTAATACCAAGCACGGATGAATATTACCACACACATAACATAAAACTCACCATCAAATATATTGAGATCTTGCAGCAGCCTTGGACCATATATTCCCTCCAGTATACTTTCAAACCCTGCAAACAAACAAAAAAATTAGTCATTTGTTAAAAATAAATAAATAAATAAATAAATAAAAATTCAAGAGTAAAAAGTGCCCTAGAAAAAAAAATACATTATCATAAACACATTCATATCTTAAACAACATACACAGATCTGTCACAAACCTTCACTGCCAGCAAGTGGTGGCCTATATAAAATATAAATGTAAAACGCTTTCTTGTTTACAATATTGGCTAATACAAATTAATTTTACATGCAATATCTCATTCTATCAAATGCTCTAATAGCAAAAGCAAATACTCACTGCACACTATATTTTGTTACTCACGCCTATGTAACAAAATATCAGATGTTCATAATGTTGAGATAAAAGTGCAAATATTATTATAGTTTATTTATATAAAAGTCTGAAAAGCTAATATTTGCAGTTCTGCTGCATCATATGCATGAATGATGCCCTTCAGTCACATTCACATTATGTCCTTAGAAAAAAAAACACATACAAAAGCTCACCCAAGAATGTCACATTCTGCAAATATTTTTATATTATTCAATATTTTTTGGTTGCATGAGTTTTTTTTCAAAGCATTAAAGCCACAAATGCCATATTTTATGATGCACATGTTTGATGAACCATCCTATCATGAAAAACCTAGTTTAAAACATGCCAAATCACTGTATTTACCCTTAAAAACCCCAGAGGCCTTGACCTTCTTGACTGTATTTAACCCTTAAAACCACAATCATTATCTATTAAACTGACATTCTATTGTTCAATTATACTCTATTTTAGTACAAACAACGTTAACAAAATATTATAATTTGCACAAATTCAATATATAGTACCGTTTACAGCAATGTATCAAATGCATGTCAACAGTTTCACAAAAAACCGGAGGTTATTAAGTGATCCGTTTATGCAGTAAACGTTAGTCATGTGAATATCTGGATTTACGCTGAACACCGTGAGCTCTGCCAAACAAGTGTTAACACTACCGTTTTACCACATTTTAAAAGAGTAAGCTGGGTAACGTTATCTATTCAACTAACCGTTTGCAAAACATCAAAAACCCACAGCAAGCGTTCAGTAAATTACAAAAGAAACATTCTCTAATGACTTCTCAAAACTCTACTAACTTACTTTTGGACATCTCGACAACAATCTAGGGCCATGGTGCAAATGGCCAAATAATTCACGCAAGAGATTCAAAAGCCGGACCCTAATGATGCTCTATCATTATAATACAATCACACGGTCGTTTGTACATCGGTATTCGGTGCAGAAAGGGTCAACGAGTGCAAAGCTAACTCGGTTATCGAGGAATCAAGAAGTAGGGACAAAGAAAATGGAGCCGGCAGAGCCCGCTTGTCCGTTTTTTCTGTTAGCTACAAAAGCTAACTCAGGCTCGCGCGGACGACGGCTCTACGTAAATGTTATTTTTGAACTTGACACACGCTCGCTTAGCAACTCCGAGAGCTAGCAGCGCGGCTGCGGGAGAGAGCTCCGCGAGAACCGGGAGAGAAAGAAACCGAGCGCGACACTGAGCGGATGGATGGTGCGATGTGTCCGCTTATGCAGCTACGCAAATACGGCTTTTCCGAGCACGGGGTGATCTAATCTTACCGACACAGTGGATGAGTTTGTGTCGCCAGGAGTCGAGTTCCCGCCGGAATCCTTTTCTTTCGGCCGTGCATCTGGAGCTCCGGCACTGGGTCGCCATTCTGTCCGTCCGCCTTCCCCCCGGCTCTGAGCGTGACGTCCTGCTCTCTTCTTCTTTTGGTTCAATGGCCGTTCACTCCTTAGGAGTATTGCCGCCACCTACTGTATATCTTGCGCACATGGGTGACGAATCTGTATTGCTATATATATTAAAAAATACATAAATAAATAAAAACTTGTAATGCCCCACCCACCCCAGAGCACCAGAGCCCAAGCTTCAGCTGGCGCTGCGTGTTCAGCTCCTCCAGCTTCCCTCTCCTCAACCTCCGAGATGGGCAGAAACATCATGATGACCCTCATCCTCAAACACTAAATCCTGTGGTCTAGTCCTGTAAGCTCTAACAATGTTAAAACCACCTTAAATCACTCAAAGCCTTTCCCAGAAGGTCCACGACGCTCACTGGCCTGTTCCTTATATTGCTAAAAAGACTGTTACGCTGATCATCATATTTACTACATTCAAAAAGCACGTGCTTTACTTTTTCAGAAACATCACATTCATCACACATACCATTTTCATGCTTCCCCATTAATGCAAGTGTTGAATTTAGTCCTGTGTGTCCCATCCTTAATCTAGAAATCATTACTTCTTCCTTTCTGTGCCTTCTATAAAACTGTTCTTTTTTCCTTACTGATTTTACAATATTATAATACCACCCGTGCTGCTCTTTTCCCATCTTTGTTGCCATTTTCTTATTATTTTCATGTTAATTACTAATTTTATCTCATTTCTTCCCAGAGGCACCTTAACATCCACCAAGTTTTTCTTTAATGCTTCTTTTGCTAACTTATCCGCTGTTTCATTCCCTACTATCCTGATATGTGCCGGTACCCAACAAAAGTATACAATTATACCCTCTACTTTCAGTCTGTACAGTAATGTATAAATTTCTACTAGCAGGTCTTCTCTATCAATTTTTGTCGACTTTATACTTTTAAGAGCTGATGAAGAGTCTGAGCAAATTACAATCCTATTTGGCTTAATCTGTTGTACACATTGCAATCTTACTATTATAGCAGTTAATTATGTAGAGTATACAGACAATTTGCCACTTAACCTTAAACTTATTTTCATCTTAAATCTTGGAATGTTCACTCCTATGCCCACTTTTTGTTTGATTAGATCTTTAGATCCATCTGTATAAATCTGTATAAAAGAATAAAAATGTTCTCTCATAAAAACATTGATTTCATAACTATTACTATATCTTTCTTCTGCTTTTTCCCGGGCCTCCAATAATCTCATTTCAACGATAGGTTCAGGAATATTCCATACCGATACACCATTTAATGGCATGTTAGTCATTTGTTCCATTTTCTTTTTCTTCGTAAAAACCATATATATTGAGTCTTTGATACCGAAAACTTCAATCCCCAATCTACTGACCGCCTTTCAACTTCATTTATTGATTCTTCAATTCCTTTAACTACATTTCCTAAATTCCTACCTCTTTTCCATACTGCACCATCATCTTCCCAATGCTTGGCTTAACTCTTTCAAATATATCATTAATCATTAAATAAAATAAAATTGGACTGATTACACTTCCTTGTGGTGTCCCATTCAGGATATCATACGATGCTGACATTTCTTCACCTATTCTTACCTGGAATGAACGCTCAAACAAAAAAATCTAATATCCAATTATTCTCCCCCTTATTCCAATCTTATATAACTTAATTAACAGTCCCTCCCTCCATAAAGTGTCATATGCTTTTTCAATGTCAAAGAAAACAGCAACAAGAACTTCTTTCATTATTAGAGCTCTTTTGACATAATATTCAAATAATATCAGAGCATCCATTGTAGATCTCTTCTTCCTAAAACCACTCTGAGCTGATGATAATATTTCTTTTTCCTCCAAAAAATAATTCAACCTTCTTACTATCATTTTCTCCATTATCTTGCATAATGTAGATGTAAGAGCAATTGGCCTATACTATTAGATTTTGTTACATCTTTACCTGGTTTCACTACTGGTATCACTATTGCACTTTTCCAATCTTTGGGTAAGATGCCTTCATTCCATATATGATTATATAAATCCAATAATGCTTTAATGGCTATCTCTGGTACATTTTTAACATACTGTAACTGATCATGTCTCTTCCTGTTGTTGTATTCTTTGAATTGTTAATGGCTATTTTTAACTCAAAAGAATTAAAATCATCATCCATATTACTATCAACTCCTTGTTTTTTAATACGAACATTCTCATATATTTTACTTAAGTTCTTGCCTTCTTTTTAAGAACTTATCATTCAAGTTTTCAATACTATGAACTTTAGCAAAAGTTTTAGCTAAGACTTCTGTCTTTTCTTTATTTGTTATGGCTATTTTCCCTTCCTCTTCAATTACAGGGATCTGTTTATAATTGTTAATACCATTCATCTTCCTAATCATTCTCCATACCACATGCATTCCAGTCTCTCGCCCAGTTGTGTTACAGAATTCCTGCCAAGCCTTTCTCTTCGCACTTTTAATTACCCTTCTTGCAGCTGCCCTTTTCTTCTGATATTCTACAACTGTATCTTGAGTTATTAACCTTTTTAAAATCCGAAATGCCTTCTCTCTCTAATTGCCACTGTGCACTCTTCAGACCACCATGGTACACTTTTCTTTTTCTTTCCATTACCTCTTATTAATAGTATAGATTGATTTGCTGCAGAAATGATTTCACCTACTATCTTACTGTGTTTCTCCTCAATATTCCCTTCCAGCTTCATATTTTTGAAATTTTCTTCACACAACACATAGAATTCTTTCCATTTTGCCTGCTTAAATCCCCATCTTGCACATTGATTAAAGTTTTGCTTTCGAACTACATTCTGAATCTCACATACTACAGGCCAGTGATCACTACCCAAATTATCTTCATGTACACTCCAAGTACACTTACCAGCTAAAGCAGCTGATGTTATTGTGAGATCTAAACATGATATGCCACCTTTTATTATATCCATTCTTGTTGGTTTCCCATCATTCAAGCATACAAGCGAGTGTTCTTCTATAAATTCTTCTATAATTATCCCATTATTGTCTGTATTTTTACTACCCCGTAAACCATTATGTGCATTAAAATCTCCACATATAATAATTTTACCCTGTGTATCACCCATCACTTCTTCTAAAATACTATTACTTATTTCTTTGCATGGGTTATAAAAATTTGTAATTCTAATTTCTTCATCTATTCCCATTACTTCTGTACTTACACATTCTACATTATTACTTTTGTATATTCTCTTATATGCTATACCTTCTTCAATAAATGTTGCACACCCTCCACCTCTTCCAGTTTCTCTGTCTTTCCTCTCTACTACATATTCACTGATCTTAAAATCCAAGGAGCTATCTTGAATACACATGATGTCTGGCACCTTTTCCATTTATGTTATATGTTTTTTAAATTCTTGCCCATTTGCTATTAAGCTCCTGGCATTCCAATGTAGTAGTAGGAAAGACATATGTATTATTACTCTAAGACATATCCAAAGAAGCAGTTCCTTCCTTTGCTTCCTCCACCGTAACTCCTGTTAACTTTAGAAATTTGTTAGCACATTCTACGATAATCTTTAGCTTGTCCAATTTCCTTTCGACTTGTGAAGTACCACTGCACAAATGAATGCCACAAAGTAAATTTTATTCATCATAATATGTAGATCTGGTTCATTCCTCGCAAGATTTACTCATTTCTGGGTATAGGATTCCACCCTAATTCCTTGCACATTAGTTCCCCTTTCAGTCGGTCACTCCGAGTCACGTCGGATGACCGACGAAATTGGGATCTCGCCAGAGAGACCAATCCACTTCGAGTGTAACTAAACGAGCCAATGGACATTGGCATGCGATTATTGCATCCAGCTGCCGCTGATCACAGCGTGAGCATAAGAGGCAGCTGATGCACCGCATCAATTATCCTTTCGCTTCGGAGCCGAGCGGTAGTGGTTAAAGCTACTGCTCTCCCTTCCAAGAGAGTGTTCTGCGAGCGAGTGCGGGCGTTACGGCGCGGCAGCGGTGGTCACGGTGTCCGGGAGAGAAAGATCGTCTTCCTGCTGACAGCCACACTAGGAGTGTGCGGTGGCCAGCTCCCCTGCGTGCTTCAGCACTAAAAGAGCATTTCTCTGAAAGAGCAATTTCTCTAAAAGAGCAACACGGGTGATCGCGTCTTTTTAAAGATGTCTTTTCACCCGTGCGTTTCTGGGTGTGGTCGTTTCCTGGCGCCTCAGGACGGTCACGATCGCTTCCTCACGTGTCTGGGCATTCAGCACGCTGAGGTGGCTTTCGTGGATGGTTCATGTTCTTCTTGCGGGGACATGACCATCTCGGAGTGCGACTCTGCTATGTCAAACATGGCAGAGTCCCTCTGCCTGCCGTGATCCGGCGTGCACACTGGATCCGGTGGAGTTAGAGGTGATTGAGGATTACGGTGAGGGCTTCCCCAAGTGGAGCTCCTCACCCCTCAAGCACTCCGCAGCCGGTGGAGCTGCCAAAGGAGCGCGCTGGCCACGCGTTTCCTTCGGTGCCCCCTCTGACGACCAGATGTCGATCACCGCATCGGAGGGCGGGCCCTCTCTCTCCGGGGATGACGACCCGGCTGCGTTGCCCCCTTCGGGTGTGGTAGCGTTGTCCGTGCCAGACCCAGAGATGACGGCTATGCTTTCCCGGGCCGCCGAGAATGTCGGGCTCGTGTGGAATCCTAAAAAGCCACCGTGTCCCGATCCTTCGAGGCTGGGCGAGTGGTTCCTCGGTGGGGGTGGCGCTGGTTCTCAGCGCCCCCCTCCGGTGCCATTCTTTCCGGAAGTGCATGAGGAGCTGACAAGATTGTGGAGGGCACCTTTCACTGCCCGAAACACATCTTGTAGTTCTTCCGCTCTCACCACCCTCGATGGTGGAGCCGCTTTGGGGTATGCGGGCATCCCCTCGGTTGAACGGTCTGTGGCCATGCAACTGTGTCCAACAGCCGCTTCCACCCTGCGGGGTGATCCGTGTCTCCCCTCACGGGCCTCTAAGTATTCGTCAGGTCTAACTGGCAGTGCTTATAGAGCCTGTGGGGAGGCGGCTTCCGCCCTCCACGCTATGGCGTTGCTGCAGGTCCACCAGGCCAAAGCACTGAAAGACCTGCACGAGGGTGGTCACGACCTGGCGGTTCTACATGAGCTGCGTGCTGCGACGGACCTCGCGCTACGAGTGACGAAGGTGACCGCACAGTCTCTGGGTTGTGCGATGTCCAGGAGCGCCATCTCTGGCTGTGTCTCGCTGACATGGAGCAGGAGAAGGTACAGTTCCTGAATGCTCCCGTGTCACAGACCGGCCCTTTCGGCGACGCTGTCGAGAGCTTTGCCCAGCAGTTCTCGGCAGCCCAGAAGCAGACTGAGGCAAACACATCATGCGCCGGAGGAAACCTGCTGCTTCCACTCCGGCTGCAGCCACTCAGCCTGCTCGTCGCCGTGGGCGCCCCCTGCGGCCGCCCCCGCTCCCGCGCAGCCGCAGCAGCCTTCACCAGGCAGCGTCGTGGAGCCGGTCGCAGGCAGGACGCCCAGCCCGTCCAGGCCCCCGCCAAACCTGGCGGCAAGCGCAAGTGCAAGAGGCCCTGGGACGGTCGACCCAGAGATGGAGGAGACTGCTCATCGGGAGATGGTGACTGCACCACTCCCTCCCCCGGAGGAGGGCCGGGTGGAGTATCTTTTGTTCATTTTGTTCCGCCGCTGGCCCAGCAGCCAGCGGTACCCAAAACATCAGTAAAGAGCGGTCTCCTCAATCTCCGGGTCTCAAGAGGAGGAGAGTGGTGATCCGTGCATCACAGGATCGCTTCCCTCCTCCTCTCTCGCCAGCAGGCAGCAGGTGGTTGCCCAAGAGCACCCCTCCTGCCCATTCGTGGAACCAGGTAAGGGCAGTAGCACTCCATTCCCCGCTTCAAGTCGTCAAACGCCGGGCTGTCACAAGCCTCAAGCCGGGTTCCTGTGTCTCCTCCCATGCAAGGAGAAATCAGGTGAGTGCTACACTACACACCCAGACCCCGCCCCCTGCCGTCACAGGCCAGGCCGTCACAGGCCCTGGGGCCGGTCCCTGTGTTCCACCTCGCTGCCCCACCGCGGGCATGTCGGTGGGCCCGTTGGTTCCACTGGTGCGGTCTCTCGGAGCCTGGTTAGCGCTCCCCAGCCCGTCCCGGTGGCTCCTGCGGACCATCAGACTCGGCTATGCGATTCAGTTCGCCCGGCGTCCCCCCAAGTTCAGGGGCATCCGGTTCACGTCAGTCAAAGCCGTCGATGCCCCTGTCTTGCGCGCGGAGATTGCAGTCCTACTGGCGAAGGATGCAATAGAGCCGGTCCCTCCAGCCGATATGAGGTCGGGGTTTTACAGCCCTTACTTCATTGTGCCCAAGAAAAGCGGTGGGTTACGACCGATCTTGGATCTGCGAGTTTTGAACCGTGCACTTCACAAGATGCCGTTCAAGATGTTGACACAGAAACGCATTTTTGGATGCGTCCGTCCCCTAGATTGGTTTGCAGCGATCGACCTGAAGGACGCGTACTTTCATGTTTCGATTCTTCCGCGGCACAGGCCATTCCTGCGATTCGCGTTCGAAGGTCGGGCATATCAGTACAAGGTCCTGCCCTTCGGGCTGTCCCTCTCGCCTCGTGTCTTCACCAAAGTCGCAGAGGCGGCCCTTGTTCCCCTGAGAGAACAGGGTGTGCGCATTCTCAACTACCTCGACGACTGGCTCATACTTGCACAGTCTCGAGAGCTGTTGTGCGCACACAGGGACCTGGTGCTCAGGCACCTCAGCCAGTTGGGCCTTCGGGTCAATTGGGAAAAGAGCAAACTCGTGCCAACGCAGAGG
Source organism: Spinibarbus caldwelli (assembly GCA_039654775.1). Taxonomy (NCBI): domain Eukaryota; kingdom Metazoa; phylum Chordata; class Actinopteri; order Cypriniformes; family Cyprinidae; genus Spinibarbus; species Spinibarbus caldwelli. Next base: position 16,119,232 of record CM077225.1, read on the forward strand.
ATCTCTTTTCTCGGCATGGAGTTGGATTCGGTCAACCAGACAGCACGCCTCACCCAGGAACGTGCTCAGTCGGTGCTGAACTGCCTCAAGACCTTATCAGGCAGGACAGCGGTCCCACTGAAACTCTTTCAGAGGCTCCTGGGGCATATGGCTGCAGCTGCGGCCATAGTTCCGCTCGGTCTGCTCCATATGAGACCGCTTCAGCACTGGCTCCATGGCCGAATCCCGAGGTGGGCGTGGAAACGCGGTACTCACCGGGTTCAGATTACACCGGCCTGCCGCAAGACCTTCAGCCCGTGGTCAGATCCTTCGTTCCTTCGGGCAGGAGTGCCCCTGGAGCAGGTATCCAGGCATGCTGTGGTATTCACGGATGCCTCGGCCACCGGCTGGGGTGCCACGTACAACGGGCACGCAGTATCAGGGGTTTGGACGGGCCCCCTTCTGCGTTGGCATATCAATTGCCTCGAGTTGCTGGCAGTACGCCTTGCCCTGTGCCGCCTCAGAGGGCGCCTTCGGGGCAGGGACGTTCTGGTCCGTACGGACAACACTGCGACCGTTGCCTATATCAACCGGCAAGGCGGTTTGCGCTCCCGTCGCATGTCGCAACTCGCCCGCCACCTCCTCCTCTGGAGTCAGAAGCATCTGAGGTCCCTTCGTGCCATCCACATCCCAGGAGTGTTCAATCAGGTGGCCGACGAGCTGTCTCGAGCGGCACTTCCTGGGGAGTGGAGACTCCATCCCCAGGCGGTCCAGCTGATTTGGAGTCGGTTCGGAGTTGCTCAGGTAGACCTGTTTGCATCTCCAGAAACCACCCACTGCCAGTGGTTCTACTCCCTGTCCGAGGCAACGCTCGGCACGGATGCACTGGCACACAGCTGGCCCCAGGGCTTGCGCAAGTATGCGTTTCCCCCAGTGAGCCTGCTAGCACAGACATTGTGCAAGATCAGGGAGGACGAGGAGCAGGTCCTGTTAGTGGCTCCATATTGGCCCAACAGGACCTGGTTCCCGGAACTCATGCTCCTCGCGACAGCCCCTCCCTGGCCGATTCCTCTGAGGAAGGATCTGCTTTCTCAGAGACGGGGCACCCTCTGGCACCCGCGTCCAGACTTGTGGAAACTTCATGTGTGGTCCCTGGACGGGACGCGGAGGTTCTAGGTGACCTGCCCCAGGAGGTAGCGCTCACTATCGCTTCAGCACGAGCACCGTCCACAAGACGGGCCTATGCGCTGAAGTGGAACCTGTTCGTCGAATGGTGTTCCTCTTACCAGGAGGACCCCCGGAGATGTTCGATCAGAGCCGTGCTTTCCTTTTTGCAACAGGGGTTGGAGCGTAGGCTGTCCCCCTCCACCCTTAAAGTATATGTTGCTGCTATTTCTGCCCACCACGACCCCATAGAGGGGAGGTCGGTGGGGAAGCACGATCTGGTCGTCAGGTTTCTTAGGGGGGCCAGGAGGTTAAATCCTCCGAGGCCTCCCTCCCTTCCCTCTTGGGATTTGGCTTTGGTGCTAAGAGCCCTACAAACTGCCCCCTTTGAGCCATTGCAGTCAGTCGAGTTGAAGTTTCTTTCTATGAAAACCCTACTCCTGACTGCATTGGCCTCAATCAAGAGGGTGGGGGACCTGCAGGCATTTTCGGTCGACGAGTCGTGCCTTGAGTTTGGGCCGGCTGACTCCAGTGCAACACTTAGGCCCCGGCCCGGCTATGTGCCCAAGGTTCCTACCACGCCCTTCAGGGACCAGGTAGTGAGCCTGCAAGCGCTGCCCCTGGAGGAGGCAGACCCAGCCCTAGCTTTGCTCTGTCCTGTACGCGCACTGCGTCAGTACGTGGATAGAACTCAGAGCTTCAGGACCTCAGAACAGCTCTTTGTCTGTTACGGAGGACAGCAGAAGGGGAAGGCTGTCTCCAAGCAGAGGATGGCCCACTGGATAGTGGATGCCATCACCTTGGCCTATGAAGCACAAGGTGTGCCCTGCCCGCTCAGGTTGCGTGCTCACTCCACTAGGGGTGTCGCATCGTCCTGGGCGCTGGCTCGTGGTGCCTCGCTAGCAGACATCTGTAGAGCTGCGGGTTGGGCGACTCCCAACACGTTCGCTAGGTTTTATAGCCTACGTGTCGAACCGGTTTCCTCCTGTGTTCTCACCTCAAACGGGTAGTGGCACTGAGAGGGCCGGCTCGGAGTCGGCTTGCGGCGTCCTTACGCCTAAATTCTCCAGAGAGTTCCTTAACCAGGCAAACCCTGTTGAGTCCTCCAGCACTCCGGCGTCCGGACACGGCGGAGCGTCCGGCGCCAGGCCTTCAGCCAATGAATTCTTGAAATCTGGTGCGAGGCTAGTGCCCATATGAGAGACCCTGTCGGGATCCCATATGTGTATTCCACGGTATTCTTATTGGAGCCGTGTTTCCCCTGGCGGTTCTGCCATCTCTAAAGATGCAGCCTGAGCCATCTCAGAGACTTCCATGTGCAAAAGGGCCCTCTGGGTTACTTCACATGTTTGAATGTCACTTAAACCCCCTTTGGGAGGAGGTGACTCCGCAGTGTGCCTCTTCCAAGTGGAAGGGCACGCTTCCCAGTGTTATCCTAGTCCTACTGTTTGGGTTGCTCAAGGAACACCAGTAGTTGACCTTCTCTGTGTAGAGCCCGGTCCTATTGTCTGCCTTATAGGAAGGGTCAGGAGCCCTACACAGGGCACTGGAAGGGGCAGCTCCTGTGGCGCTTTGGTAGGGATCCCAATTTCGTCGGTCATCCGACGTGACTCGGAGTGACCGACTGAAAGGGGAACGTCTCGGTTACGTATGTAACCCTCGTTCCCTGAAGGAGGGAACGGAGACGTCACGTCCCGTCGCCACAGTCGCTGTACCACCGCTGAGCTGCCGGGTCGCCGGCTCGGCTCCTCAGCGAAAACATAATTGATGCGGTGCATCAGCTGCCTCTTATGCTCACGCTGTGATCAGCGGCAGCTGGATGCAATAATCGCATGCCAATGTCCATTGGCTCGTTTAGTTACACTCGAAGTGGATTGGTCTCTCTGGCGAGATCCCAATTTCGTCGGTCATCCGACGTGACGTCTCCGTTCCCTCCTTCAGGGAACGAGGGTTACATACGTAACCGAGACGTTCTCTTTGCTTCAACTATACCTTTTACCTTACGGGTAGCTTCTGCATATGTTAAATTTTGCACTGTTTTTACTTTTTGTACTTTACGAGCTTCTTGTTGTACAGGACATCCTGCATATCCTGCGCTATGTCCTCCCCCACAATTACAGCTTTTAATCTCTGTACCCTCCTCACACTTGGCATATTCATGTTCTCCCCCGCATTTTGCACAACGTATTTTCCCTGTACAAAAATTTGCAGTATGTCCCATGCATTGGCATTTGAAGCATCTCAAAGGTGGAGGTATGAACTCTCGTACCGAGAAGCTTACAAATGCTAGCTTCATTCTTATCGGCAGAGTACTCCCTTCAAACTGAATCATTACGCTCATGCTTTCACATCTTTTATTATCTTTCCACATCTGCAATCTTCTAGCATTGATGACTGTGCCTCCACTCAAACTTCCTTTAATATCATCCATACTTACATTAAGAGGTACTCCTTAAATAACTCCTCCAACTTTATTGCCTATTTCTGTGCATTCTATTCTTCCTCCCGCTAGTTTTGATTTTCAGAATTTTTTGCTTCTGTTTTTCATCCTTGCATTTAATCATTATTCTCCCATTGCTAAGACAAGATACAGCTTTCAATCTTCCTATCTCTTTCTCGATTGCTTTTGATAACTTAACAGGATGAACTCATTCCCCGCCTCCGTCTTCCCTGATTGACACGTGTCAGAGCAGGCTAGGGGCGGGGCTTAGCAATGTAAACAACCCCCAGTATGTCTATTTATTTTGTACACACTACACACTGTGTACTGTTTGAGTTAGGGAAAATTACAGTAGCTGCTTGATGAACTGAATGCAGTGTACTTGAATACCAGTGTTTAAGGTAATTTAATACTATAAGGTCAAGTTGACATGTCTGCACCTGTCATCTATAATTCTCATACCAGTATTACCGTCAAATAATATTCTTCCAGTCAACCTCACTGGTGATAATCATCAATCACACACAATTGTTAAGACCAATGTGTGCATAAACTATCAGCTCTTATGTAACAGTTTGTACTGTTTAATCATCAACCAGAAGCTGGTTACAATGATAACTCTGTGTTAAAATGGCTGCTAGTTTAATAATACTGTAGAAGTGGCATAGAAAAGCAGCTTTACCAATCAGTAGAATCAAGCAGATATTGCATTATGTCAACTAAAATTTAAAAGGTAAAAATTGTGGGTACATTATTTTCTATGGTGAATCATGAATTATAAATCTACAGCTGTGTCCTTTTGTCTTTACATTTCAATATGTTAACATTAAACCTAATGTGTGCCCCTCCCCCATTTCACTAAAGTGACACACACGCACACACACACGCACGCACGCACTATTTCTAACGAATGCATATGAAGTCCAACTGTCCAGAAAGAGGAAGGCCCTCAGAGAGAACAGATGGAGTTAATGCCCAGCTGAGCATCTATGTCACACACATACACACACACACACAGAGAGTGGGGGACGGGGACGGGACATGTTCATTTTACAGTTCAATATGCTGCTTCTAATTCAGATGCACATGCAATTGATTTAAATTCCCCTTCTCCATTTTGGATCAATTTACAGGTCATATATCAAAGTATCGATCAACATGTTTTAATTTTTCAAAGTGTCCATGTGTGTAAGATCCATGCTGATTTCAGAGTGTAATTTGAGGTCATTTCGAACTAATTTTATCCCCTTGGTTATCAGTCTTTATATTACAGCTTTCACACCACATGCATTCAATCTCACATGACATTGACTCTCAGTTTGAACCTCAAATCTCAACCAGAATCATTGAATCCATTTTGTTATCTCTGGAAACTATAATAGGCAAACAAAATGGGAAAAAAGGAAATAGCTATCTTAGCCTTACAAATAATATATCTCTCTCTCTCCTGTGCCTTGTTCGCTATTGGTAATATTCACCAGCATAGTAACTCCTCTGTTCTGTAAGGATTTTAATAAACTAAGAACAGCAAGTAAATCAACTAAGTAATTACATTTTTTTTGTATGTAGGGAAGGAGGTGTAGCATTTGTTTTCTTTTTCCTTTTGATCATTGTTCAGTATTGTAAAGACATTAAAACATGTTCCATTTCTCTAATAATTTGAGCTTTGCCATTTGAGTATATCTACTTTGTTAGAATGACCACTTGCATGTATTCAGAGAAAGCCCTTTTAACTAACAGTAAAACAAATAGTGCAGAATTAAAAAAAAAACAAAAAAAAAAAAACATATTTTGATGACAACATTTATACAACTTCCCCCTCATTGTGTAAATCCATACCTGCTTTTGAAGTCTCTCTGAGGAGGTCTAATATTAATTGTGTTTACTTTGAAGGAGTCAGACATTTAAAGTCTTCTGATTCATCTTGGTCTTGTTACTGTACACAAACTGCTGACTTCCTGTAACTACATATTCTCTAGTTCTGATGAGTCACTGATGAAAAGAGCTCTTTTAGGTTTGTGGCAACCATGCCCCTCCTCCACAGCTAGCATGGCTAAAGGTCTATGTATGTTCATGTGAGGGGGAGGTAAGGACAGCATTGTTCCAATGACAGGCACATTCATTATCGTAAAGGATTGTATCTATGTAAACCCTTCTTGTTAAATAGTCCAAAAATGGCATTGCAACAACCAAGCCATACAGCCCAACTCAATCTCATGAGAAATCAAAACTGTATTATACAGTGGCAATTTTGTATGAATTTGTTTGGATTTGTAGAAAAAAAGAAGAAGCAAGCATTAAGGTCCATCCCAACCCCACCACTAAATCGAACCGCAAGTGGGGCATAAGATTGTACGAAAATTGTACAAAAAATAGCAAGGGTTAAAAAATGTGGTAACTCATATTATACATTCAGATCATATGAAATGCATATCAATTCCATCTGCATGGCTACTGTACATTTGATGTAAGAGGAGGGAGAGTCAAAAAGGGAAGGGCAGAAAAAAAGAGGACAAAGTGAGTGAGTGAGAGAGAATACTAAATGGTTGTATATGTCGAAATTCAAATTATTATTTTCGAACAAAGAGACTCTGTCAGAGCTGTAGGCCTATCTCAGTGGGTCGTACACATCCTCACAACATGCATGAGCTGTTGGCTCAAGGGATCCAGGTTTGAGTCTGTTTGGTCATATCCAGATCTCAATTCCTTCTCTCTTTCCCCTTTTTTTCTGTCTGCTCTTTAGTGTGTTGTTTAAAGAAAATGGGGAAAAGTCCACTAATAACATTATACAACAAAACAAAGAGAACCTGAGTAAACAGATTATTAGTTCCTTTTGTGAAATTTATTGATTTGGAAAGCAGTTTAGTGCATTATTGATAGAACTGCCAGGTGTCGTAGAGGATCTCCTGAACTTCCGAGTTTCTGGATGTCCTCAGTTGGCTTTAGGATTGAAAAACCCAATAGACGTGTGGATTGATTGATGGGTTGGCTATGATTACAAGGAGTACTTTCTTCTGAAGGTGACATGTTTGCATCCAGACCCTTATGGCTGAAAGTCAAACAGAGATGCAAGCTAAGATAGTAGGTTGACCAGGCTGAAAAAAAGCTTTGTATTATCTTGCTAGCAGTGAGAAGCCATGCACCTTTATGACTCTGCCCGTTATGCCAGTGAAGACAGGAGAATCTGGTAGTCCAGGATGATGAGGACAGATGATTTGGAATTAACTCTTGCCAGCTGATTCATCAGCAGACAACAAGACATTCTGTGTGAAGTATCCGTTTTTGAAGCCAGATAGGTTGTTGTTGAAAAGGTTATTTTGTAAGAAAAAAAAACATAGTTGATTGAACAACTATTTTGAATGTTTTGGACATGAAAATTAGGAGAGAGACTGGTCTGTTTTTATTTATTTTATTTAATTTTTTTAAATTAAGTAAAAACATATGATGGTATGGGGTCTGGAGGACAGGTGGGAGGACAGTTCAGAAGGAGAACTTGAAGATATCAGTCTCCATAAGAAGAGAGAAAAAGGAAGATAGTGAGCTGCATGTTGACTGTTTAATAGTCTCCACCTTATCAGTGAAAAAGTGGCAAGATCATCAACAGTGAGAGAGGTGGTGGTGGAGGAGGAGAGAGAAGAATGTTGTGAATAGTTGGCAGTGTGTCTGAAGTGTCGCTGATCTTGTGATAGAAAGTGACCTTGGTATCAAAGAAAGAAGAGAGGATAGGAGAGGAGAGGAGAGGAGAGATTGATACATACTCTTTTGACTCATGGATTTTTGTCCAAGTAGCCCTGAGGATCATCATGAAGATTATCAGATTTTGTAGAATTGCTGACGTAAAGTGAGGAGATGGGTATTAGAAGGAAGCCTTCAAACATTAAGTAAACAATAAAGTAAACATTAGGTAAACATTTCTTTAAAAAATGTAATAGTCTATTAAAAGAAGAATAAAGAAACACATTCCAATTGAACCTAAACATTTACCCAGTGCTGGTTTGTTTTCTTTTGCTTCTCAGTGTTGCTGTGCAGGTCTTTTCTGCATTTATACTGCAAGAGTTTTTTGACATCAGATTTTTTTTTTGTCCCATCTGTTGCTTTGGTTACCTCTCACAATTTCAGGAGTGACCTCTAAACGATAATTGCCACAGTTGTTTACGTCTTATTACCATTCTGTTTTTGCACTGTGCCTGTTGAGTGAACACTGATCTTAGCTGAAGCTAGAAAGGCCTGTAATTATTTTAAAGTTTTTCAGGAACGTTTTGAAATTTCCTGACGTAAATATCATTATGCTCTTGTTTTATAGAGTCCAAGAACCTTTAGAAATGGCTTTGTAACCCTTTCCAGAGCTGTAGAGGCTTTGTGGTGATGGCTCTTCTCTAATGAAATGTTCAGTGCAATATGTGACTATGTTCAATGTTTAAAAGTATTTTATTTTTTAAATTACAAAATTGAGTTTTTATTTAAATTATGTCTTGTGTTTTCTTACTTTCTCTGGTCTAATTTGATATTTTATTTGATCGTATGAACCATTCAGTCAAAGAAAAATGAAAAAGGAAATTGGAGCAAATATAGTATTAAAGCTGCAGCATGTAGCTAACTTTTTAGTTACAAATAAATAATAATTGAGCAAGTACATAAGACATTAGTGTTACCTCAATTTGCAATGGTAAGCTTTTTATAATTTGAGGTGTCGTGTCTGATTTTGTGGGAAATTGAGAGTAAATATCTTCACGGCTTTTGAGAAGTGGCGACAACTCCGATATCTGTTGGAGTTGCATAAATATAGCCACTATGTTGTCCTTTGTGAAGTTTCAGCTCAAAATACCCCATAGATTACATTTACATTTAGTTATTTAGCAGACGCTTTTATCCAAAGCGACTTACAAAAGAGGACAATAGAAGCAATTAAAACAACAAAAGAGCAACAACATGCAAGCGATATGACTTGGTTAGCCTAACGCAGTACACATAGCAAGGTTTTTTTTTTTGTTTGTTTTGTTTTGTTTTGTTTTTTTTAAAGAAAAAAAGAAGATAGAATAGAAAAAAGAAAGCTAGTGTTAGTTTTTTTAAAAGAAAAAAGTAGATAGAATAGAAAAAAGAAAGCTAGTGTTAGTTTTTAAAGAAAAAGTAGCAATTAGAGAATAAATATGCAATTGATAGAGGGTCAAGGGTGTTTTTTTTTTTAAATAAAAAGAAGAAATAAAATAGAATTATGATAGAGAGTGATAGAGTTAGAGGGTCAAATAAAGATGGAAGAGATGTGTTTTTAGCCATTTCTTGAAGATGGCTAAGGATTCAGCTGCTCGGATTGAGTTGGGCAGGTCATTCCACCAGGTGGGAACAGTGAATGAAAAAGTCTGTGAAAGTGATTTTGTGCCTTTTTGGGAAGGCACAATAATGTGTCATTCACTTGCAGAACGCAAGCTTCTAGAGGGCACATAGGTCTGAAGTACTGAATTTAGGTAAAGGGGTGCAGAGCCAGAGGTGGTTTTGTAGGCAAACATTAATGCCTTGAATTTTATGCGAGCAGCTATTGGTAGCCAGTGCAAATTGATGAACAGAGGTGTGATGTGCGTTCTTTTCGGTTCATTAAAGATTAATCTTGCAGCGGCATTTTGGATTAATTGTAGAGGTTTGATGGAATTGGCTGGAAGACCTGCCAAGAGAGCATTGCAATAGTCAAGTCTGGACAGAACAAGAGCTTGAACAAGGAGTTGTGTTGCATGTTCCGAAAGAAAGAGCCTGATCTTCCTAATATTGTATAAAGCAAATCTGCAGGACCGGGCAGTTTTAGCAATGTGGTCTGAGAAATTCAGCTTATCGTCAATCACAACTCCAAGGTTTCTGGCTGGTTTTGAAGGAGTTCTGGTTGATGAGTCTAACTGGATGGTGAAATTGTGATGAAGTGATGGGTTTGCTGAAACTACAAGCAGTTCTGTCTTAGCTAGGTTGACTTGAAGGTGACGGGCCTTCATCCAGCAAGAAATGTCTGTTAGACATGCTGAGATGTGAGCAGGTATCGTCGGATCATCGGGATGGAATGAGAGGTAGAGTTGAGTGTCATCAGCATAGAAGTGATATGAAAAGCCATGTTTCTGAATGACAGAACCTAGTGATGTCATGTAAACAGAGAAGAGAAGTGGTCCAAGAACTGAAATAGATAATTTATTATATCATTTTAAAAATGGCAAGTTTGAGTGGAAGCAGTAACAGGCTGTTTTGTGCATGTCTCTTTAAATGCAAATGAGCTTCTGCTCCCTGCCCCCTTTTGTGCCTTTAAAGCTCGTTCCTCAGATACTCAGCTAAAAAAAAAACCCATCTGTTTTGTTTTGATTATCTTGAATATCTACGCCGCAGAAATCATGCATTTTAAACCATATTAGTTTAAACTTCTGATATAGTTTTCTGAGCTCACACATCTGAAAGATGCACACAGAAAGCAGCTGTCGCACGGCATGTGAGCACTAAACTAAGTTCTTTCATGTCTTATTGTGCTTAAACTGTCAAATACACACAAGTTTATGTTAAAAACATGCAGGAGTTACAAAAACAGTCAGTTATATCTGTGAAGGTAAACAACTGGGAAAGATGTCGCATGTTTATTTTATATCTGTGTGGCAGCAGCATAATATTCAGTTAATAAATCAATAAATCCACTGCTCTCTTGTCTCCTCTGAGGCTGGGACTCTAAATAGTGTTCTGTGCTCGTCAGAGCAGCAAAGACAGAATAGTTAGCATGCTCTGCTCGAACTTTCACCATGGCGTTAGAACTGGTACACTGTTATCGCTTGCGAAAACACAGTGGCGGCACTGTGGGTGGAAACATGCAGATTAAGGGACGGTAATATTATAATAAGATTCCCTTACCATGTCATGGCATGAAATCTGACACGCTCGTTTTTTCACACATTTGCAGAAAAAGGCTTACTAAAACAAAGTTACTGCTTTATCCTTTGTCATGTTTTCTGGGTTGGTAGATGCACTGGGGACCCAATTATAACACTTAAACACGGGGGCAAAAAAAAGATATGTCAGCTTTAAAAACTAGTTTGACCAAATACCATTTAGCCAAGGGGTAACCAGTTTTACTTTTCAATTCAAATTAGAGCAGTCTACCTTTTTGTAACTGATTTTAAAAAGATATGACCAGTCTACAAGAAAAAAAAATTACATGACTAACTTTTTAAGACTAGTCTAAGCAATTTATGCAACTAGCCCCTGAAGTGATTAAAGACTGACGCAGATGCAAGGCGCATTTTTCTGCTGAACAGGTAAGACATTTCAGTTGCTTAATAGGTAGCTAGCTATCATTAGAGCACTTGTTCGCATGATTCAGATAGGTATCAAGCTTCCTTTGCTGTTGTTGTTGTTTTTTCTCATGTTGCTATGGTCAATGAGGTGAACTGCACATATTCTCTGCTAGCTGTGAGAGAAAGAGAGCAATCCTGCTCTCTGATCTGTGTGATCTGACTTTACTGAGCAATCATAAGAGATAAATGCCAGTAACTTGACTTATTTAAAACATTTACATTTTTATTTGGTCAGAACAAACTCGACAGATGTTATTTACTTTTTCAAATTAGATTTTTTTTTAGGTATGCACCTAGCAGAACGTACAGTGGAGATCAAAATCAGAGAACAACTTACAATTTCCTAAATTTTGAGGCCACTGCTTAGTCCTATTTGAAGTTATCCTTACAGGAGTAAAAGCACAGTTTTTAAGCATATTTCACAAGTTAAATATATTCTGAATCACTGTATAAAAACTTAAATGAGATATTTGAAAAAGAACACTGATCAAAATTAGAGAACACTTCAGAAACCTTCCAGGTATTGGTTTTAAACTGGCACCTTGTGCTAATATCTTTAACTATATGACAAACCGTATTTAACTGGTAGCCTAATTTACCAGTTTACACTTTTTCAGTCTCAAACTGTTAATCTCAATGGGCAATCAGTTCAACACTGGAGCTGGAATTGCTCGCCAGTTCAGCGCTGAACAAGGTAAGGATCTTTCTCTGCACAATCGCCCAATCAGCCAGCAATTTTCATGCAGGACAATGGCCCCTGTCACACAGCTAAATAGGTAAAGCAGTTCTTTGAAGCTAAAAACACTGAAATAATGAAATTACCAGCCCAGAGTCCTGATCTAAACCTAATTAAATCTGTGGAAAATCCTTGGTGACAAAGTTATGGCTAAGAAACCTGCTACAGTCACCGAAGTATGGAAGAGGATGGAAGAAGAGTGGACCAAGTTCACACTAGAGCAGTGTGAGAGACTAGTGATGTCCTGCGGCCGCAGATGTGCTGAAGGTCTCTTTAGAGAAGTCATTAAAAACACTTCCTACTAATTTCTGACAGCTGCAAACTTCAGAAATTTTAGTGGTAATCTTTCTTTGTGTTTTTTCTTGAAGTGCCTTGGTTATTTTGTAAAATACTGTTCTAATTGCATGGTATAGTCACATCTAAAAGTACTTCAAATTTTGAACAATGAAGATTACATTATTTCTGAAAAATTCAAGTGTTCATAAATTGTTCTCTAATTTTGATCTCCACTGTATGTGGATGTACAGTGACAGATGCATTGATCTGTTGATCACAGATTTGTCCGCGCACGTGACTTGTGCTGAAGCACAACCGACGTAAAAAACCTCTGCAAGTAACTTGCATGTTTCAAACAGAGATGATGATGGAGAGAAAAAAGTGACGTACTACTGCTTAAGTAATTTTCGTGTATTTAAAGATTTTTGTATGTGATTTGTTTGTCGTTTAATGGGAAACACAGATTCACTGAACTTGACCTTAACACTGGAGAAACAGCAGGGCAGAGAAGGGAAGTTACATCCTTTTATAATTTATATTGTATTTATTGTGTATTTTCTGAATGTGAATGAGCTTTTCATTGTGCGTGCATGTGCATTCACCTGTTTAATTCAAGAAGAATAACTGACTCACAGATAAAAAAACAATTTTAAAAACAATTTGCCCTGCCAAGAGAAGGGTACAGGAGGATAAAAATATAGAGATTTGAAAGAAATACAGCATGCAAGAAAGGTTGAGTGTTATCATGCAATAGTTCAAATACAGAGTACATTATAGTGAAGGGAGCAAAGGAAGAGATAACATGCAAAAACCCTGAAAGCATTCTTTTATGCCTTCTTTCTGTCTCTTCACATTTCTATGTCCGCTCTCTGTGACATACATGTCTGAAATCTTCACAGATAAAAACAGATTCTCCCTCTGGAAGGGTTCGTTTGATCTCCAGTGCCTTATCTCCTTGGTAACCACATCTGCAGCAATTAAAAGGTCTCTTTAGAGTTGCCCTAGAGTGTGTTTTACTTTAAGATTACTGGAGTATGCCAAAGGTGGGCTAGATATTTCAACCACTCCTTTTTAGAAGCGAGAATATAAAGGGACAAGTGGGATTTGGAAATGAGATTTATTAAAACATATCAAAGTGTCATATCAATTTGGGAGATGAACAAATTCTCTCTTGTTCTCTTCTGATGCAACTCTAATACAATGAACACTCAAATTAACCAGACTCTCTATTCCTACTGTTGAACTGAGTAATTTTTACTGATACATCCATAACTGTAATGACATTCTGAAGTAGTCATATGCCAAACCCTTTGAAGTGTATATAATCAGTATTCACGTGGCTTGACACAGGTTGTCTTGATTTTAATAGAACCATTATTTTCAGAGTATAAAGTTGTGAGTGTGCATAAATGTACGTATGATTGCGTGTGGGTGTCACCGTGTTTGTCAGCAGTAAAAGCTGCCCTCACCAACCAAGGACAATTTTAACAATCCATTTTTAACAAGCTACTACAAATCATTTCATGAAAATATATTGTCCTTTTTTGTAAGATTTATGTAATAGATGGAAGTTAAAATAAAGCTTGTTGAAATCTTCTGAATGATGGAAGAAAATAGTTAGTGGATCACTAAAATAGCATTGTGAAATTGTGTAAAAATAGATCTAAGTTAATTATGTGCTATTAAAATGGCCTCCTGATGCATTGCAGCAGAAAGTGTAATTATATTACACTATATATAGCATATACCTCTATTACTGTCATGTTTACACAATTGTTTTGAGTAAAGCAAAACTCACAGTCTTCTCATATCTTTTTTCTAAAGCGGATATTGAGGCATTGCAATACCATTGCAATACCTACTTCAGTGTGCTTATAGAAGAGTGGTGTTTGCTCTACTCAAATGAGAGCAAACTTCCAGATTAATGGCTGCACTGAAAGATGTGGTTCAAAATGACAGGTCTTTTTGCTGTGCCATCTGCTGGCTGGCGCTTGGATCTGCAGGATCTAACAGTGAATCAATGTGCATTTTTTTTCTACTTATAAACTCAACATTTGATTAAATTTTGAATGCTGTTGTATGTTGTCTGTAGCAATCAGAATATAAATCACATTTTGGGTAATGTTGGGTAATGTATACATCGCAAGTTTGGATAAAATTAAGAATTTCAAGAATTTTGCCTTTCAGTTCACAAGTTGGATTAATCACACACAGGATTTTGAAGATGAATAGGAATGATAAGAAGATGAATTTCTGAATAGCTAATTTCAAAGTAATCCACTAAATAGCAGTTCAAAGAAATTAAGATCATTTCAAGGACTGAAACTCTGGAACTACGCAGAATTAATACAGACCAACTTCTGAGTCGTGTTGTGGTATTCATATGGCTGGACACAGGTTGTCCTGATTTCAATGTAATCATTGTTTGCAAAGTACAATGCTATGATCAAGTAAAATAGATCTGTGATATTTAGAATATAGTATAGGGTGGTAGAACAATAAATGTATTGCAGCCTCAATGGTATTGTTGCAGTGTTAAACAGGATGAAATATCTAAATAGTGGTTATAAAGTGACTTAATCACTTCAGAACACAAATAAGTAAAACAGTATAAAACAGACTCAAAATGCAGACATGCTGGGTGTATGCGTGCATGAGTGTGTTATTTTATTAAATTTGAAATGTAAGTGGTTTTGCAAGAATTTTTCTTTTATTTTAAGGCTTTTGCATATTTTATTTGATGCTGCATAGGTCATAAAGACAGTTCTGGAACTTAAAATAATCTTCTGAATATCCATGGGGAAGGATTAAAGTACAATCCACTGCCAAACTTCGGTGTCAGCAGGAAATAAAAATATCTGCAATCTTCACAAAGATAAATTCAAACTCATCTGTCTGGAGGATCAGTGGCACACAATCAGCAATTGTGTGTGTGGCATACTGATGTTCCAAAAATAGATGCTAAAGACATATTCTGTCCAGTGCAAGAAGCAGCAACTGAATACACTGTAAAATCATATACAGACAATTTGTTACATTTCTTGAGGCTGTTCAGCTACTTTGAAAAGGTAAGTGTCATAAGCCCCCTTTTTCAACCTTCTCTGTCATCTGCTCTCTAGCCCTATGGATCTAATTCAGTCTTTTTCCAAAGCTTGTTGCAGAAACCCAAAGCAGAGTTAGAAAAGAGATGCAGGATATATCATAAGTCATAGGTTTTATCCACAGAAATAAAGCAAGAATGATTATTTAATTGAGTGCATAATGTTACCAGCAGGAAGTTATGAAACAAAAAATTCATCAGTGGCAATTTATGTCTCAGAGATTCCAATGCACAATCTCAGGCTGTTTTTTGCCTTGATATGGAATCTTAATTGCCAGATGAGGTGCTTTAGTAAGATTTCTAATTTGCTAATTTGTTAATTAGCTAATGTTTTGATGCAATGCTATTTACAGTGCCCATGGAAAAAACTCAGGTAATGTGTCTTACCTGAAAATGAGAAAGATTTTAATAAAGATGTTTCATTTTTGATTTATCTAATGAGACTCATATCAACACTTAACATTTAATGTACTAATCTAAATATTGATCATAATCGATACATTTTAAAAAGTAACATAAATAACTACGACGCAATGACAGCAACATTATAAATAAAGACTAAAAGTAAAACAAACATCCTGCAACAGTAACCATATAAGTATATACTGTCTGGTAAAATGGCTGGGCCAATATCTGGTAGAATATTGTTGGTCTAATATGTATGTGTATGTAGATTCAGCAGCAAGTGTGGCACTTTCAATAGACTTTAGTCCTCTTATATCAACCTGCTTAAATGCATTTGCCCTCTGTGCATTGCATTGTATTAAAGTATTAGTATAGCATATTATAGTCAGTGTTGGGGGTAACACATTACAAGTAATGCTAGTTACGTAATCAGATTGTTTTTCAAGTAACTAGTAAAGTAACTACATTAATTTAAATTTACAATAAAATATTTAAATTATTTTTTCAAATAAGTAACGCAAGTTACTTTGTTTTCCCCTTTATTCACTCACAGCTCTCTTGTCCCATGTTGAGAGAAATTGGGAGTAAGTGCAGAGGCATTTCCTCCAGCTTGAGGCTTATTAATTAGATTTTTAGTGTAAAAGGGCCTTTACGGTTGCTAAAAAATATAATTTTGGGGTTTTTTGTTATTAAAAAAAATAAATAAAAAAATAAGCAAGCCCAGTCCAGGTGACAAAAAATATTGCAAATGTAACATTAATGCATTACTTTCCATAAAAAGTAACTAAGTACTGCAATTAGTTACTTTTTTATGGAGTAACGCAGTATTGTAATGCATTACTTTTAAAAGTAACTTTCCCCAACACTGATTGTAGTATTGTGTTATTGTACTATAGAGCCATAATAGTGATGGTAAGATGTACATCTGGATGAGACACATTAATGCAGGAAGCATCATCTCTGGTGAATACTGACCTACAAATAACGTAATAAATATAGTGACTAAAATTGTCATGCTGTGTTGTCATGACTGTTTTTACTTGGTTCCTGATTTATGTCAACATAATAACACCACTGTTGCAATTGGACACTTGCTTACAGGTTTTTAAAAGTTTTACGCACAATCTCTGGCAGTGAATCCATTAACATTTTCATTTTTCCAATGCTAAGTGCTTTTTAAAAACGTCTGGCAAACACACGAGGACTCTCGAGCTCTTTGCACAACAGGCTCATTTCCATGACAGGTTTGATAACTCTCACTCGCCTCATTCCTTCATGTTCTTGCAAAAAACGGTTTCAGAATGGAAGACGTTTGTACTATATCATGTCTGTTGTTGGATTTTATAATAGTAATTATTTGCTGTGGTTTTATTTGGCGTGGTGTTGGGGTGGTTCAGTACGCTGGTATAAATCAGTCAATGGCTCTCCTGTTGATAGATAAAATGTTTGGCAGTGGAGAAGAATTTTGTGGTGTGTGAAGGAACGTGCAAACATCGCTGGTGGAAAAAATCATTTAATCTCCTCTGTTCCATTTCCTGCAGAAAATCAATGTTTTCTCATTAGGACCCCCACTTGTTGGCGCTGAGCTTTCCAGATATTTCAGGAAAGTGGGGGAAATTGGCTCACACACCTTGACTCAGATTCTGACGGATCAAAACAGTGAAATAATCTTCAAGTGTAAAGCTCTAAGACTGTGCAATGGTTCATCACTTGATTTTATGCTTAGATTTTTTATTTATTTTTTTGTCTGTTTCGATTTATAACTGACAGCAGTTTAGGCCTTACAAAATGAGACTGCAAACAGATGTTTTGGGTTAAAGGTGCCACTGAGAGAGAGAGAGAACAAGAGACACAGGCACCTGGTTTGCGTTATGTTGTTTGGTGAGGCGACCAAAACCAGTAGCATTGTATGTATTTTCATTATTTCTCTGCAGTTAAGGTCTTGTTTGAATGACAATTACACAACAAATGCACACACATTTAAATACACAGCTGAGAAACCTGATTACATCCCCATCTGTGTCTGTAGTTTTTTTTAATGCATTGAATCGTCTTCCCCTCTCTCCCTGTCTCACTCTTATTCTCAGGCAGTGACTGACTCTTGAATGGATCTTCCATGATTAATGCATGATTTGTGTGTGTTGTGTTTGCAGAGACTTGTCCTGTCCTGTCTTGACCCAGTGAAAGTAACTGAGTTGTCTGAGGAAAAGATTTCAGACTACAAACTCCTTGCATTTCAGCTGCTCCTCATCCCCTCCTTCCTCATATTGGGCCTAGCTCTGTAAACTGGGCCTCTGTTTACACACTAATTTACAAATTCCACAAATTAAACAAGCCATACTGGTTTCAGGAACATGATCCAATTCTGCTCACACACACAAACACCAAACTCAAATCTAGAAACTTACCCAAGAACACACAGTAATTGCAAGTAAATTAGATGTGAAAAGACTAAATGTTGTGTTGCCAAGTTTTATTGGTTTAAGAAAATATTTTGTCTTCTGTTTTAAGGATTTAATTTTATAATTATTATAGTGATTTGTTTTCAGAAACAGAAATGTCATGCATGTTCAGATTGAAGACTTGCATAGGTGAACTATGCAAAATTGGAACTGTTTTGGATAGATTTGTGATGGATGTTTATATTATTTGGGATTTTTGTGATCTCTGAATTGTAAATTTACCTACACAGTGTTTAATGTCATTTCAGTGTGATAATAATAGACATTTAAATGCACATAGGCTCTGCATTTCACCTAAACTGCGATTTGTTTTCATGTATAACCGGGACAGATGTTAATGCTGCAATTTAAGTGCGACAAAAATTGTAGAATCATTTTCTGCTATGAAAGGTAGTAGAAACTTTGAATTTGGTTAAATTAGGTCTATATCCCTGCTGGAAAAAAACATGTCACATCATGGTCAGGGTTTTGGGATATAGTAGCTGGTTTGTTACTGGTTCAGTGTGGTCTTTCAGCTCTAATCATCTTTATCAAAGTCTGCCTTGTAATCCATCATTTAAATCATGTTGGACCAGTTAATGACCATAAATGACCAGCACAGTTCAGCAAAATACATACCATCAGAAGGGTAACATATAGCATATGCAATTTCATATTTGAGCAATAATACAGTCCAATTCATGAACATTTTCAGACTCTAATTGTCATATGACATAGTTTATGCCACTTTAGCTCATAATAGCATGAAGATTAAGGACCATAAACCATCAGAACAGTTTTAAAAGGGGCCCTCTTTACTAAAACAAAAACAAAAAACAACTGTCACATTTTATCTAACATCTAAAAAGAGGCCTAAAAACAAACCCTCAGAAATAATTAAAAGCATTTCTCATTAACATACATAAATTTAGTTGTAAATGACCATCCAGTTTCTTTAAAAAAAACAACAAAAAAAAAAAAACCTTCCTGCTGATAAGAGCTCCTAATATCCACTAGATGGCGACAACGATCTAAACTTCTGAGTTTAGCCCATGCTGTTCAGCTTCTCTTACACATGGTCACCTAACAAGGTTAAGAGATCTCTATGTGTGTGTATTCCTATGGGTGTATGAGGAATCAGAAAATAAATGATCATTTAAATTTCTGGTATGCCGATATCCATGCATGCAAGTTCACACACATGCATTTTCTGGCTTCTTATGGCCCGGACCCTGTGGTCACATTTAATAAACTTCATTTAAGCTCACGGTATGAAAACAAGACATAGGGGACACATGTACAAAGCACCGTGAAAGACCATTGTTTTAATTAATGCTCTACAAGTTGGATGTGCTTATGTGTGTTATACGCATTTAGCTACAGATCCAAAACCATTTGAATATCTCATTAATCAAAATTAGACATTTATTGGATCCAAGCACTGACTGCAGGTGTGTGTCAAAAAACTCTCTCCCCTTCTCTCTTCCATTTTTTTCTTCAATAATTGCTGAAACTAAGCAGACAAACTGCAGTGAATTTGCCTTTGATTTTCAAAACCGGTTGTTTTTATTTCATGAGTAAAGAAAGAGAGACAGAAAAAGCAACATGTTTGATTTAAACTCTTAAGGTATAAATATGGAGATGATTGTTGATCACTAGTATTATTTGGTTCCATAGTTTATGTGTGTGTGTGTGTGACAGAGACAAAAGAATTACTGAAGCTGGTTTTGGTTAAAGCTATTTTATACCATATGTTTTTGATCAATTTAAACCAATCTTTATGTATATGTGCGTATATGAATTTGTAAGGATGTGTTCGTGTATTGTTGTGTAGGATGTTCAATAAGAATGCATAAAGGAAATGTATGGGAATATACTGGAAAATACAATAATTTTCATATAGGAAACTTTTCAGGATACTGCAATATATTCATGATATAATTAAAAAATTATTGAAATGCTCAAGTAATTAATTTCTCTTTCATGACTTAATGCAGAGTTTTGGATAAAGCCGAACACATATTTATAAGCTTTTATCTGACTTTGCATAGTTACACATTTCATATATGAACATGTGTGATAGTGTATAAGAAACCAATTGTTTACTTAAAACAAATATTATAATTTTTGGACAACTGGATGTTGTTTATTGTCACATATTTTTTAAGATACACTCTTAGAAGAGACTGAACCTTTGGAGTTCAAAAAAGAACCTTAAAGTTCAAATATGAACTTCTAACTATCAAAAAGGTTCAAAGTTGAACCACTGGTTATTTGACACATGCTAACAGTTCTTTTTAGAACCTTTGATGTGGCAGAAGGGTTCATGTAAGAACCCTGGCCTGTTGTCAAGGTTACTTTATGAACGTTTTAAAATGGACTGTAAAGATTTAACTATTTTGTTATTCTGAGGACCATACTTTAGTTTTAGTCCCCAAACATTTCACGCACTTGAATTATTAAAGACTGATCAATACATAATTGTTCATAAGTTAGTTTAAAAAGTACAAATATGTACAATTGTGAGCAAAACAACATAATTTTCTGTTAAATTCAAGGGCATGGGTGATGATATAGCTTTCCTATATATTGAATTGTGATCTTGATTGAGATGCTAAATGAAATGAATGTGGGATAATAATAATAATAATAATAATAATAATAATAATAATAACAATTCATTATGATTAATATGGTATTAATTTATTATTATCTTTATTATTATTGTTGTTGTTGTTAAAATAGTTTTGTGAAAATTATGTAAATATGTATTTTTTTATGCCAAAAAAATAAAAATAAAAACTGAACACTTAAACATTTTCATCTTTTGTTTCTGCAAATATTGACTAGGATAATAATTCATTAGCAATTTAATTTCACTTAACTAGCCGATTCATATTACAGTCATTTTATTTTCATTTTGTGAATAATAATAATAATAATAATTAAAAAAAAACTTAAAACAAGTATCCGTTAGAATGTTTTTCTGTCTGAACAACTACTTTGATGCACGAGCCATCAGCAGATGGACTGGAGAAGCAACAGCAATATCTGAGGTAAGACAAAATGAAATAAAATATAATAAATAACCATAAATCATTTTCATGTCTGTGATAAAACGATTAGTGTAATATCATAATTAAGTTGGAGCTCATTATGTGACTCTTCTATACAGCAGGATCACAAAACTGATTGTATTCAGAACTGTGAAAAGGGTAAGAAAAAAAGTACTTTATATTTGTGTTTTTATGTGTACCCCCTCACCTTTTTTTCTCTGTTTCCAGTCTAGAGCACAATATTTCAGTAACAAGATACTGATTAGAGAGTTTAAATTTATTGTAGGCTATATAATATCTGGAAGATACAATCTTTTAATTCTCTGCATCAGTGGTTCTCAACTAAATTTAATTTCTAATTATAACTAATTAACGACTTTAATTTTGTATTTTCAGTTTCATTTGAATTTTTAGTTAAACTAAATGATAAAAATATATATTAATTAAAAATATAGGATCAAACTGCCCTCAAAAAATTCATGAAGCATGTGTGACCCCCACATTGACTTTCGGTCACAATGAGATTCAGTTTTATATATTGTATTTATTATGTCTAATTACATTTACATGTGAATTTATAAGTTTTTTTATTGCTTCAATGTATTGTAATGAGTGTATGTAAAGAGTAGAGCTGCATTTTCTAAGTTCTGGGTGATAGTTGAGTTGCTAAGACAACCGTGGTGCGTCTTTAGACTACAAAGAGGACAGTCTTTCATTTACTGTTAAGGTTAGTGAAATTTCTTATATTTCATAACAATTTGCTAATTAATAATTTGCTAATAACATGTTTTTGTGTATAACTATTGTGATTTCATTGAATGTCATGGTGTTAAAATGTGTTACTGGTGAAGTAGGTCTGTGATTACAAAAATGTAGACTACAGTGTATACACTACTGATGTAACGTTATCTTGCTTGGACCCCTAATAACTAAAAGTTGAGAACCACTGCTATATAACTTATTAACATTTTCCTATCCATATTAGTTTCTGATCATATTTAATTGTTTATCCCCATATTAATGGACTGGTTATGTGGTATATGGTGGCAATGTCAAGACATTGTTCTCTAAATTGTAATGCTTTTCTGTATACAGACTGAAACAACGATGAGCACAGAGGTGAATCAGTGGACAGTCCAAGATGTGGCTGCTTGGTTGACTGCAAACAGTTTCCAGGATTTCATCCCTACATTTCAAGGTTGATCTCACAGAAATGCCCACTCTCTTTAACTGTCCACTATGCAGCAAACTAACATTTTCCCTAATTAAACAGATTCGACATATTCCACTTTACCATCAAAATGATCCAAAATTTGAATTCACATGTGGATTGAACAGTTGTGGCAACATCAACAAAACTTTCAGTTCCTATAGATCGCATATTTATCGCAAACATAGGGATCTTCTTTCACTGGTCAGTGAAGAAGGGCAAGCTTGTGATAATGAGCATAGTAACTTGGAGGAACATATTGAGGATTTTCATAGTTTTGAAGAGGAGTTGCCGAGCACTGATGTGGTGGACATTACTAACTGCAGAGAGATTAGAACAGAAGATTTACTGTAAAACCTCAAGCGAAATCTTTGTTTGTTCATTTTAAAATTAAGATAAAAGCACTGTATTGCTGCCACAGTTCAGTCCAGTATTGTGGAGAACCTACAAGTCATCTTTCAAGAGTTCACCACTCATTATGCTGAGATTCTGAGATTTCATCTTCAGCAGCAACATCAAATTGACACTGATGCTGATGACGATTTGTTTGAACTACTTAATCAGCAAACTATTTTTGACGAATGTCTTCGCCAGATCAGCAGTGAATGGATGCTTGAGCGCTATTGTAAAGATGAACTTGAGTACATCGCACCTGTGCAAATTCCACTTGATCAAACAGAACGACATGGTGCACATTTCCAGTACATACCGCTCAAGGCTCTGCTGAGTAAGATTGCTCAAAATCACGATGTGTGGGCGATGCTTAATCAAGAGGAAACACCAAAAGATCAGGATGTTATGAAAGACTACACTGATGGAGACCAGTTCAAAAGTTGTAAACTTTCTTCTTTATCCACTCTGCGTTTTTACATTGATGAATTTGAGATTGTTAACCCTTTAGGTTCCAAAAGGGGAAAACATAAACTTACAGCTGTATATTTTAAACTCGGAAACATTGATAAGAAATATACGTCAAAACTTGAGAACATTTACCTTTCTTCTTTAATCAGACATCGGTACATTGAAGAAGATCTTACCAGCTACAACAATCTTTTTCAGCCTTTGATCGAAGAAGTAACATGTCTTGAGACAGAGGGAGTGACTCTGTCATGTAATGGGGAAAGCAGAAGATTCTATGGCACAATAGTCACCATATCAGAAGACAATCTTTCAGCTCACTCTTTGATTGGGTTGAAAAGAAATTTTTCACATGGGAGAATATGTCGTTTTTGCATGGCCACAAAAGAAGACATCACTACCAAATTCAAAGAAGAGGACTTTACTCTAAGAAACAGTACTAACTACAGATACCACCTCCAGGCTGTCCATGAAAATCCTGATTATGGGTCTGTTTATGGTGTGCAGAGAGTGCTGTTTCTCATCTCTTAACTATGCTCCTCAAGTGATATCTCACTTGTTTCCACCTGATGTGATGCATGATATTTTGGAAGGAGTTATTCCTAATGTTCTGAGGTGGATTCTTCATCAGCTGATCCAGGATAAACACTTCACCCTAGCTCAACTGAACTTTGAAACTGAGAATTTTCCATATTCTGTAAATGACAAGACATCTAAACCACAAATCTTGAGGGAGAGAATGTTGCGAAGCAGAGGTCAACTCTCTGGTAAAGCTTCTGAAAACTGGACATTGTTTCGACTGCTACCCCTAATGATCGGATCTTATGTACCTCCAAACAAGTATTGGAACTGCTACATTTTACTACGAGAAGTGGTGGATGTGATCATGGCCCCAGTGGTTAGAAGATCATGGATACCCTATCTCAAGGAGAAGATTACAGAGTTTTTGACAATGTTTCATGAAATCTTCCCTGATGGTGTCATTCCAAAAATGCATTTTTTAGTGCACTATCCTTCACTTATGCTGAAATACAGGCCTTTACTTCATTTGTCTTGTATTCGCTTTGAAGGAAAGCATCAGTATTTCAAGAAATTGTCTACTGTTGTTTGCAACTTCAAGAACATCACCAAATCACTTGCTAGAAGGCATCACCAAATCACTTCTAGCAATGATTTGACAGTCATTGCTAGAAGGCATCAGCTGATACAGTGCTGGGAGCAAGCTCAGAAGAAAAGCATTGGATATGAAGTATGCCATGCCTCAGGATCTTGTGATGTCTCATCAAACACCCTGCCTTCTTTGGTGTTGGCCACTTTAGAATCTCAGGTTGGAAAACCTCTGTCGAATGAAATCTTACAAAAAACAAATTCCATCACAGTTAACAATACAGCTTATAAAACTGGCGAATGCAAAGTGATCGACACTGTACACACTGAAGAGATTCCATTATTTCTCAAGATCAAAGCAATATATGGACACGGTGGTTTGTGGTACATGTTTGGAAAAGTACTCACTCCATTCAAATTTGACAGTCATCTCTGTGCATACAAAGTTATGGAAACATCTTGGTGTGCCCTTGAGTTAGGGAAAGAGTTAACTTTCCATGGACTGGACACTTATAAAAACCTGGAAGGAACTCTCTTGATCCCTTTGCGACAGTGGATTACTAAACATTAGAGTGTGTATCTGCACCAGTACACAGTTCATATTGCAATTTGGTGGAAATGATAATGTTGCACTCATATTGACTCTTGTTGTTTTTACAGAGAATGAAATTGATGGAGACACTTTTGTGAACCTAACTGAAAATATGATAGCTAAAATATTTCCGAAGATGAAGGATCGAGTTAAATTTATGAGATTACAGGAAAGCCTAAAGACTAAGATGCCCTCTATGACCACACACACGAATCATGAGTAAGTATTTTATGGCCAAAAGTATGTAGACAGTCCTACTAATTACTGAATCCACATTTTTTCAGCCACAGCTATTGCTAACAGGAGTTTGAAAAGGAAAGTGTATACTGCAAGTTACTACCTATGCAAATTTTTACAATAACTTAAAAAAAAAAAGCATTAAACTACTTTGGTGTTTATAACATGACAGCATGTACCTCATTGTAATACATAAACATAACACTTCCCTGAAATATTTTTCTGTAGGACTTCATTTGGCATTCCACATGGGTCAATCTCAGCACAGAACATTGCCCAAAAAGGGTGGCCAGCAAATTACCAGCTACCAAAATTTCCAATGGCAATACAAAAAAGGCTTGATGAGGAGAGCAGAGATTTTTTTTCTTCAACAGGATGGAGCAAATGGAGATCAAAAATAATTCAAACACTGTTTGATCAAATGTGCACATATACATGGTAATTGTAAATATGTTAAAGAATAATTTTAGAGCATGATGGAGGATTATTAAGTAATTAATTAATTTATTCATTCTTTCATTCATTCATTATTTAATCAATTTTTGTTTAGGTATCCAACAAGTGAACAATACAACAAGGTGTGTTCAGCTCTTGTTACAAAATATCAGTTCTTGAGAGACAGGACTGGAAGAGGATATGTAAGAATATGACAGAGTTTTTCCATTTCTAACCCTTTAGTACTTCCTTGATATTGTATTATCTTGAAGGTGATACATGTTTTAGCATTAATTGTGTTATTTGTTTCCATTTAAGGAGTCATGGCATGAGATGCTCAAAAACAAATTCAAGAAAGAAAGATCACCATTGGTTGATATTGAAGAGATAAATAAAGTCCGTAGCAGATTCAGCAAAGTGAAGAACCAGATGATTTCTCCAAGCATCCAACAGACACGTGATGCTCAAAAAAAGGCAATCAATGAAGACGTAAGTATGCCAAATAAAGTGACACCTTCATAGATACTTAATGGATGTCATTAATGATTTTATTTATTTATTTTTATTTATTTAATTTTTTTAGATTGAGGATTTATCTGTAATCCAAGATATGTATCAAAAGAGACCAAGGTCTGAAGAGGTAAGAGCCACAAATAGAATAATCTTCAGGAATTAAGAATAGCATTAAAGTTTACTGTTAATAAATAAGTGCTTGTGTTTGTGGATAGGCTGAGTCAGGAGAAGATGATTACAGCATAAGGATCCACTTGGAGAAAATGAGAACAGAATGCTCAAAGAAGACACTAAATATCCGACTTTTACTTGACTGCATGGCACGGACAATAATGAGAGGGCAGAGTACATGAAACATCACTCCACAAAAGATATACTATCACGATATCCAGCTCTTAAAATCCCTTCTGTTGTAAGTGAAGTGTATTCCAAATTTTGACTTCAAAGTGAACATTTGCATTATTTGTTTATTTATTTATTTATTGTCTGTCTGATAGCTTGTATTGGAGTTTGAAAGCAGACTGGATGCAAACATTGAAAAAAAAAAAATTCTGAAAAATCTTGACCTGGTGGCACAAAGTTATTAATGAGTGCCAGAGAAGAGAAGTTGGGGTGGATATTCGTACAGAGTTGGCTGAAGCAAAAAAAAATGCTGATTTAGCACACAAAGGTACTGAATGAATGAATCCCTGTTTTTATAGATAGCAAATATACAAATCATAATTTAGATAAAACAATGTTCATGGACATTTTCTCAATTTTATATTAAAGGTCTCTCAATGGCTGCTGCTGTCCTGTTGCTTCCACTTTTATTCAAGGAGAGTCCAAGATCTCTCTATCTCATCAATGAGGTATATATACTTAAGCCAATCCATCCACTTAACATTTAAAAATATAAAATCTGTTTTTCTGTCCCTTCTCTTTGACTGTGTCGAGGTTCCACTATAACAGAAACAACATGAGTGTTGCTGTGTTGCTGTAAATTTCTTCACACCCATGTCACAAAGTCACAGATTTCTTAGTGGCTAATTTTGGAAACATTTTGGAAACGTGTGGACAAAAAATAATAATCATACATTATATTTTAAATGCTAAATATTGTATCCCATATGTAATATTGACCTATTTTTGTTTAGGAACCAAGCATACCCAACCCTGTGCTGTGTATAAAGGGATGTGCCTCGGATACAGAGAGTCTAATTGAAATAATGATGGAAGTATTTAATGTGCTTATAATGCCGAAACCAAAATACCACCTACCGTGACTAAATGGCTAATTTTTTGTTTGACTGAATATGTGTGTGTGTGGCGGGGGATGTAAATACATGATATTAGATGATATTACATGATATTAGTCTTGTTGTAAACATTATTATTATTTTTTCATGAAAGAGAATATTTCTATGATTTTTCCAGCTAATATATATATATATATATATATATATATATATATATATATTGGTCAAATATTGGTCAGAGATATAATATATAAATATATATATAAATATATGATATTAATTATTGTAAACAGTATTATGACTATTTATTTATATATTTGTTTGTTTGTTTGCTTATTTGTTTGTTTGAAAGAGAACATTTATTAGTTTTAATATATCTTTTTCCTGAGTGGTGTACTGTGATTAATTTTTGTAGGTCTATAAACATTCATTAAATAAACATCTCTTAGACAATTACAGGTTGTGTCTGTGTTGTGAATTGGGATAAAAATAGTAATATTTTACATAATAAAAATAATAATAATAAATAGTACCAAAAGGTGCTTTAAGATGTTAAAAAATGGTTCAAAAAGGAACCCATGGGGGGTCATTAATTCACCTTTAAGTAAAGGTTCCAATTAGAACCTTTTCAAAAAGGTTCAAAAATGAACCTTTAAGGTTCCCCCACAGTTGCAATCTCCAGGAACCTCAAAAGGTTCATTTTTGAATGTTTTCTTCTAAGAGTGTACTGTATGAAAAGCAGCAATTCCTTATGTGTTATTCAATTGTAATATATTAACAATATTTTATTCTGAATATTTTCAATATACATTGTGTAATTCATACATGTATACATTATTAATCACTGTATCTGTGCTATCTTGAGCAGTGCAGTTAAAACGGTGCGTGTGTGTGTGTCTGTCAGTCTGTCTTATGAGGCAGCACTACATTGATTTGTTGATTGGCTTGTGGCTAACCACAGACCCAGAAGGCACGAACAAAAACCATTAAGTCCAATGTCTGTGTTGGAGTGTGTGAGGTGGTTTTAGAAGGAAAATATCTAAAACTAATATGACATGGCTTTGAGTTTGAAGAATTAAGCCCTTGTTAGAAGTATTTAGGGCCCTTGTTCCCAGAACAAGAACCATTAACGGCTGATTATATGAGTGTGTGTTTGTTTTAGAAATTCACTTTTAATCCCCAGACACTCACTGTTGGAAAACTGCATTACTTGTTTGAAGCAATTAAATAATATTTATGTTTCATAAAATATGGGTTAAAACAACACAAAGCAACAGCAGCTAATGTTCTGAAATGTATCATAGCAATACATTTGGCTAGAAAATATTTACTCCCAGCATGCCAAAGTCACACAACTTGGTCGCTGCCTACTGGCACTACTGCTGGTTGCTTTGGATCAAATTTACTAAATTAGTATTTAACCTATGCTGCCGTTCAAAAGTTTGGGGCACTTTTTTATGTTTTTGGATGAAATCTTTTATGCTGACAAAGGCATTTATTATTATTATTAATCAAATTTATTATTATTATTATTATTTATTATTATTATTATTATTATTATTATTATTAATCAAAAATACAGTAAACAGTAATATTGTGAAATATTACTAACAATTTTAAAATAATTTTCAGCAGGCATCTTCAGTGTCACATGATCCTTTAGAAATATGCTGATTTGGTGCTCAAGAAACATTTCTTATTATTTTATAAGTTGAAAACAGTTGCGCTGCTTAACATGTTTGTCCAAATTCTTATACCTTTTCAGGATACTTTGATGAGCAGAAAGTTAATAAAAACATCTATTTTTTTTTTTTTATAACAATGCAAGTCTTTTGATCAATTTAATGTGTATAACAATTTTCCCTCACATATTTCATTGACATTAATGAAGACAAATATGCTTGCTGCAGCCAAAATTGTATAGTTACAACACTCTAGCAGGGTATAACAGGATCATGCTAACAAGCCAAACCATGGCTCCTTGGTCCATTCAATAAATCATTGATAAACAATTTGGAATAATTTTCAGTGTTGCCTAATTAAACTTTATATCATGTTAGAGAGCTGCTCTGTGATGAACTCAGTAATGCTTCAAACTTTTACTGTACTAAGAAGGCTATGTACAATTCAGTGCCACTGTGCCTCTAATACGCATTTTAAAATAATTTAAGCGGGATCAGCGAGATGCAGGAATATTTGAGGATCGAGTGTAAGATGGCTGCTTTGAAATGAACATATCTAAATTTCAGCCTCCTAGCTTGATGGGAAGACTTTTTGAGAAAGTCACGTTTTATAGCATTGGTTAAAAACAAGTTTAAAGGCGGAAAATAATACAATCAATATAAATGCTTGGGTCTCTGAAGGTTAATTGAGTCTCTGGAATTTGAACACAGCATGAGGTGGGTAGAAAACAAGAGATAGGAGGAGGGCTGGGGAAAAGGAAAAGCAGAGCAGATCCCATGACACGAAAGAGAGATCAGGAGTATCTCGATCATATGAGTGAAGAAGTGATGTTCATGTGTTGTTTATCTCTCTTTCTCGGTTGTATATCAGTGTTTGACAGTTAGTTACTGTGTGTTTCAGATATTTCACTGAGTTGCACCTTCCACAAATAAATTACTTAATTTTGTAATCATCTACATTCTCATGTCTCATTATTTTTTTCCATGGAACAAAATGTCAAAGCTGCTTTTCCCAGACAACTAAAAATACATTGTAATCACTGGCTGTCATTCAGTTGAAAATTTGCTTGGTTTTTAAAAAACACAAAACTACATAGAATGGAACTTTAACCTCTCTACCTACCACAAGATTATTCTGTCTTAACTGCTTAGTAGTAAACCTTTTCTTCATAATTTTTTTGCGGGACTTTTATAGGGAACCAAATGACTGCACTGGGTCCCCCTCATATAAAATAGCTGCATGAATCCTCTGTTTGTGCTTGGTTTTAGATTGTTTTGCAAATGGCTACTGTACAGAAAACAATAAAGATTCAGTATTCCTCATTTAGGGGTGCAAAGTTGGAGGAGATTGTAAGTCTCACCTGAAAATGAAATTGATGGAGACTGAGATATTCTGAGATAACACTCTTCATATTGATTTCTTATCTGTTCTATTAAGGTATAGATTAGCCTTTAAATGACTTTTTCTTTTAGTTCTCGCTCTTTCTGCATTCTGGGAAGATTAACTCGACTGTAAACTGGAGAAACTCTGTTCAGATATGGAGGAAGATAAGGCCTTCCCTGAGGACCTGTACTCTGGGGTGAGCTCAGACATTGAGAATTCCTCACTTTGTGTTTATGCAGGCTGATCCTACTGGCCTGTCAAATGTGTGTGCTGCACCCAGATAAGAACAGACAGAATGTGAAAAATGTAAGTACTAAAAACTAATATTTTGCATGGCAGATTTACTTTTAAGTGTATATGTGTGTGTATTTGCGAGAAGGGCTGGTCGATATAGCTAAATAAATTATATTTTGATAATTTCCAGCCTTTTAGTGATTCAATATATATTTTAATATTTATGTTTGCTCTGAAATGGTTTGGGTGATTTTAGCCAGAGGAGCCATCATTTTCAACCCCATAGCAACTGTTATTAAGCAGATGGAAAATGTTTAAGGCGAGAAGTAAGATGCAGTAAAATCTAGTTACAAACAAGCAATGCTTTCCACATTGAATTTCATTAAATGAACAGAAGGAAGAATTATATTTTTCATATATATTCTTGTATATGTTAAGCCTGGAATACACTACACGATTTTTACTGTTTTTCCCCTGATTTACAGTCTGGAGAAGCTAACGCTAGTTGCCAAAAGTCAGAGCCAGTCTGCAGATTTTCTGCAGAGTTGACAGGTTTCATAGAAAATCACTTAGTGTATGATGGCCACAGATTCAGATTTTTCCATTATTCCATCCATTCAGAGGATATCAAACATGTTTGATCATTTGAGCTGATTTTAGAACAGTTACATACAGTTTTAACTTTTTCACAGAAATAATTTGAACTCTAACAGTGTTAGTGTAACAGTTTTAGTAGCTGTTCAGTTGCCCTTAACATTGGAAATGGGTTTTTTAGAATGACAGTTTTCTATACAATGTGGTTATAATTTATTAAACACTTTCATATTTTGTTCTACTACATAAACAACACAGTCAAATGCTAATTTTGCAGCCGCTTTGCTTTTAAAAATGCAAATTACTAAATTACTACTCAAGTTAAGGACTACAGTTTGTGTGGTTGATGAATCACGCAACTGTTGTAGTCCTCAGGAAACTTGTTAGAATATTGCATATTCAAAAGTTGCAGCTTCAAAATTCATGTTTGAATTATGACAATTTATGTTGTAGAACAAATATTAATGTAATGTTAACCACAGACCTTTTTTTACTAAAACTGATATATTACCCAGGCATGCTTAGGTGTGTGTGTGTGTGTGTGTGTGTGTGTGTGTGTGTGTGTGTGTGTGTGAGTGTGCGAACAGTGAGAAATCAGATGCTTTCAATAAAGCTGCCAACTTCAATTATTTTCAGCTTTGTTATTGCAAATGACTGTTTATCAAATTCATTCAATTTATTTTGCCATCTGATTTTATATATTTAACTTGAATTTTCCTTATATGATCTATAAACACACACACACACACACACACACACACACACACACACGAAAGCACAAACAGACCCCCTGAGGGAATATCTTGCTAATAGGCTGAATACAGGGGGCATGGATTTGAATGTTAAATCATGAATAATTAAGAAGGACACATGAATAATGAAAAGAGTTTAAGAGTAATTAGGGTAATGTGAGAGAAACACAGCTCAGCATTCCAGAATCTTAAGCACTAAAACTGTGGACACTGGACAGGTCAATGTGTGTGTGTGTGTGTGTGTGTGTGTGTGTGTGTGTGTGTGTGTGTGTGTGTGTGAGAATGTGAGCAAGAATAAGGATAGAGAATAGAGATAGAGCCAAAGGAGAGATTGGTGGTTGTGAGATTAATGTATGTTGATTATTAGACTAAATACAGTCATTTAGTTTCGCATGTAATGATGTGTAGCCTTGTAAACACACTCTGCTTTTCTTTCAACTTATTTTTCCTGAAAACTCACAGCTTGACTTCCTATTATTTATATGTTCTCATACACACAGGCTTTGAAATACTGAGAACTTGAAAGATAATGAACTAAACCACAAGCAGAAGTCTGTGCATGTATGTGTGTGCATGCATTTGAGTGCATTTATTCACCATCTGTAATTGCAGTAGAACAGGTAAAATTCCTGCTAAATCAGATACAATCACATTTAAAATAATGATGAATTTAATAGTCTCGTGACATCATTTTGTAGATTATAATCCAAATCTTTTTAGTTTTAACTTTACTCCTGGAGATCACAATATACATCTGGCCCTGAGAACAGATTAATTCAGTACATCTGAAACTGGATTTCAGGTTGATAGGCACAGCTGTTGAATTTGTTTCATGGATGATACATTAAGCTCATGTTTTGTTATATTTGAGAAACTGTTTGCCTGCTTTTTTCTTCAATTAATGGTATTGTAGACACAATGGTACTTGAAGCTCTCTCATTTTAGGACATTTTCAGTGTAATTGATTAATGATGTTGTTTTATTTTGGCCTTTTTTTTGGCTTTATTCCACTTATGTATAGGACCAAAAACATCTGTAAGTATTCCCATTCATCTCACTGACAGTTGCTTGACAAGATGCAGGTCTGTGGTTAACATTACTTGTACAGACTTTCACATTTTCATTCTGTATCATAAATTACACACAGTCATACCTTATTTGATTTCTAATTTATGACAAGTTGGTAAGAACTACAATGGTTGTCTGATTCTCTGAGTCTGTAAAATCACATCCTTGTTGTTGTAGTTCTCATATAGCACTTTGTTAGCAACTTACATTTTTAAAGCTCAGAATGGTTTCAAAATTCTCATTTGAGACTGTGTTGTAAAACAAAACAGCTATTCAAGTAATATTAAATACAGATCTTATTTTACTCATAAATCAAAAACTACTATTCTAATAAATTCCTGAAGGAACTCATGTTTCAAAAATGCTACTTCTCTTCCGGGTTTTAGAAGCATGGAACAGCTCCATTGTATCTGCATTATAGCTCCAAATAAAAAAGAGAGAAACAGAAGTACATTGTCATCTGTCCAAGTCTCTCAGACATTACTGTATTTGTATGCGTGTGAGTGTACTGTATGTATAACTGAAATAAAGATGGATGAAGGATATATGTGATATACTGCTGATCTACACTGACCAGTACAGCTGCGCTAATCTATCTGACATACTCAAACACGTGCACGCTAGCATGCACACGTACATATCCTAACATTATAAGAGTTATTTACCTCTTATAGCTACACTCGTGTGACTCGTAACTTTAGGTTGTTTTTCTAAGTTGTGTCGTATATATGAAAGCACAAGCTAACAATAGCATAGTGGATCCAACCCAAACCCTGTGGATGTGTGTGTGTGTGTTTGTGTGTTTATAGGCTATTCATTCCCGATAAATGTCTCGACGGGCTCATTCTTTTGAAAATAAAACACTGTTTCCATTTCTCCCTCCAGGATCACCTCATTCTTCCTTCCTCTTTTCTGCCTTTCACACATTCTCTCTCTTTCGCTCTCATTCTGAAATCATTGGGACGGGCACCCTTATGGCAAATGTAATGGTTTTCATTTATTAGGGCAGAGGGACTTACAATTTTGTTCCCAGACACACACAAGAACATATACTCACACTCACATACTCTAAACTCTGTTGTCAAAAAACTAATAAAAGAGCTTTAAAAAACATTAATGCTGACATGCGTAATTTATGCACCATTAATGTGTTGTTAAGAGGAATTGAAAAAAATAATGATTGTTTTCAAACAAGTTTCCTGACCACTCCCCCGTCTATCACTGATTGGAGAAAAAGTCCAGGTCTGAACTCACATCCACACCATTGAATGCTAAAGTTACTAAAGTTAGTATTTGGCTCCCTTTTAGTTATTTTTTTTTTTTGTGGGAACCAAGTATAACATTTTCTAGCAATGTTCTTTTTAGCTTTTTTTCAGACAATAAAATGCTCAGAATGTCACAGAGAAGTTTTTCAAGACAACCTAAAAATAACGAATGTTCCCTAATGGATATTTTTTAGGGGGTGCTTTCTACAAAACTAGAACAGTCATTCTACTTCTGTAAAGATTTTTTGTCTGCCTAACCAAAAATTAATATTTAAAAGTATACACTTTGGGAACTTTCTAGAAATGTTTGTTTTTGGTTCCCAGAATGTAAGCACTGGCCCTGCCCCAAATGGCCCACTTAATGTGTTTTTGTGGTTTTGTGGACTTGCAATTGCTGTTGTGTGTGAATATATATGGTCCACAAAATTGTAGGGTGTCCAATTTGGCCTTTTAGGTTTCATAAGGGTGTTCGCGAGCACCCTTTGCAGCCGCTGTGCTCTTTTGCTGGGTCCGCACTGATGCCAATAAGCTACCACTACTCAACAGCCTATGCAGCTTTACATCAACAAAATGGGTTAGAGGAGGTCCACAAGGATTTTGGTAGGCGTTTGGAATGAGGCTTGATGTCAGGCTGGTGTTGACTCTTAAACAAAACAGTGCTTGATGGCACAACACTGTTTATACTTTTGAGGAGAATCAGCATACAAACTGTTTACTTTGTCTTTGTTTTTTTAACAGTCGCTAAGACACATTGCTCAATACTCCAGTCACTTTTTCACAACTCTTCACATAGTTCTTCTAAACAACTTTAAGCTCAGCACAGCAGTTAATTTCACATTCAAAATGGACTAAAACCAACAAAATACTTCGTACATGTCTCAAATCAAGTCATTCTTCCATAACACTAGCAAAGTTTTTCACCCAATAAGCACTCTCCATGTTAACATTACATTACATTACAAAATTACTCCTGAAGTGTCCCTTTTTATATAGATGGTAATGAAATTGAAAGACTAAGACTTTTCAATTTTAGTTTTTATTTATTTATTTATTTATTTTTAAGATTTAGAATATATTTCAGTATGGGATTACTGTAGAAATGTAGCAAATTGCTGTTTTATTCAGTTTTGTACAGTGTTATGATTTTGAACTTAAGTTTAACAATTTTGAAAGGAGTATATAAACATGCAAATTGAACTGTAGATAGTAGAGTTTGGGTGGCAGTTGTGTCTTAGTAAGAGAAGAATTCATATAATGAATGATGAAGGCTCTAATATCTTTGTAACTCTGAAATCAGAGCACAGTTGAATAATTTAATCAAAATCGAAACTGAAGATGGGACTACACGATCTTGTCCTGCATCAGGACATCGTTTCACTGTGCAAAGTTCTGTATTATGTTCTACAATATGTACTTCATGAAAGACTTCTAGTTCTGTCTGAAGTTAAAGTGCGACACGAAGATAAGAGCATTTATTGGCGGATTATCGTACAATATGTAACAATGAATGACACAGTTTTGACAATGGTGTGTGCATGAACGAGTGTTCAATGATCAATTAGAATAAGTAATTTTTTTGCATGCAATTTTTTGCATTTAAATTGGTTTATTCTGACTGTTCACATTAAAAATGATGCATGTGTTTTTCGAGGGTATCGGTTAATTTCTTTATTGCCATTTTGACATAGTGTCTGCCCGCATATTTTAGTCATATTTGATAATTCTCTTTAAACCTTTAAAACATAAGCACCCAAAAAAAAAAAAAAAAAAAATCATAATCATATTAGGCTACTCAGCGACCACTAAATAGAGTAACATAAATTAGGTATCATTTTAAAGCTTAGACTCTCACCTTTTGAATGAATGCAATCATTTTGGTCAGCTCTTAACGAGTCTAAGCTGTGCAAAAATTAATAATCATATTTTCAAAACTACAGCCTTGATCAATGCAATATAGGTGTCATTTGAAAGCTTAGAGTCTGAACTTTACAATGCAAATGGAAAAATGGAAAAACTCCAAAGTAGTGCTGAGTTATTTGCTGATAAACTGGAGGGGGAAAAAAAATCATAATTCTTGAAATATTATTTTTGTATTATTTACTGTAATATGTCAAAAAACATCATAAAGCTCAGATAGTCATGTGTCATATGTCATTTGAAAGCTCTCAGTAGATTACAGTAGGATTAAAGTAGATTACAATGAGTATAATTGTATAATTGTTTTGGGCTTTGAATAAACTTGAGCGAGTTTTTGTACGTGAAGCCCCGCAAGACACATTTAAATAATAAACGATGTTGCATTTATGTCACGTTTTGAAACATACTCCAATTGTGGAAAATTGGACATCATTATTTACAGCAGATTATCACGATTAAAATGAGTCCAACATCAACATTATCCAATAAATCGATCACGAGATATTGCTCACGCAAAACCCCACAGGCGCACAGATGCTAACTAAAACTAAAACGTAGCTATCACGTGGAATTTTCGCTTGTAACTTCATAAAACGTGGATATGCATGGATTGTAGAAAATGGCACATCATTACTTACAGTAGATGCTCGTGATTGAAATGAGTCCAAGATCAATATAATCCTATGCATTGATCATGAGTGAAAGAACGATTTTAAAAATGCCCATTAGGGGGCGACAAAGACTAAACAAAAAAGGCTACCTTGGTTCCAAATGCTGTAACTTTTGATTTCTTTATGCGATCACCACAAAATTCAGATCCAGATACAGCTCACATATAGAGGAACATCACCAAAATAAATAAATAAATATTTAAATAAAAAATAAAAATAAAAGAATTGTCCTCCTACCGTATTTCCTTCCTGAGTTATTGCATGTCAAATAAGAAAGATATGTAACATTTCCCTTGAGCAAACTTTTATTTTTTGTATTTTATCAGCAGTTTCTCAGCATGAGAATGTCCAAATTTATTTATTTATTTTTAATTTAAAAATGTAAAAAGTTTTCTTTCAAACAATACCAACCTTTTGACTTTCCTTGCTAGAGATTTGGAGTTATGAGTCATTAATTTGGTGCATGTCACTCAGAAAACAATTTTTTTTTTTTTTTTTTTTTAAACGCCTACTTTTGTTCCAAATGTTGTAACTTTTGGTCGTTATCGACCTTGATTGACATGGCAATAACATTTTATCATATTATTTTGACAGTTAAAATATTTGGGCGGTTTTTTGTTGGAGAAGGTGGGTTTTGGTGAGCTTTTGGGCTGGAAATCATCTATTCAATCTGGCAACACTGTTTGGGTGTCAGTTGTGTCTGAGTGAGAGAAGAATTCATATAATGAAAGATGTAGTCATTGAATGCATTTTGTGCCAACCCAGTGATTACTGATCCACAGTTTAACCATGGAATGCTGTTGTGCTCACTGTGTGAAGAGTTTTGAAGAAGTGACCTAAGTATTGAGGTCCTAGTGATTATGGAATGGAATGAGGTAAATTATTTTAACATAAAAAATACAATTTAGTTTTAACTCTTGTTACTTTTATTCTAGCTGTTTGCACACTGGTGAAGTGGGTGGTACTGCTTGTCTATGGTTTGGAGTGGTTATAGATTGTGTCAGAGATTGTGCGTGTTTGTGTGAGACTGCGTGTGCTTGAAATCGAGATGTTGACAGTGATATGGAATAGCAGGTGTACGTTATGCGAGGAACATTTAATACACATTTACTTGGCTATCTGAATGAGAACATCAAACTTAGACTTCTGTTGTTTTCATGTAAATGTATTTATAAATACAACACATTAACCTTCACAAAAACTTTTTACAGTACAATTTTGTCCCCAAACCTCACTTGGTAAATGTGAGTGATTGACAGGATGTGTGAATGACTGACTCATATAGTCCATATCACACCCTACCTCAGTCTGGAAAGTGTGTATGTGACTGTGTGTATGAGTGTATGTGTGTGGCAGTGGGAAAGGAAGACTGGGCTACAGGAACACACAAAAATTTCTAACACTTCCTGACACACCCAACCATTCCCTCCTGGCCAGTCATCTGAAGGGATTTAAATTCTGTCAGCACATCATAAGTTGTGGGAATGTGTCAGTGTGTGTTGCAGTTATATGTGTGTGTGTGTGAGAGAGAAAGATCCATCATCAAGGATAAGAATACATGTTTTATGATAATGGAAAGGTTATTCTGTGTCTCTACAACACATATTTTTTATGACACTACTCTTGATTGATTGACCTGAAATTAGAGCACATGCAAACAGATGCACAGACATGCACTTGCACAATCACATACAAACTGTTACACTCTGTGTTTCATGTTTATTTGGTTTGAGTGTCTTGAGTGTCACAGTTTGTTGAATTGCTTTTTGCAGCCTCATGAGAACACAGGAGAAAGTATGATAGACCTGAGGAAGCTAACAGCGGGGCATGGTGAACACACGTTACATGTGATTGTAGATATGTTGTCATTAAAGAAGAATGAAGAATAAAGGAAGATGAAAAGACTATTAAAGCTATTATAAATAGAAACAGTATATTTTCATTATATCACTATACTTAAGGCCTTTACTTTTGTATTTGATGCATGGAGTATATTATAATGCAGAGAGAAAATGAGTTTCAGCCACCATAATACACTCTTTTGCATGTGTATAGATATTTTTGGTCATGTGTAGACATAGACAGACAGACAGACAGAGATGGATGGATGATGACGCAAAGAGAAAGAGAGATTGGGAGAGGATCCAGGGATTGAAGTGTGAGCACTGTTGCGTGATTTCCCCTCTTTGTCGGTGTATGTGGATTGTTTGCAGTCCCAAATCAGTGTTGAAATCTCCTCCATTCATCTCCAGTCTCTATACACAACACACATATACACATAAACTCCTACATGCATCCCCTCTCTCCAGATGCCTCTCCATCTTTACCTTCTCTGGCATCCAAGAAGACATTTCCTGGAAAAAATGAAACGGCGCTGATGACTCCCTTGTCTCAAGCCCTCCGTCTTTTCCTCTTTTATCATGTCAGTGTGTCCCTATCATCTTTTTTCCTGTGTAATCTATTGTGTCTTCCCCTCTCGGACCGCTTTGTGCTGTTTATTTATTGATTGTGACTGTCTCTGAATAAATTGCACAGACTGGCTGGAGCACTGGTGATTTCATTTCAGCACATGGATTTTGGGTAGCATATTGGCCCTAAATTCCCCGCCTTGCCCACACATGCACGCACAAAGCATAACTCATTTGGACTTTTTCTTAACACTATCAACTCTTGCTTCAGATAATCACATTTAGATCTATCACTGCAAAGCTAATGGTCATTTAAAACTAACATTTATACTGGTTTATAAACAGGTTTTTCCACAATGGAAGAATTATCCCAGGGCAGTGTATTGTTTTCATCTCGATTTGAATATGTTTTATTGCAGGTGCTTCAACCTGATCTAATGTTTTTGGGTTTTCAGTTCCTTCGAGGCTCTTTTCTTACCTACCTATTTTAGTTCTCTGAATGAGCCTTTCAAACAACTCAGACCTCTCATTAAGAAAACCAGAATGTTTATTGAATAATTTATGCCTGATTACACAGCTGGACAAAAACGTGGCCAAATAGCTTTGAACAATGCATAGTCATTAAACCAGTCACCGATCTGATTGGACTATGAGAGCTGTAGGCGCTGTTTACACCTGGTATTAACATCCGTTTCGGGTGATCCAATCACAAGTGGTCAGGCGAAACAGATTGCTGTTTACACCTGACATGGCACATGGGGTTTCAAATTTGTGACTATATACAGTGCATGACTTACTACGTCAGTGTGTCACTGCATATTAATCAAAGGTCGAAATTGTTTAAAAATGGCACTGTACTTCAAATTATACTGTAATTCCAAATTTCAATCTCAGCATGATGTGATGTTTCAAACATCACATTTTACCTACAGGGGCTGGACAAAATAATGTGAACACCTATTATTATGAGACTTTTTTTTTTTTTTTGTAGGCTAAAGTGAAAAAATGTTGCGATTTTATCTTGTCTATATTCACTTGGTGGTATATCAGTTAGCACTTCAGCAGTGGTTAGTACAAATGCTTGTTGAAATGAGTGGCTTGTCAGACTTCCAAAAAGGGCAAATAATAAGTCTTCACAATCATTGTTGCATACACAAAGCAAGAAGTACACTTCATCAGCCAAGAAGAATTGTGGGCAAAATCTGAAAATGAATGATAGGGACCTTTGAAGGACTGTGTCCAAACAACACAGAACTACTATAGCAAAAGTGACAGCAAACCTCAATATTCGCCTCAAAGTCCATGTTTCCACAAAAATCGACCACAGAGAACTTCACAAAGCCCACATTCATGAAAGAGCTACAATTGCTAAAACTATAATCACAGACACCAATGCAAAAATGCGAAACGTGGTGTCAATCGAAAAACCCGGACAGTTGGAGCACTAAGAAGAACTTGAGCCCTGGCAGCTCAGTCACCTGACTTGAATATTTTTAAACCACTGAGGGCAGTTTTGAAGAGAACAGTGAAAAGCCAGTTCCTTCCTCCAACATCTCTGAAGCTACTGGCAGATGTTCTGATAGACAGCATTCAACTGGAGACTATTCAAAAGTTGTATAAATCTATTCTAAGAAGGTTGGAAGCTGTGTTGGAGGAAAATGGTGGTAAAACACCTTCATAAAAAATATTGCCTATTTCCCCAGGTGTTCACATTTTTTTTTTTTTACAACTCCTGTACCTATCACATGCAATCTTTTGTTAGCACAAATGTCGATTGACAGGCAAATAGACAGCCATTTTGATGTTATGTGGAACACATCAGGACGAACTAACTAATTCAGGAACAGACGTGCTCACCAAAATCAGAACCCTCAAAATGTGAACAACTGCTATCAGATCAGTTTAAAATAGCAATCATAACCAGTGCCCTGCCTATCCAGTCAGGCGAATATTTTTAAATATTTTTTTGATTTAAAGGTCAACATTAGCTTAAAGTATTACTATGTTGCTTCAGTAAATTTACATGTACACACACATTTCTATTATGATGTGGACTAATGATATTTTTGATCGCAACTTTACCCTTAAGCGTAATTCTCATACAAACTTTTTACATTATTTATTAAAGCTGTGATTTAGTATGTTTATTATGCTGTTTTCCTTGTGGGCTCTTGTCCTCACAATGTAGGTGATTTCAGGTTTCCTTGATAACATTTGGTCTCAACACTGCAGGCAAAACCTGACCCACAATAGAGGCATCTTTACACAGCTTAAAGGGGTCACGAACTGCCTTTGTTTTTTATTTTGTTCTGTTCTCTGAGGTCCACTTACAATGTTATCATAATTTAGAAGTCAGAGGCTATTTTCTGCACCGTTTTGACCCCCCTCATCAGAACGCTCTGTTTGAAGAGGCATAGTGCATTGTAGACTCGAAAGTAAATGCCCACTGCTATGATTGGCAAACAGTTGTATATGTTTGACATCATACATTGCTCATAGATGGACACTGCTGTGATTTAGGTTAAAATGCATAAATACTCGGTACATATCAAATGATAGTTCCAATCTTTCTGAAAATCCTCCATCTAATTGTGCCTTGTTTATAATGAATCAACAGTAAAATGAAGTGAACAAAGGACCAAGTTCTTACTGATGTGGTCTGTAACCTGATTAAGAATAAAGTTTAAAAACATAAAGTTTAACGTTTGGTTTCTGCATAGACCTGCATTTGCCTATCTCATTATTTACACTATATGTGCAAATAGTCATAAAGTTGCACATTCCACAACCTGTCATTTTGGCAGACTGGCTTCAGTATACACTGTTTTTAGACTAACGAGAAAGTTTTGAGTTCTGAAACTTACAGGATATTTTTATAGCACAATGACCTCTTATATGTCAAAAGATCGAGGGAATTTCTTAGTTCATGATCCCCTTTTAAGACTGTTCTTTTCCGTTCCTGCACGAAATTCTGTGTAAAGATGTTATACTGCATAAAAGCTGGATTATATCATGCCTGCTCTAACCCACCTCTGTTGTAAGAATATGTAACTAAAATTGCTGTGTTAATGCATTTATGCCACCTCTGAGCAGCATTAAACATCTAACTACCACTTTAGAAGTGCTTCTGAGCCACCTTTGCAGTGTAAATTTGGGGAGATTTAGTCATACTATAAAAGTGAATTTGGGAATCCTAGATGCTTACACTTTAGATTTCAAAGAACCTATGATTTCAAATACTTATGAAAATGATAAAATTATGATCTCATATGAAGTTTGCTGAATCACTCTGTGAATATTTG
The DNA here is from genome assembly GCA_039654775.1 of Spinibarbus caldwelli. NCBI lineage: Eukaryota > Metazoa > Chordata > Actinopteri > Cypriniformes > Cyprinidae > Spinibarbus > Spinibarbus caldwelli. Next base: position 16,161,606 of record CM077225.1, read on the forward strand.
ATTCTTCATATGAGAAGACACTCTGTCCTGGCCTGTTGGCTTGTGTGAAAGTGTGTGGATTCAGATCAATCACTTCCTCTGTGTTTCCCACGCCCCCTCAGTCCACAGGTGTTAAAGTCTTTTAGCTGCCCAAGTGTCTGATGGGTCCTTTCATTCATTGCTCTGAGCCAGTGCTGTTATTAAAACAATTGCTGTCGTGCAGAGAGGGGAGAAAGTAATTACATATCATTCATTAATCACATGAACATGCTCACATGCACACAGCGCACACTGGGATCTCTGAAAACTACACACAGATTTGTGTGTGTGTGTGTGTGTGTGTGTGTGTTTCTTCACATTTAATGAGGGAAAAACTGAAATTTGATCTCTAAAACCTTTTATTCAGTTTCGGTTTTTGCGTTTTTGTACATTGGCTGTTTTTAAGTAGAAACAATATGAATGTTTGTCAAAAAGAAAAATAGTCATCCAGCTAAATTGACCAAAGAATTTCCTGATTTCTCAGCCCAGATTTACAATATGTTTAGTGCAATTGAGTCATTAGTGCATGTGCTGGGTTTCTATGACAGCATAATGTTAAAGGTGTGTGTGTTTGTTCGTAGAGGGAGAATGTTCAGGCAGGTGGCCAGACACTCTCATTACCACGGCAACATCCCAGACAGCAGCCATTGCCACAGCAACAGTGGCTTTGATCTTTAGGAGCCCTGTGAGCACAACCTTTAACCCAGCAGCAAATACACACAAGTTGGGTTTCCATGTTTTATGGGGACTTTCCATAGGCGTAATGGTTTTTGTACAAACTGTATTTTCTGTCTCCTAACCCTACCCCTACCCCTAAATCTACTTCTCACACAAAACTTTCTGCTATTTTAGATTTTCAAAAAGATTCTATATTATTTATTAGCTTGTTTCCTCATGAGGACCTAAAAATGTCTTGCTGGCAATATATATAATCCAAGTAGTGTCAGAGTGCAGTATGTTTCTTTACCAGTATTAGTTTTGTGGTTAGATATTGAATAGTTGAATGTCACTGACCGAATTATGATGATTAATACAAGCGAGGAAATTTAATCTCTTTATCAGCAGGTGTTCACACACACACACACACACACACACAAACACACACACACACAGTGTGTTTTGAGAAGTGCATAACTGTGGACAAGTGAAGCATATAAGTATAAACAGTGTTGGAGTTTATATTTCAGGTCTTTCAGATCTAATCAGCATGTCATATCAGATTTCATCCCGTGAAAACAGAGTCTTACAAATCTATTACACATAAACATTAATACACCATATGCCACTGATGGCCCTCAGTCATACTGTGGTTTATGATCATTTTCAGAATCTCTTCTCTTCTCTTCTCTTCTCTTCTCTTCTCTTCTCTTCTCTTCTCTTCTCTTCTCTTCTCTTCTCTTCTCTTCTCTTCTCTTCTCTTCTTCTACTTAATCAGTCAATTTTTTATTGAGCTGGTTTTTGTACATATCATGGCAATTCGTAAATGAAATGTCCAATGAGTGGTGTTAAATCAGTATGTTTCAAAATAACATACCACCTAAAATACACCCTTCCGTAAGCCTGTGTTAACACAAGTAAATGTGAGATAAAAATTCATTTGTTGAAGGAACTATGCAGTTTAAATGAGTCTTTGGGCTCTTTATTGTGACTTGTTTTTTACAGAACCCATTGCTTCGGTTTGAGGTGCAAAGTTGCACCAAGTGAGCTACTGAGCTAGGATATACGTTATAAAAGCCAATCTAGTTATGTGATGCAAATGTCAAAATGTGTTAGTTTACAAATCATGCACTATGTACTGTATGTATTTGTATGTATAGGTACATTTTTGGAGTTTTGCAAAAAATGTAGGCTTGTTTTTCCAATGTGCTTATGGTTGCATATAATCTCTTATTTAATTGCTCACATATTCCCTCATTAATTCACTTTACACTTTACACACTCTTTCGTTCACTGACTATTCTATTCTATTCTATTCTATTCTATTCTACTCTCAAGTTCCAATCAAGTATTCATGGTAATGATGTGGTAGAGCTCAATTAATGAAATGATAATAATTAAAATCCAGTAACTGCAGAATTAACCCATAATGATGATTAAGATCCGGATCATAGTGAGTCCACAAGAATTCAAATATAACCTTGTAGTAAATGAGCTTTATGGAAATTTGTTTGCAAATGTCCATTCATTCATTACTCACTCACTCACTCACTCACTCACTCTTGATGTGCTGAGCAGTGCACTGAGGTTATGTTGTTAGAACAGGTTGGGGAACTATTTTATCCTGGCTAAGGTTCCCTCAATTTCTCTCCTTTGTTCTGAACCCAGTGTCTCTCCAACAATAACAGCTTTAATAATAGGAGCGAAGGTTAAGACACTCAGATGAATATTTGAAGCGACTCAGATTTCACCTTCACCAGTAGAACTCACCACATGGATCCAGGGGGCTAATGTCTGAGAGAATGGGACTTTTCCAGCGGTGAAGAAAGAGCAATTTTGGTTTTGGAGTGATTGATGAAAACAGAAGAAAAAATACTCACGCACATATGCCAGGTCAATTAGTTATAGAGCCAAAATGGTTTTCTTTCTCTGTCGTTCTTGTGTTTTTTCTTCAAAGAAGCCTTGCTCACAGGTATCATACTGCTGAATACAAAGAGCTGCACAAACATATGGAAGGAAAAGGTCTTTTAAGGGAGGATGAATCCTTCTAGTTTTATTACAGTAAAACTCTTCCACAGGTCCATGTGGAAAATCTTTTTTAATGTTTTTCCCTAGAGAAACATGATCATTTCTGTGGGAAAACAAAGCTGTGAACTCCAAGAATGGACTGTGAATCTCAGCTCATTGTTCAGCAGATGTTTGCCGTGAATGACTGGAATAAGATGTTTAAAGCTGGTCATGTAGCCTTCAAAAGAAGTTAATAGTGGAAAAATGCTATCTTACACACCCTGAATGTCTAAAAAATGTCAAAATAACGAACACCTGAAACTCAGCCAGGTTGATAACCTCTTCAGTCTTCTCAATCAGACGCTCCGCTTAAGAGTCTGCCGCTCATCAAGGGTTCTTTGTCATCATCTGAGACATGGTTTGCACTGGACAGGGCCGATGAAAATAAGGAGTCACTCTGTTCTATCTTGAGACAATGAAAGCGCTGAGACAGGTTTAACAGGTCAGCTCTTAAACATGATGGATGGTGTGCCCATGCATAGCGAGCTATTCATTTGCCCAATGATGTTTTTTATTCATCCAGACTGCACCATCTACTCCGTCTTGCTGAGATTTTCACATAGCATTTTACGGCTAATTGAATGGTGACGCAGCAGCCACATGGGGATTTTACAAGTAAATTAAACTCAGTGTTCTTTAACAGAGACTCAATGTTGAAGGTCACAAGGCTATAAAGTTTGTGAGATGGCGTTGAGTGTGGATGTGTTGGCTGCTAACAGGCTTAAAAGGCTGAACCCCTTAGCAGACATGAAGCAGAAGAGCTGGTGCTGTCAAAATATATTACGGTGTAGCTTCATCTGCGTTTAGCATTATTGTGATGTCACAAGAGACTCTGCTGACTCTATGGAACAGTTTGGTACAGTTGGAATGGTGCACTGGAATGGTGGAAAATATAAATTAGGCTGATATTTAGTGGCTCATATTCAAACAGGTTCTGCAGTGGAAGCAAAACAGGAACATTAATAGTTTGGTAATAGTGTGCACTGCTAAATGGCTGTAATGAGATCATTGCCCATAATGACAGCTTGAATTAGCAGAGCTGTCTGTGAATAAGCTACGCACACTCCTGTCTTTTCCCTCCTGATGTGTGAAATGTTGACTCAGTCACTGCGGGCTCCATATATCAGCTGCGGCGTGTGTCTGTGTGTGTGTGTGTTCATAGTAGCAGCAGATCTGTGGAGGTGTCAGCTATGTGACTGACGGCAGAAGGTCTGGGAATCTTGGCCGCTTTAAACGGCCAAGAACCACCCAAGAGGATACATGATGACAGGTAAAGCAACCAGTCATGTTTCTTTTTGTGCCCATCATGCTTAGGGATGTGGAAATGTCGCCACAATAAACGACCTTATACTTTAGATTAGATCTGAGCTAGGGTGCTTAGTTAGGGACTCACAAGGGACCTCTTGAATTTGGAAGTAGGGGACACCTGCAAGTTCCACTTTAGCACAATCAAATACACTTCAGTATATCTTTAGTTGGACCTAGTGTATATCTTTAGTTGGACTTCAGCACTACTTCCACACAATTAAAGTGCATTAAAAACAAAATGGTAACACTTTACAATAAGGTGGCATTAATATGCATTAATTCATGCTTAACAAATGCACAGATAATCATGAGTTAATGTATAACTCATGAAGAACTAAACCATTTATTAATGATTACTGCATCAGCAACAAATGAACATTCTATATGATTCATGGATTAAGTAACCAATAAATTGTTATTAAGTATTAAATGTGTCATAAAGTATTAATTCCCTAATAACAGATTATATTAACTAATAGTGTAAATTCATATGTTAATTACCACAATGGGTTGAAGCATGCATTTCAACTTCCAGTTGTCTGTTTTAATTAATCATTAGCTAATGATTTGCAAAGGTATCATTATGTTGTGACTTTACTTGTTGAGGCACATGACTAACTAACTAATTCAAAATCTATAACCACAATGACATATTACTTAACAATTAATTAATAGTTCTGTGCCTCAACAAGTAAAGTCATAACATAAAGATACCTTTGCAAATCATTAGCTAGTGATTAATTAAAGCAGACAGCTGGAAGTTGAAAGGCATGGCTTTGACCCAATGTGGTAATTAACATATGAATTTACTTCATTAGTTAATATAATATGTTATTGGGGAATTAATACCTTATGACACATTTAACTAATGACAATTTATTGATTACTTAATCTGTGAATCATATAGAATGTTCAATTAGTTGCTGATGCAGTAATCGTTAATAAATGGTTTAGTTCATCATGAGTTGTAAATTAACTCATGATTATCTGTGCATTATTTAATGCATATTTCTGCACCCCTATTGTAAAGTGTTACCAACAAAATTGGTTGTTCCAGTTTAGCAGACTTTATGTATACTAGTTTAGTATACCAAAAGTACAGTTGCAGTGTATTTTTAGTAAATACATAAATATGTAAATGTATTTGTAGAATACTTAGCATGAAATAAATGTATTTCAAATACATTTTAGTATATTAAATTTTATTTTCCACTGGGGTAGATACACAAACAGACAAAAAAGTCCATAAAACAGTTTTGAATGTGGTGAGTTTTTTGAAAATTATGGGGTGTAGTACCTTTATACAGTACATACCATTGTATAGTCTGTAGTATATCCCTCACGGCTTTCCACCTTGGTGCTAGATGGCACTTGTGCAGATTCAGCTCATTGTTGCAACAATGGAAGGACCATATTAAGATTAGCTATAGATTTTCTAGGCTTTTTGATTTAGAGTTTATTTTTAAATTTAAATATAAAATTAATTTTTAAATATATACTTAATTAAAAATGTAAAATGTGACATTTTTATATTATTTGAGCTAAACTGGAATAAAGCCATATCGAAGCATGTAGTTTTGCATACTCTGTGGCCATTTTGTATGTGCGTGTGTTTTGTAGCCAGTATATTTGTGATTCACAAGCCCCAGGCTGACATGTCTTTGGAAAACTCACTTTTAGATGCAACATTATTGTTTTTGACTTGTCTTTTACTGAATGTGTGCTTGTTTGTATAACTCTGGCACATCTGTCATATACTATCATTGTATCTGTTGTATACTATCATTGTATCGCACTGGGCTTTTGTTAAGAATTTGTCATTTTATTGGAAGCACAGTGTCCTTGATCATACAGTAAGTGCAAAAATAAATAAAGTCTTAATTAGGAGCATATTACCAGTTACTGTCAAAAGAAGCAATGTTGTTCAATTTGCACTCTGGGATTAATTTAGCTCATAACGTTTACATGCCATTTGCACAATCATATCCGGATTTAATTCATGGTTTCAAGGAATCTCATTGCAAGAGAGAGAAGTACTGAAAAAAGAATATGATTGTAGTTAAAAGCTAGTACAAATCTGTTTCCTTCTTCACAGTCAGTGGATGACTCCTTCCAAATGCAAAATACACATTTTGAAGAGCTCAGTTTTCTTTGGCCTGCAATTACAGTGTCTTTTCCCAGGAGCCTTGGTAAGTGATTGCTATTACAGGACATGAGATGACTTTGGTGCCCTCACTAAATAAAAATAAATGGTTAAATAAATTAAAAAGTCTTGCTCTCAAGACCGATGCAAGACCAGGGATGTTCCCAGATGAAACTTTAGCCATCTGGAAAAAAAAGACCTATCAAAACCCAACAATAAAATAAATTTATAACACTTCACTTAACATGCTGTTTAATTTAAGAGTTGGTGCAAGTGGTAAAATGCACTGTAACACACACTCTCTCTCTCTTTCTGTCACTGGCTTGCTAACTTTGTGGTCTGCCACATTGTCTGGAGTCATTTGTGTTTGAGGTTTAGAAGCTGTGATGTGGTGTGTGTGACTGCATGTGTGTATGATGTGGTTATAGAATATACTCTTTAAAGCAAACTGTATCAAGCCAATGATAAACAGAATCTGTGCTGCCTTTATGCCTCATAACACTCTGAGAGGCCGAAAACAGCGTGCCTGACTTTTGGCTTTTGTTAGCGTACATGTATATGACTATGTGTGTGTGCGCTTCAGTCTGTCTGTAAGTATTTGAAGTTGAAAGCACTAACAGTTCACTGCTGGCATTTCAAAGTTGGAATACCAAATATGATGTGTGTGTGTACGCTGAGTTTTGTCGTGGTTTCACAATCATCCATATATTCATACATCATAGAACACATGGCCTGTGATCGCAATGGGTGTTCCCCGACAGAATGTGTAATGGTATGTGTGCTCGCATGTGCAGATTGACTAAGTGCTTCTGATGACTAAGGGAGTTTTGTTGTGAGTGTGTATGTGTGTGTCTATGAAAGAAAGATGAAAACAAAAGGCGAACGACATTATCGGATTTCAGGAAAAAGCACCTGATTTCTATTCTCCACACATTCCTGCCTTTTGGTTGAGTCTCTGGCAAACCCCTCTCTTCTCCTCCTTTGCTACCTCTCTCTCTCTCTCACTCTATCTCTCTCACTCACTTTCTGGAGTGGCAGTAATTGATTCAGCTTTGTGATGAAGGGTTGAGAGAGGAAGAGAGAGAGAGCCCCTCTACTTCTCCTTTGATTTTTAATTCCCCTTTTCTCTTCTCCTCTTTGATTATCGTTTTTATTCTTTGCGCGTTGCAGTCTGTGACAGTCTGAATTGATATTCAAAGCAGATTAAAGGTTTCTTTGCACATGTGTCTGCGTATGTTTCTATGTTTAGTTTACATGCATGTTTTTCATGTTATACTTATCTACGATACAATAGTATTACATTTTAAACAATGATAAAAACCTAAATAATAGGACACAGAAACACAAAGGAGAGAGTAAACAACAGTGCAAATAAAGTGTAGTTGAGGAAGACCACAGAACTGAAATATATAAAAGTATAGTTTCCCAAAAAGTATTTGGACAGTTATTGCACACTTAAAAATTTATTTCATAGATAACAACATATCAAACCGAGTAACATCTGAAATCTGATGATGGCGGATCTTTTCTTAGAATTAGCCATTTTTGCAATCACTTTTGACCTGGAGCTGATTGCAACAGCTATGTAATAGACTTATGTTAGTAGTAATATCAATAACCATATCTTATTGGCCTACATTCCTGTGTTTGTCACATTGTATTACATAAATACATGCAATATTTTCCCTTTCACTGTATAAATACTTCTGACTACACTTTAGGTGTAGTTCCTAAATATAACAACAACAATACTACTACTACTACTACTACTACTACTACTGCTACGACTACTAATTGTTATTATTGTTATTAACAACAAAATATTATAAAATATTAGTTAATTATTAGATTAATATTTATTAGTGGATGTATGAAGTCATTTCCCTTTAAGTTCATGCTGCTTTTAAAATACTTTTTGAGGCCACATTTTAAGTCCTACAGAACCCACATTTTAATAAAAAAAAAGTTATAAATGTATATTATTACACATAATTTACATAATATTATTTAATTTACATAATAAATAATCTTTACTTTCAGTTTGCTTATGTATCAGTAATATAATATTACTTTAAAGAGGAACAGCACAACATTTCTTAAAGCATGATTTATTTGTGCCCTTTAACCTTTGCAGCACTCAGAAAATGCCTGTTCATGTGGGAGGTCTTGTGTTAATCTGAAGGGCAATGTGATATATTACATGTATGCTTTATGTATATTAATTGTACAATAGAGTACAGCTTTGACCCATGTGAGTCATCCTCTTAATATTGAACATTTTCACCTGAACACTTTGAAACCACTTTAAAGTCCACACAGCAGTCAAGTACTCTTAGGATGTTTGTATTTATGAGTTTGGACATTGTAATTATGGCTTCAGGTGCATTCAAGTCACTTTGGTTGGAAAAAGTACTAAAATACCTTTTCTACAAAAAATAAATAAATAAATAAATAAATAAATAAATAAATAAATAAATAAATAAAAATAAAAATAAAAAATAAAATAAAATAAAAAAATAAAAAATAAATTCTACAAAATACTGGATAAAAAAATGCGTATCAGATTTGTCTTTCCCTTTTTTATATTTTTATTCATTTTATGAAGGTGCTGTTAATTAAGAAATTAATTTTAAAAAGATTTAAATAAATATTTAAATAAAAATGAATTAATTTAAACTAATTTACAATCAATATTGTGCACCCTATATTTTCTCACTGACATGAAAAATCCTCAATTTGGAAACATGGATTTAAAGAAAGTTCTGACTTGTAACTATAAGACTGTGGTGGTGGTGTTCATGTTCATTCAACTCATAAATATGATCTTTCCAACATGACTTAAATCCACTATTATTATCCACTTATTATATTCCTCCTTTGTTTCGGTAAATACTTTCTCCTATCCCAGCTTAACAGATATATTAAGAATGTTTTTGTGTTATGTCATGGTTGTCTGACACCTGTGAGATGTAATAATTGTTTGTTTTCTGATACAGTCTTTACAGGCTCTGGTGACATTTCCAGTTTGGTGGGCATGTGTGTGTGTGTATGTGTGTGTGTGTGTGTGTGTGTGTGTGTGTGAGCATTGTGAAGACACTGATGGTTTGTGATAATTCTGTCAAATAGATTCACCAGGCCACACGTCTGTCTGTTAATGTGTGAAAACCAGTGAGACATTCACATTTACAAACCAAACACACATACTGAGTGAGCGCTGATTATTGCTGTCATTAACAGCTGGTTTGAATCCTTACACTCAAAACAAACAACCTAGGGGTAGGAACAGTTGCCAACGGTTACCATGTAGCACAAAAGCATTTCTTGCAGAGTGATATTTCTCTAGCATTATTCCCTTATTTCTTGTTGTTTTTCCTTCTTCTTAGTAAATACCAGCCACAGAGGAGGTTTGAAGGGGTTTGTATGTGTAATGTAGCAGAGCAGAAGTGATGTACACAGACGGGATGTGTCTTGAGGTGAACAGAAATGTGTGGATCACCTTTAGGCTCTGTCATTTATAGCAAAGGACAGTGTGACCAGCAGAAGACTGGGATGAGGAATTGGAGCTGTATGTCAGTATGTGTTGAGGTTGTGGTACGGAAGTCAAGCCAGGTCAAGAGAAGATTCATTGTCATTCTTTTCATCACAGACTAAGCGTACAAAAATCTGAACCATAGTTTCTGTGGAACCAAAGCAAGACTGTAATCAGAGAAATGTCAATGGTTGTCCTTTTCCATCCTAGTAAACACAAACAGCAATTATATTGGGATTTTGGAGGTATGGGAAAGCAAAATAGAGCAAAATGAGATGTGACCACCCATTCACTTGTGCAAATAAGATTTTAAATAAAATTAAACTTTAAATAAAATTGCTACTGCATAGGCCTGTAAGAGATTTCTAGCATACATACATGATTGTGTAGACATTTATTTATTTATTCCACATGAACAAATTTAGACACAAACAATTGTTTACAAATACTATGAGGTTCACGGAATTTCATCAAATTGATGTTGATTTTATTGTAATCATTTAAAAAAAATACATTTTCAAATAAATTTGCATTTTCAAAAAAGAAATAAATTCAAATATATAATATATTAAAAATAAATATTTAGAATATATTTTAAATTGTTACAATTAACAAATATTCATGGATTTTTTTATGTTTCATAGAATTTCATCAAATTTATTGTATTGTAATTGTTTTGTTGGTTATATTTTCAAATAATTTAAATTCAAATAGTTTTTTAAACAACATACAGTTAACAAATATCTAACAAATATACACATCGTTTACACATTTACCTGATTTGACATGAGGTTTCACACACAAATCAGTAAATCTGAAACTAACAATGTTTTAAAAAGATCTGTGGTGTTTTAACTATTTATTACTTCATTTTTATACATTTCATACAAAAGGTTTGATGATAGCGAGTGTCCTGTTTATGGTGTTGTGTCTGATTAATGAACTCATCTGCAGTGGAAAATTAGTATGGCTTCTAGGTCCTGAGAAGACTTAGCTCTGAAGTTGTTCATATGTACAAGGATTTACATTTTATAAACTTTCAATGTGACGATAAGTATTAGTGTCTTTACAAATGTTACGTATGAATACCTACCAACACTAATAAGATCATCCTGATCTCACCATCCTCATCTAGGGACTAGAGGTTTTTTTTTTTTTTTTTTTTTTTTTTAAGGAGCAGAGCAAAGCTGAGGGAGATGGAATGTATGTTTTGGATTTAACAATGTAATGGAATGGATTGACCAATAAACTGCCAGTAATTGTTTTTGTTTTGTTTAGTTTTTACAATTTAAGTTGGCTGGATGCCATTTCAGTTTGTTCTAGCCCAGTGTAACACCTAGATGCAAAGAGTAAAAAAAAAAAAATCAGAAAAGAGCAAGTCTGAACCATTTGCTTCAGGCAGACTCCAGGGTGCAGAAAAAGAATATAAAAGGATTTTGTGGAACAAAAATGACAGAACAAGATGATAGATAGATAAGTTCCTCTATCTAAGTTCTGATTGGACCCAGAGAAAAATTGGAAACACAAAAGAAAAACTTACAGGTTTATTATTCGGTCGACATCAACTGTCATAAAACTCAACACTGTCATTTTCAGTGAAAGCTGACATCATCCATTACGTCAACTGTATGAACAGGCTTCTCTGATCTAGTGCTACAGGTCTGACCGGGTCTTAGAGTGCTTAGAGCTACCATTGCCATATAAAATATGGAATGAATCAGGGCATAAATAATGTATGTTAAGGTCCTAAAGTGAGCATGAACGTGTGGTAGTGTAACATGGATTTATGGCCCAACTGTGTGTTCATTCTGATCGGCCTACAGTCGAAGGTCAAAGATCATCATCTGGTGTATGTTACACTATGTCCACTGGTTAGAGGTGAGAATAGCATCTTTTCATGGCAACCTAATAATCTTGTCATTTGTCAGACACTATTTCTACAGATTTACTTTCCTCCCATGAACCTATTTTTAATTTAATTTATTTATTTGAAGCCCATTGTAATTGATGTGTTTTTGGCACGAACAAGGAGGTAGAACTCAAATCTACAGCCTTATTTAAGCAAATACTTCCTCCCATACAGTACAACAGGACATTGCTATTACAGATATATCGCTGTGTTTATTTCTCCAGTGCTCACAGACAGAGAAAAATGCTCACACATCTGGTCCAAAGGAAAGCAGCCAGGTTGCGTGTTTGTGTATGTTTGACATGGGTTACTCTTCCATCTGCACTGTTTTGTCTTAGCTTTGATTGTCTTTCTCTATGTGCCAATTCTGACATGTCTTTCTCTCTTTTCACAGTGCTTTCTCTGGTTTTCTGGGTGTCACCTTGCTCCAGGGCTGTAGGGGGTAGCGATGGCGCGCTAGCCCAGATCAAAGCCTCCTGGCTGGGTCGGTGCTCTCCCTGTCCCCTCTCCGAGCTCTGGAGGTGCTGGAACTCACAGCTGGTGCTGACTTAAGGCTACCGATGTCTGCCGCAATCGGCACTGTCAACTGCAATCAGGGACAGAGTGATGAACATAGTAAACACAGACACACACAGACTTTTTATATTACCATCTTATATAGATGTCATGGTTTTCATACTAAAATAATAATATTTACTATGCCCTACCTCTAAACCTAACTCTCAAAGAAAACTGTTGAAATTATTAGATTTGACATGATTTGGCAGATTTATATGAGCCTCGCAAATGTGAGGTCAACTTCAGAAGTAGGTTTTCAACATGTTTTACTTCATTTATGAGGACATTTTGCACAAAAAAAAGAAAGAAGAAAAAAGTCAAATCTGTTCATACACGCTCATATTCATTGCAATTTTCTAACATTTGCTATCTTGATTATTTGCTTTCCCTTCTTCTTTGTTGATTTAAATCTGATGTGTATTTGCGATCACATAGTTTGTGATCAGTTGGCTGTTGCAGATCATTTTGGGTCACTCTGTATTTCTTCGCCACTCACATTCTGATAACAATCTTTGTCCTTTGGAGAGGTCGGATGGTGAGCTGTGTCTCTATTTAACATTCCTGTGGGAAGGGAAAGTGCAGAACAAAGATTCTGGAGGTTTAACCTCAAATATCTGATGAGACGGACAGCAGATTCAAATGAAAACACACCGACTTCCTTTCTCTTTTTCTCGCTGTGAAAGATGCAAACACTGCTTTGACACTGAGACTTTATTTGCCAGGAGCTACAAATACCTTGAGTGAGTGTGTGACCATACAAAAATACCTCTTGTTTAATGTCAAATACCTCCATGTCTTTTTTCTTCTTCCCTGGAGTATGTTATAGTGTTTAGACTTTTGTGGTGCTAGTTTGGATTTAAGAAAACTGATCAAACTGAGGTGGATTTCTCAGTGATGCACATAACACATTTACATGTACCGTGCTCGGTGTATAGGTGGTTTTAGTAAGTATAGGTGTCTTCCTCTTCTATCTTGCCTATTGAAAATGCAGCATATTTGTTTGTGTGAGTGTTAAGGAAACAGTTCACCCAAAAATGAAAATGTCATTATTTACTCACCCTCGTGTTGTTCCAAATGTGCGTAACGTTCCTTCTTCAGTGGAAAAAAAATAGAAATTTCAAAGAATGTACTGGTCAGTTTTTACAATGGGAACTGGAGATTTCAAGCTTTAAAAACACCATATAAGTCTGTGTTTTGTATTCCAAGTAATCTGAAGCCATACGATAGCTTTGTGTGAGGAACAAACTGGATTTTTTTTTCTGAAAATCTTGACAGCTGTCTAGCTATTCTTGGCGCGTTTATCATGCCCAGTTCATGAACAAGTTGTTTTCAGTTGAATCTTTTCAATGAAATGTTTGATCTGGTTCACAGAACAGTTCATTCACGAATTGAATTGATCTAATTCAAGATAAACTCACTGACTCTTTGATCCAGCAGCAGTTAAAGCAGTTAAAATCTCACTGGAGAGAAAAATTATCAGTAGATGATGTAACAGTTCATTGAACAAATCTATTGTATGAATACTTCTGTGGTGATTTTGCATCCTTTTTAAGCTAGAAAGCTCCAATCACTATTCATTGTGATTTAATGGAATAAAATAGGCTAACAATTATCAAAATATCTCTTTTTGAAAAAACAAAAAAGAAGAAGGTACGTGATGAGTAAAAGATGGCAGAATTTTCAGTTTTTTGTTATTTTTTGGTGTCTCTTTAAATTGGGCTACAACTTGTACTATAACACCTCTGATGCAAAATCAAAGCCCCAAGTAACTTGCTACAAAGAAGAGCAAAATTGAGCAGTTTGTAGTTTTCTTTCTCTCCAATAAAGTGACTTTCACTATTCCCAAATCAATAAGTATCAGCATTTTTGACCAAACTAAGTGTCTTTTGGTGTTTCTGTGCCATTTTGGAGGAATGTCCCAATATAGCAGCATAAACAATCAGTAATATAGCACCAAAACTGTTCCATGTATTATGTATTTCAGCAAAATTAACTGTGTTATTTATTTAATGAAGTACGAGTGACCCCCTGCTGGCGTTATGTTGCATCATTCACCTTTCATTTTGAGACCACGTCCTTCTGCCATCAAAGAAACTCTTCTCATGTGGGAGAAACAGATATTTTACAGCACGTCCAAAACAACCAAATACACTGAAAACGCCTGATCAACATAGCCTGCAGAGAACCAGAGCAATCATGTAGTGATGATTTTCACCAGCAGAGCTACACTGATTACTTGGTCTTGCGCCGCTGCTTTATCAATGAAGAATTTACGATGAGACATGAGAAAGCATAATCAAGTTATCATCAAATATCAAAAGAGTCAAAGTTATGGAGTTCAAGGTACTAACTACTCATGTTAAATCAAAGTAATACTATTTGTATGAACAGCGATATGAGCAAATAAAAATAATATTCATCTAAACAATTACACTTGCAACTATTACATTTGCAGAAAGGACATTTGTACTCAAAAAGAGCCTAAAATGTTATCTTATTAGGGATGGTGAAGGTCCATTTCCAAAAGCAAAGACATAAAAAGTTCTTTTAAAAGTTTTAATTACTGGTTGTAATGACTGTATGCAGCTTGTGAAAATTAAAATACTAATAATTAGAAAATATTAAAAATGGTTAATACATTATTATTTGTCATATGTTTTGATATTTGTTATATTTTTGTAGTGTTGAGATTTGTCTTAATGTAATACTGTTTTGATCATTTTGCTATTTGCAATGGTTAGTATTTACTATTTTTCATAGTGGACTGTTTTTCCATAGAGTTTTGGTAAATTTTATTAAAACCAGTTAGGGTCAGTTTGACCTGCAAAAACTATTGTAATTGCAATATTGCAATATTGTATGACTTTGTGTCCCTGCCAGTATATTTGTTACCACCCTGAATTCCCTCACCCCCACCCCACCCCCAAGGGCCCTGATATAGTACATATTGAATGCTGAAGGAAATGTTACGTTAACACATTTATTTTGAATATGACAGATTAAGGAAGGAGAAAGGTGTGAAGTAAAGAAAAAGACATGCGAGGAGAAAATATATAAGGAAAAGCACGTTTAGAAGAGAGTAAGATGATTGTTGCCGATATTCTGACAAAGAGCAGGCAGAGGAGGGACCTGAATGGCAAGAAATGGAAATGCCATTTTAATATGATGAGAGAATTTCCATTTCTTGGCCCAGGTCAGGATGATACAATGGTTCATTGCACCATTTGCAATTCTTCCTTTTCAGTTGTGGAGGGAGAATGACAATGGTAGAGCATCAGCAGAAAAAAAGCATAGAAACTAACTGATTGCCTGTGCTAATGTGCCCTCACATATGCTAGAACTAACTGTGAAGTCAATGTGAGTAACATGTTTGCTCCTTGGGCAACTTCTCTGACCTAGAACAGGTTGACTATGTGTTCCTGTCCATTCATGTGTCCAACCATGGACATGTGAAGCTGCTGCCAGTAATAGTCAGATATTGCAAGATATACAGTATGATGGCAGCATATCTGTGGAAACAAAACTGCTGCATCGAACTGAAAGGGGAAACAACAGAGGAAATTGCAGCTGAGGTCCTGGTGGTTATTTAAAAATTTCACATTGAAAACAAAGTGGTAGCATTCTCTGCAGACAACGCAAACACCAACCGAATAGGCTTGGTAGGGTCAATATCCATACAAAAATTAAAAAATGCTCTGCAGAGGGATGTTATTGGCTTAGGTTGCCCTGCCCTCATCATTCATAACACAACCAGAACAACTTTGGATACGATTCCTCTTGATGTCGAGTACCTGCTCACAGTTGTTTTTGGGATATTTTAATTTTTTTCACAGTCAGAGTTGAAAGACTAAAGAGATTTTGTGAGTTTGTTGGTCAGGAATACCATAACATAGTTGGTCACAGTAATGTTCATTGGCTGTCCATTATCCCTGCAATTGAAAGAGTGCTGCAAATGTATGAGCCATTAAAATCTTTTTTTCTTACAGAAGACAAATGCCCTGTGTACCTACAAACAATCTTTGAAGATCCGCTGACTGAAATTTGGCTGGCCTTTGTACATGGTAACTTAACTGTATTCCATGAAACAATTAAGATGCTTGAAGGACAGGACCGTTGTGCTGTTGAGTCTGCTGCAGTTCTAAGGAACTTTGAGTCAAAACTGACAGCAAGATGTGATGAAAACTTCATTCCTGTATTGATGAGATGACCACTCAGAGAGCTTATGGACAGTGTAGCCATTTCTAAAGAGTCTTTTCTGGAACCATCTAAATCATTCTTCACAACTGCAGTGATATACATACAAGCATGTTACAAGCACACAGACGATCTCAAAGACCTGCAATGTCTCCTTTTGAAAAAGCAAATTCAACGTGAAGAAATTCAGAAGGCAGCAGCCACACTGCAGGAGAAAAGCCTAATGTTATCATCAATGAAGATGCGCTGTTTGATGAGGTCACTAGCCTGCAAGAGTTTTTAAAGGGGGAATCATTTGAAAAATGAAAAAATAAAAAATAAAATTAAACACCACTTTGTCAGAGATGGAACAAAGTGTTCACCGTCTTTCAAGACAATGACATCCAGCACACTAACCTCTCTAAATTATCATCAATTATCGTGTGTTTGCCAGGAAGTAATGCACCAGTTCTCTCAGATGAATGATGCCTGGACAGTATCAAGAAATAGGTTCACTGTCTCTACTATCAAATCCATGCTTATTGTGAGAACAACCTCTCCTGCCAGAAGTTCATGGAGAAGCTGGCCAAAGACAGAGCAATCCTCAGGAAAATACATTCATCTGAGAAATATGAGGACTAGTTTCCTTACTACATTTAGTAGGTTCACTGATGTGAACTGATCACAACATGATACCAAGCATTTTGTTTTGTGTAAAAGTGTTTACATTTTACATTGTTCCTTGTATTCCGCATTTACAATGCTATGAAATCATCTGAAGTAGTAATTTTGGTGCCACTTGATGTCATCTGTGCATTGTTGAAAAAAAATTAGAATTGCAGTAATTCAGTTCAATTAATTGAATTAGAAACCCACAACAATAAAAAGTCAAAAGTATAAAAATGTTTTGTCTCTGTTTTTTAATATTAACAAGTGAGATTTCAATAATATTTTGACCACTGAACTAGTTTACTGTTGTTGTCAGGAACTATTTTTTTAGTTGAAGGATAGTATTTAAAAGTGCCATAGAATGCATTGATAGAATAATTTTAATTGTTCTCTGATATCTACATAGAAGGTATGTGGCTTAGGTAAGGGCAAAAATTCTCCAGAAATGGTTTTACATGTGCATTTACAACCCTAAGATTTGTCCCTAGAATGAAATGGTCTGTTATTGGCTTATTTGGAAGACTCATGAATAATAATGTTGAGCTCAGCTCTGATTGGCTGTTTCACAGTGTGGCTCAATGTTGAGCTCAGCTCTGATTGGCTGTTTTACGTGGCTCATTTCAGTAGCTAACAGCAGGAAGGAAACCTCAGGGAAAATATATATTTCAATACTTTCTCTCACAGTTATATCGTTGGGTACTTATACTGTATATAAAATGCGGGCATCAGGGAGCCGCTATTAATATGCTGGACATTGAAACTGCTTTCAAATGCATGATCGCTTTTTACTTTCGCTTTCGCTTTCGAGATTTGCGATCACACAAACTCTGTTTATACTATGGAGCGGCAGTACTTACCACACATTTTACAAGATCAGATTCTTGTCAGTGGTGCTCAGGATCTGTAAATCATTAGCCATCGTCCTCAGTCATCTCTCCTTACTCTGTTTATGTGGTAAGTGAAATCTTATGTACTGTAATGTAACAGGCTACCGCTAGCAAGGAGCTAACCATGTCCCTTTAGTGGCTCGCGTTATTTTATTAGAACACGTTATTTTCTTTCTGTGCCTTTCTGAATACAGACACCAACCCATCCCTGCACTTCACATCCCCTGCACAGCCTGGAACATAACATTTATTTCCATGATCTGCCATTTTCGCTGTTGTCCTCGCTTGCTTCTTCACAATACCTGCAGAACTTCTGATGGTTCGGATGTGTAGGTTCGGCTGGCCTAGAACATGGGCAGGTATATGCAAATGTTGAGGGCGTAACTATTAGTGATCCTGACTGTTACGTCACAGTCGGTGTTATGTTCTGATTTGCCTATTTTTCAGTGGCCTTTTGCATTCACGGGATTTACATAAGAAAGAGGAAACAATGGTGTTTGAGGCTCACGGTAGGTCATTTCCATGTACAGAACTCTTATTATTCAACTATGCCAAGGTAAATATAGTTTTCCATTCTATGGCACCTTTAATGAAACAAGGTAACATATCAATACATACATTTTTGGTTTTAATTTTTTTATTGTGAGGCAACCGTTTTATAAAAGCAATAAAGTACTAAAGACATGCTATATTGTGAATAAGTCACGGACACCCTTCAGCTGTGACTTATTCACAATACAGTATGGCCTCTCGCACCTTGCTTACTTATTGTTTATCATATTTATATTATCTAAATAGCATAAATACACCCTGATGAACATAATAAAGCTTTAACATAAAATACACTTCTGGGCATACCCTCTTGTTGTTTTCTAATATTAATATAAATATAAATAACATAAAATAACTTTATAACTTCAAAACTCCATTACTTTAATGCCATTTCACCCTAAAATTACATAATTTGTCATGAGAAACATTTTTCATGATCTAATTGGCTGGATTTTGCTTTAGAGTTACTGTCACTGTAAATATGTAGTGTTTTTTGCAGTGTGTATTTGTACGGGTCTGTGTGGGTTTGTGGAATGGGTGGACCTCATTAGAAATACTTAATAAAGCCTGCAGTCTTAGTATCACACTGTGAAGCTCATTAAAACTCAGAAACTAAATCCAGCTGCCCTGCAATATGTATGCACACACACACACACACACACACCATAGAACATAAGTTGGAACTTACTGTAGCTCTCTGCTGTTAAACTGTTCACAGTTACAATCATTAGCACATAAGAGTAACAACATATTCTTATAGCAGACTATGACTTAAGATTCACACACAGACCTGAACCATATAACCGTTATATGTGCTACATGCTAGTCTCTTGTTCTTGTCAGTTCCAATGTGGGTTACATGTGTAACCCATCAATATGTCTGTCCTAATATTCATTCATAAATGGTGTCCACCCTCCATCCCCTCCTTCTTCTTCTTGTTTCCTTTCCACTTTCTCGTCCACTCAGGCATGCTAAATGAATACATTGTCTTTGTAACAGTTCATTGAGGAACATGACTGTTCACCATACAAACAAACCTGCTCCACTAATCAGTGCTCTAATGAGAAGGGCTGTGTGCTTGTGAATGAGCAGTTGGATTTCTATCAGACAACCCCCATCATGACATACAACACCATATAGCAAACTCTACTAACTCTATGCTTTCTTGCTTCATCTTAACTATTAAATGAATGTTAAGTACAAGTTTAGTTCAATCTACAGCATTTATATGTAATGCTGATTACTGCAAGGCACCTCACAATTGAAGTGAATGTGTCTAATTTGTAAATGTATACAAATATCTAAGTAGCAGGCTATAGCCACAAGATGTCAAAATGTAATGTTAACATGATTTTATTTTGAAAAATTAAAATTTTGTTAATTATTTCAACAGCTTTAGAGCTCAAATAATTCACATTATAAAAAATGATCAGCTTCACATTTCTGCTTTTAAATCCTCAGAATGGCCCTATTCACTTGTGTAAGTGTCTTGTTGTAAACTCAGTTATTGCTTTTGTTTTGTTAGTTTTAAAGGAAACAGGGAAAGTAGAATTTATTTATTTTCTTTGTGGTAATCAATATTATGACATAAATACTGTTACTTACTGACAATACAATGTTCACTGGTTATCAGCACCTTGGTTGTTAAGGCATGTTGTAGCTTTAAAAATAGTCCCTTCCTAAAATTATATAAACCTTTTTTTTTTTTAGTTTGGTCGGTCCAAGTTTATTTTAAGGGTCCAGTTCTCACTATTAACAAGCCAATAGCTGTCTTTTGCCTCAATAAACTAATTTGCTGTTTATTGATAGTAAGGTAGTTATTAAGTTCAGGTATTGGGTAGGATTGGGTAGTGATGTAGAATATGGTCTTGCAGAAAATGTGTTTTAGGAGTCAGTTTTCATGTTATGTTACGTTACAATTAGTGCCACTAAATTAGTTCTAAGCATTTTCTCACATTGCAGGAATCTTAGTATTAAAAAATGACAATAGACAAAAATTCTTTGGGAGCTTGGAAATCTTTAATTGTTATCTTATCTCTCATTTTGTCTGTGTCGTTCGCCCTCTCTCCTAACCTCCTTTGACAGGCTATGACTGAAAATGTTTTTGAAATGTCACTCCAATCAAGGTTTGGCTCGATGAGTCAGTCTCAAATTGAGTTATTAATTTATCTTCCCCTGCAGTTATAAACTGCAGATCACAACAACATAAACACTCTCAAATGTCAGCAAATAAACCATTAAAACATCTGTCAAGAGAAGCACGTCTGAGAGGTTTCCTGTCTCTATTCTGTGTGGAATTATCACCCTCATCATTTTTATTTCCTGTGATATATTGAAATATCACATGGTCGATGGTGACTTTTACTTCAGAATTTAATCAAAGAGTTGCCCATGGATTCAGGCTACAATACATAATTATCCTACTGGGGAATACATGTTGATTTTCATATTTAGCTTGCCATATTACTTTATTGTTCTCCATATTCTCTGTCTCTGCCTTCGATACCATGACTGAGGTGCCCTTGAGCAAGGCACCGAACCCCCAATTGCTCCCCGGGCGCTGGAGCAATGGCTGCCCACTGCTCCGGGTGTGTGTTCACTGTGTGTGTGTTTGTTCACTACTCACTGCTGTGTGTGTGCACTTGGATGGGTTAAATGCAGAGCACCAATTTCGAGTATGGGTCACCATACTTGACAATACGTCACGACTTTCACTTTCATATTCTGTGCCCAGGTTCAATAAGGTGCATTTTTTTAAATAATATAATTTCTATAAAAAAAAAAAAAATTAAAAAAAAACATATCTCGTATGTGCAAAATGGCTAAACCTAAAAAACTAACAGTCATTAAGTTCTTAGTAGAGGGAAAGAAAAAAAAAAGGTGTTAAAAACAGCCCAGTAGGTGGCAATCTGCATTAAGTGAATTGGCATTTAAACAATGTAGTAAGATGTGGTATAGCTCACATTTCACTGTTCCCATGCATGGTGACTAATGAATTTGGCACTTGGCTGTAAATGTATTTCTCTTAAGGACAACTTTTCTAGAAATGATAAACCAAAGTAAGTAATGTTTTGTTTAATCAACTCAGAGCTTTAGGTTAATGTCACTGTAAGCGTGCATGGCCATTTCTAACTTTAACGTCCAAGGCTTCCAGTGTCAGCAGCTTCCAGAGTATTTTAGCTGTACTAAAAACAGCCCATTGTTCTGTTTTGTTACACACATAATATAATTTTAATTTAGTAGTGTAATCATAAACAGATGCGTCTGCAAACTCTGCCGATGCTGAGGTGTGCATTCTGAATGGCAATGAAGCAACTCATCTGATGCTTCAGATGGCAATGATAACATGAAGGCATATTCTCAATTCTAAGAATGCAACTTGCTTTCTTGTGGAGACTGGTCTTGCCAGGCTGCCTTGAAAGAATGAACTCACAAGGACATGAAGACTTCAAGCGCATCTTTGTGAGAATTGAGATGTGCTGTGATCTTGTTGCTCAACTGACCATCCCCTGTTTCTAATGGTTCAATTCTCTCAAGTATGCATTCGATGCATCCTTGAGATCAAGAACACATCCGGGTACTTTCATGCGTCCTCTGTACTTGTTTCTGAACATTGGAATTGAAATTTGACGATGATGATGATGACGTAGTACAAGAATACAAAGATGCAAGATCGCATATAATGCATATTGAGAAACGATTGAAGAATATGTAACCTACATCCGGATTACTAGCCTACTACTGCACATTCATACTATATATGCAGAACATATTTTTTTTTGTGGTCAAAAGTAAGTACTTATTCAAAAGAGGTACCTACTCAAAGAATATTCAGTTTTGGGCACAGCCAATGTTTTGGATCACATGTGGACAATGTTAAATAAGGAGCGATTTCAGGTGGCTAATAGCATGCACATTTTGAGCTGAAATACAGTGTGAAAAGGTATGAACTATTTAGTAAATTCAGCCTATTGTTTTAAATGTTGAAGTTGCCATCAGTCCAGTTAAATGCCTTTTTATACATATCCTAAAACATACCGTCTGTTTGGTTTGAACCCATTGGACTGGTCTCTTGTTGTTTTGTTGCTTGCACTCAGTCCCTCCTCTAACACCTCCATTTGTGAAACACCCACAAGCTTTGAAACTTGTCATGAGTTTTGATTTGGTGGGGTTGTATTGGTATAAGTGTTTCACTCTAAGGCTTTTGGATGGCTTTTGTATTGTTCTTTTGGAAAAGCCCAGCATGACATCAGCATGGTGTGGTTCAGATTGACTTTGCCATAAGAGTCAATTAGAGACTCTCCCACATGTACTTTGTGTTAGTGCATTTGATCAGAAGAAGGTCTGGAAATGATTGTTGTTGTGTGGCTTTTGTTTCAAAGAGACTTTTGATTTTGGAGCATTTTAACCGTCCACCCCCCTAAAGTTCAAACGCTATGGCTCTGTTTCACTCTTTCTTTTTCAATCTTTCTCTCCCTGTCTCTCCAGGCCACAGATACTTTTGTGTAAGTATGTATAAATTTTGCTTGATATGTCTAGTGAGCTACACCTTGATGATGTACAAAACATTGGCATAATACATTGTTGTTTCCATTCTTTTCCCTATCTATGTCTTTTGCTTTTATGTCAGGCTCTGTGTATTTTATCCTAAAGCAAGCAACTTCAACAGCTTTTAATAATGTAATAATTCACTCCAAAATGAAACTTCTGTCACTATCATGTTGTTCCAAACCCATAGGAATCATTAAGCAACTCTTGCCATACAACGTTCATTGTGACCAAGGTGCTGCCAAGTTCCCAAAAGAATACTGTAAATGTCATCCATAAAACTCCATATTCCTAGTCTTCTGTATCCAAATAAGGATTTTGTATTTCGAACAGATTAATATTTCAGTCATTATTCATTTATAATCTTCCCTTGGTCAAAGATTGTGTCCAGATTCCAAATTCTGGTCACAAAGTATAGCTTCAGGAGAGGCTAAATTCTGTGAATAATAACTCAAATTTCGGGCTGTTCTAGTAATGAACTGAAATATATTTTTATACTGAACATATTAAAGTTTTCAGTTAGCCAAAAACTGAAAATAATACCTCTGAAGTAATTAAAGTAATTGAAATCTTTATGCTGTTCATAGTGCCATGTTCTCAGGTGATAAATTAAACCAGTTGTACTTCTTCAGCAACAAGCTGCCTTTCAATATTTCAGCCTAACAAATTTGACGTTATAGCACATTTTGGTCACAGTGAAATACTGTATGTTCACACTGCTGGTTGTAGCTTATCCATGTTGTTCACAAAATAGACACTGACACAGTCAAAACCTATCATCAGAGAAGCACTGATTAAACATAACAGTTTCAGTCAATGATTTTTGCCATCTAAAACTCTGATTCTGTTCAGTTGCTGAAAATATTGTCTATTTCTCACACAAAAGTAACATGTAACTACCGTAAGACTTGGGATAAATATAGAGCACAACTTTTATTGTGCTTTTGTTGGTGTTTTTATTGTTTTACCATACTGGTATGACATGAAGTTGAGTAAAGGACGAAATTCATTTTTTTGGGTGAACTATTCCTTTAAGGAATGCAAATATTAGCCCTCACATGGTCTTTGTGACCTTACATTTCCCACCTCTTTGGGTTTGCAACAATTTTCTATGTGACTCTTTTAGTAAATGGATATATTCATTGTTTTGATTTGAGCTCTCTGGAGTGCAATAATAGCCCTGATGATTACATGCTATGGACAGATTTGATTGGTGCTTAATTCAGATGGTGTTTAGGTTATGCCTAATCACTTACGGCCACTGCTGACAGGCCCAAACATCTCTCAGGCTCACATTCCACAAACCGCTCCCAAGAGTGGGCCTATTTAATCATTAGAAACCACATTATTAGCATTCTGAAGTTACAAAAACAGCTTTGGAGGCGGCATGAGCTCTTCCTAATATTTTGATGGAGAGAGAGAGCGTGTGTACTTATGACCGGCAGTTTATTTCAAGCAGACCGTTTAGACAGATATACAAACACACACACGCATAGCCTTACCATCACTCAGTGACCTGAATTGAAGAGGTAGACGTGTGCGTGTGTATGTATCTGGAATTTTTTATTGATTCATTCACGTAACCTTGAGTAAATAAGTAGGCCTATTCATGGCACAGTATTTCCCCATCTTGTTACTTTAAAGAGGTATTTACATCAATAATAACAATTCAAACAGCAATGATATGAAACTAGTTTTCAGCAGTTAATTAAATACACTTTCCTGCAACATAAATCAGAAGAGTTTGTGTTGTGTCTAGCAAAAACACGCAAGTACTGAATGATAGAAATTTGTTGTTCTTTGTCATTTGTGATGTTGGTTAGTCTCATGACGTTTTGCACTCTTGCTTTCATTCTAACACACACACACACACACACACACACACAAACAATGTGTGTGTGTGTGTGTGTGTGAGAGAGAGAGAGAGAGAGAGAGAGAGAGAGAGAGAGAGAGAGAGAGAGAAAGAGAGAGAGAGCGAGAGCGAGAGAGAGACAGAGCACCAGGGCCTTTAAATGAGACTCATATAGTTTGCTGGCTGCCCAAAGCACAATGGTCTCCATCATTACTCTTGTTCTCAAATATTTGCAAGTGTCTTATTGAGGAGATTATGTCTTGGACAGGCAAATGTCTGTATGTGTGTGTCTGTTGCCCCTCTTTGTAAAAGTCGGAACACTTCCTGTGGACTATGGGAAAATATCAAATCAAGGGAATGTTTTGTGGTGTATTTCAGCATTGTGTGGTCTTGTGTTTTGTGTTATCCTTAGTTTGCTTTTCAAAGTAAATATTCATATTTTGTGTGAATATGCATGTTTCTATGTATCATTTGTTAGTGTTGGACTTCAGAAATGAGGAGGCAAAGTCCCTTCTGGGCTTGATTTTTTTTTTTTTTTAACATTCCATTTCCATTTGCTATTTGATGTTTACACAGTTTCTGGATTAAAGTTATGTGGGACACTGTTTAACTTACACTATCAACAAGCAATCAAAACTAAATTATATATAATTTACTAAGTGGCCTCCAAAAGTTTGGAAGCACCGTAGGCAAAATATCAGCACAAAACTTAATTTTTTGATGACTTTGCATTGCTAAGGGACAAAACAAACTGTGAAAACATATTAGTGAATAAAACATTTATGAATACAGAAGGGATAGTCAGTATTCAAACTGTTTTCTGATTAGTAATTAAAGCTCTAAAGGTATGCTTTAAGCTTCAAAAAAGAAGTTTAATCTAGTAATCAGATATCACAGTTGCCAAAGACCCAGGTCTGACTGTGACTTGTACACAGTGTATTGATTTATGCTGATATTGTCCAAAACCCCACCTAGGGTGATTCCAAACTTATGTATAGGCCACTGTATATATAAATTTATATTACAACATAAATTTATTACAAGTAACCCACATCTCAGGTTTATGCATTATGTATGTTTTTAGACCATTAGTCAATAAATCGTGGGTAAACACAAACAGGTGTCATGAGGACTGAACCACGGAGGTCATGTGATGAGTGAATTCTGTACTTTGTAATTATTCTGTCCATTTCCACCAGTTATGGACCCACTGCATACATTTTTGTTTAGCAAAATAAAAGTGTGATTAACCAATCACAGCAAAGGCAATGTGCAAAAGAGATGTCTGCTTCTGATACTTTATTGTCACTGTTAAACAGTGTATCTGTCATTGTACACTACCGTTCAAAAATACAGTAATATTCATAAATATTATTACAGTTTAAAATGCAATTTATTCCTGTGATGGCAAAGCTGATTTTTCGGCATCATTACTCCAGTCTTCAGTGTCACATGATCCTTCAGAAATCATTCTAAGATGTTGATCTGGTGATTTCTTTCTTTTCTTTTTTTTTATCGATGTTGAAAACAGTTATGCTGAAAAATATTTTTGTGGAAACTGTGCTATTTTTTGAAAGTGAAAGTGAAGTGACATGTGGCCAAGTATGGTTACCCATACTCGGAATTTGTGCTCTGCGTTCAACCCATCCTAAGTGCACACACACACACACACACACCTTGAGCAGTGGGCAGCCATTTATGCTGCGGCGCCCGGGGAGCAGTTAGGGGTTCGGTGCCTTGCTCAAGGGCACCTCAGTCGTGGTATTGAAGGTGGAAGAGAGCTGTACATTCACTCCCCCCACCTACAATTCCTGCCCCCGACATTTTCGAACCCCGGTCTCCCGTGTGACAGGCGGGGATACTTACCACTATAATAACAAGGAGCTCCATCCATGATGAATATAAAGTTAAAAAGAGCAGCTTTTTATCAGTTTAATATCTTGTTAAACACAAATATTAATGTATTTTAAAAAATAAATAAATAAACCAATTTGTATAACTGGTTCAAATTTTGTTCAGATTTTTTAAATAAATAATGCAATTCCCTCTCCACTCCTCATTTCTTTCTTGCCTGTTCCTTTTTTTTCTTCCTCCTTATATCTCGTATTAAATGAGAATTAAGCTACGGGCGAATTTTAAGTGACACACTTTGTTATATGAATGTGTACATAGTTGTCATAAACTTAAACGATTAAACTTAATTCAGCTGTTGTTCCAGTCAGCAAAGCCCATGATGAAAGCATCATTGTAATTCTCACTGTTCATTATTCTCACTGTTGCTTTTCAGTATGTGTGTATTCCAGGCACATTTGTTCCACGCATGTGTGTGAAAGAGAAAGGGAGTGTGTAATTGATTGTAATTGAGGGATAAACCAAAACGAACTCTGGGCTTAAAATCTTAACCACACCCGTGATGTCATCTGAATGACATCAGTATTCCCAGACTAATGCAGCTTGCTCCTCAGTCTATGTGTGATTATTACACATACTGTAAATGTGTGTATGGTTTTAGGTCTTGTGTTTGGGTAAATTATGCATTGTCGCATTTTCAGGACAGCCCTTGTGCCACATTGTGCCTTGTGGCTCTTGTCTAATGTTTTTGTTTGCAGTTCCCATAGTACTGTTAAAAGCAGGCAGAATTTTCAGTTGTGCAGCTCAGATCTCTTATGACTTCTTACACAGTCTGTGTGGTGCTTTAATGTGTCAGGTGGATTTTCATAACTGCATAATTTTATGTTAATATTTCATATTAACAATGATTCTCCTGATTATTTTCTTTTGTATTCTGCTGTAACAATAAAAAAGACAACAAATACTGTGCATTTGTGGTCTGCTCTCCAGATTTAATTTACAGTATATCCCATGAATAATTTACTGCAACGCACAAAGAATCTCTCATTTTCCTCCCCAAATCTTCACGTCTCTTTTCAGGTTTGTTGTCACACGGATGCTTTAAAAAGTAATTATCTCCCATTTTCTCTCTAATCTCTATTAGCAGTGTTTACTATAATGTTTCCAAAGCAGGTGAATACAATACAAAAAAGTACATAAATAAATTTCATGGTAAGTAGAATAATGTCACTTCATTGTAACCAGTTTTTAAAAAAAAAAAAAAAAAAAAAATGCTTATTGCTTTCATAGAGTAAACCTTTTCTGTGTATCTGTGATGCTCAGAATTAGGTATGCATTATCAATATTTATCAATGTTAATATTAACAATACTAGTTAATATTAATAGATTAATAGTTTATGACACTACAATGTATGACAGAAAAATGTTGTAAAACCTCTTCTCATTCAGCACATCTGTTATATACTTGTCATTAACTAATATTAATAATAATATGAGGTCAATAGTTGGGTGGATACATGTTTTTGATGCTCAAGTTGATATATGCCTCCTGTACTTCTGGTGATTGTAAGCAGCTCGCTCTGGCTGTAGCTGAGCCTTATGGGAATTGCAGTTTTTCTGACTTTATGAGCTGTGGACAGCTTCAAAAAATGCAGGAGATTGTACAGAGAGAGCATTAGATTTGGCAACACCAACAGCCGAGTAAGGTGTTTTTTCCTCCCTCTGTCTGCCTCTCTCACACTCTCTCATACACTCTCCCGAACATGTGGTTTGAGTTTAGTGGCGTCTCAAGCGCATAGCTCTCAAATACACACACAGGCCACCCTGATCCCAAATAATGTGCAAGAACTCTGTTTGCGTGTGACATTTAAAAATGCTTGACACTTATGTAGACTACATTGTGCAGCATTTTGCTGTATCTAAGATGAAGTCGCGCTGAAGTGTGTATGTGTGTGTTCTTGGAATCAAATGATTATATATATTTTTTATTATCTGATTCAAAGAAGGGATTATATTTCATTATTGTATTTTATTAACTGTATAAAATATGACACACACTCTCCCTATATTCACACTATATTTCTTTCTCTTTCTCACTCACACACACACACTTCTGGGAGATGGATTGATGGAGTGTATTACTTCTATCATGCCATTTCTAAGAAATGTGGAAATTATTTAGTACTCATATCGCCCAAGTTATGTCAGTGGAATCATGAAGTCATACCTCATTCCAAGTGGAAATAAGGCCTAGAAATAGAAAGATGCAGTGAGACAGAGAAAGAGAGAGAGAAATGAGGAGAGTGAAGCAAGGAGAGAGAGAGGAAACAAAATAAATCACTTTCCATAAAAGCTTCTCAAATGTTTTATGGCTTATCTAAATTATTTAAATAATTCAATAGTTTATAAGAGAGATACATATTAGTTTGTAGACATGTGTTTCCTATCCCCTGCAGTCCTCCAGTCCTTCAAAAGTTATCACATCAGTAATACCTACAGAGAGTCTATTGAAATATGTATGTGTGTGTGTGTGTGTGTGTGTGTGTGTGTGTGTGTGTGTGTGTGTTTCTAGAAGAGTAGGCCTGATGCCGCAATTTGTGGAGAGTATAACTGGAGGTACACTAAATTGATTCCTAAATATTATTAGACATATATTTTACAATCTAAAAATATTTATCATCATTATTATTATTAGTAGTAGTACTAGTAGTAGTAGTAGTAGTGTTAAATAATAATATATTTCATTAATAATATTATTCATTAAATTATTATTTATTCTTACTATTCAACACATTAAATGTTTGTTTTCAAATAATATCTAAAACTCCATTTTTATATTTTTTTCTCCATTTTTAATGAAACAACCCTATCTCATGGCAATTCGTACATATTTTACAAGGTGGTTAATTCGTATGAATTCATACAACCTCACTCAATTCATGCAAATTGGGGAACTCGTAAAATACATACAATTTAGCAAAAATCATACGAATTTGTATGAGTGAGGTTGTACAAATTTGTATGATTTTTGCTAAATCGTACATATTTTACAGGTTCCCCAATTCGTATGAATTCGTACAAATGACCTACCCCTAACCCCACCCCGAAACCTCCCCATCTCTGGGGTTTAGACAAATCATACAAAATCGTATGAGTGAGGTCGTATGAATTTGCCACCTTGTAAAATACGTACGAATTGGTCGTGAGATAGCATTGAATAAAACCATGCAGCCCTAGCTCTTGGACTGTCTCGGTAGTCTTCGGCAACGCAGAAGGTCTAATAGAAGGTATAATAATAATCAGGTTTATTCCTTCCAACTTTTTACACCATCATACTCTCATCTGCTCTTAATCTGACAGGAGGGAGTGGGATGGAGACTCATCCAGTTTTGATTTGCAAAAGAGCACTGCTCACACTGACACACATGCACCACTCCCATAAACAAGCATGAAAGAATTCAATAAAACAAGCATCTGTCACCCAGACATTCACAAACAGCTTCAGCTTATACTCAGGAGGAGTTTTACTTTTTTTGTAAGTACTAAATACATGACTTTGTGAGTACTAAATACATGACTTTGTGGAATCCTGAAATCTGCTTGATTAATTGCAACATTCTGCAGTCAAATGTTTGTGTATAATTACTGCAGTCAAATGTTTGTGACCGTTAAAATATGTATAATTGACCTTTGTCCCAGGCAGCCATTTTACATACATATCTGTGGTTTAAGGTCTCTGTTAGCACTCTATGTTCTCTTTCTTTTCACATAATAATTTCAGTTCAAAGCAACATTGTATGTAATTGTTTTTGTATGTGTTTATTTGATGAGTAGTGGGATAATGTACAGAAAAACTAAACCCCTTCATAGTGATGCAAGACCCCTCTGTGAAAGTGTTTTTTTTTTTTTTTTTGTGATAATGAATGGATGACTTACATATTATCTGTAGATTTGTGCCAGTAGCGTAACAGGTGGTGCTAATGCTGTTTAAAATAAACTGCATAGTAATAATAACAAGTTGTATTATTAACAGACATACAAATTACTGATTGGACCAGATGGGCCCTTATTGGGGACTTGAGGGAAATATGAATGACTGTTATTGAGAATCAGTAAAGGCTTTAGCTCTGTTTACCATTGCTAATGTGTTAGTTGTTTTTATTTACAACCACAATTCCAAAAAAGTTGAGATATTTTGTAAAATGGAATAAAAATCAAGAATCTGTGATTTGTTAATTCTCTTTAACCTTTATTTAATTGGCAAAAGTACAAAGAAAAGATTTCCAGTATTTTCACTGACCAACTTAATTGTATTTTGTAAATATGACATGACATGAGTCATGTTTAACACTCTGTCACATCAACTGTCCTTTTAATTACAATGTTTATTGTTTATGAATTGAGGATAATAATTGTTAAAGTTTTGCATGCACAATTGGTCCAGTCTTGCTTGATACAAGACTTCAGCTGCTCATCAGTCTGTAGTCTTTATTGTCTGATTCTCCTTTTCACAGAAGGGCCATACATTTTCAATAAGAGACAGATCTGTTGGCTATTCAGTCGCATCCACATGTGTCTATGAAACCACGCTGTTGTAGCACATGCAGAATGCCAGAGACCTGGCATTGTCTTGATCTAATAACCATGGACTTTCCATGAAAAACGTCATCTTGATGACAGTATATGTCTCTGTTCAATCCCAATATATGCCTCCACATCAATGGTACCTTCACACATATGCCAGTCACCCATTCCGTTGGCACTGCTGCACCACCATACCACGAGTATTTGCTTTTGCACCTGTCGCTGGTGAAAGTCCGGATGGTCCCTTTGTTCTTTGGGACTGAGAATTTGATGTCCGTTTTTTACAAGAACAAGCTGAAATGTGGACTCATCTGACCACAGCACACATTTCCACTGTCTTTTTGACTATCTGAGATGAGATCTGGCCCAGAGAACCCAGCAGCATCACGACAAAGAACTGATGAATAGCTTTCTCCTTGAGTAACAGAGATTCAAGTTGCATTTCTTAATGCAGCATCAAACTGTAGTAAATGACAGTGGTTATTCTATTGAGAACACCTGAGCACATGTGGCTATATTTAACACTGCACCATGACGGTTTCTCATGCAATGCCATCTGAGGGCTCAAAGGTCATTCACATTCAAGTGAGGTTTCCTGCCTTGCCCTACATGTACTGAGATTTCTGTGGATTCCCTGAATCTTTTTACAATATTATATATGATAGTTGGTGAACGACCTAAATTCTTTGTGATTTTGAATTGAGAAATGTGATTTTTGATTTATTTTATTTTCTGTGACTCATTTTTGGTTTGTTACCCATGAGTTTGGAGCCACTCTAATGGACTACTACATTTCCTATACACTGTCAGGGTATATATATGAGTAATTACTGTTTATTAATAGGTCAGTGACGTCTATCGCCTTCACAACATATAGCACATTCAGCAAAATCAGTTCCAGTGCGTCATCTTACTTGATTCCTGGCTGCAAACAGGGCCTGTTTTTTCAGTTGAAGTTATAGTAATATCACAGCCCAATAGGTGCTATAGAAAGCAGTGAATGGTCCACTCCAGATCTGTTTTAGGACATGCTGTTGTTGATTCATTTGCGTGTTTGCTGAAACATTTTCAGCCAGAAGTTCCGTGCTGGCAGGCAAATTAAGCTTTCTGTTCTTGGAAAGAAAACGTTTCCTTGTGTTCTCAGTTTGCCCTCGCTTAAAGTTGTTAGTTCCACCTTGGATAACCATTGTCTTATAGAGTGTTTAGCTTTTGATAAGATGGGTACTGTAAATGCCTGCAAACATTTGAGCAAACCTGCAGTGTCTAGCACATTACACTGCTTTAATCAAATCAAATAAAGGCTTTTGTAGGTCCACCAAAGAATGCTTTTATGTTTAGCCCATAAATTATATTTTACTAATCTTAAGGCTGTTTCCCATTTTGCTTGACCAGATTGAATGTGATGCAAAATTTGTAGTGACAAATCTTTAGCACACACACAGAATTCCTGACTGAAATAATTTCTTTTGAAATTTCAGGATTTTGCTGAACAATGGTAAATGTGACTGCACCTTTACTCTTCCTGCTTGTGTACGTAAAAAGCTACTCTGATACAGGACATTTACTTTTTTCCTAATGCTTACTTTGATTTGTTTGCTTCGGCAAGGTAGAGGTGTCTTATTTACATGCATTGCAGTAAATTACTGTCATGATCTCCGTGGAGCACGGGAACGAGGAGACGTGGAGTAAACTCAAATCACAAGGTTTTAATGACAACCCAATGGGGAGAACACAGGAGACATGGTATGACATTAGACAGCCAACGCTAAAGACAGGGAAACACAGGGCTTTTACAATACACATAACGAGGTGACAACAAGACCCACCTGGAACTGAATTAACAGATAATCAAACTAAACAAGGACAGGAAACGGAAGCAGCAAATATGGGCACAAGAGGAAGGGAAACACAAATTTAACAGTTACTCCCCCCTCCTGAAATGTGCGTCCCGCACCGTACAACATCCAACGGGGGGTGGGGGGCGATCTGGAGGCCTCAAGGAGCAGAGTTCGGGGACGGACGGCCTCCAGGGCGGTGCCCGTTCCGGGACCCATGGTGGATCAGGGGGCTCGGGAGGCCATGGCGGATCCACCTCTGAGGCTGTGGTCCCAGCCCCCACCCCGGCCTCTATGGGTGAAGCCATACTACCCCCCCCCCCAAAAATAAATACTTGGGGGAGCTTACGGGGCTTAATGGGGCATCAGGAGCCCTCACTGGGCTGAACTGGGGATCAGGAGTCCTCTCTGGACTGAACTGGAGATCAGGACCCCTCTCTGGGCTTGACTCTGGAGCAGGAGCCCATCTTGGGCGTGACTCTGGAAGAGAAGCCCTCCGTGGGCTCGACTCGGGAACAGGAGCCCTCACTGGGCTCGACTCGGGAACAGAAGTGCGCTTACGTGGAGCTGGCACAGAAGAGCGCTTGGGAGGAGCAGGCACAGCTAAGTGCTTTCTTGGAGCCGGCACTGGAGGGCACTCTGGAGGAGCCGCGACTGGTGGGCTTGACTTTGGGCTTGCCATAGGAACCGCCGATGGACTTGCCATAGGAACCGCCAGCAGGCGCAAGAGAGCCACGGACGCGGGTTTGGGAGAGCTGCGGACGGCGGCAGGCTGGTTCCGACTTGGCCCCGGACACTTCCCAGACACCAGTAGATCCCGTAGCCAGAACAGGTGGAGGATGGCTGCATCGTCCAACGCGGCCCCCGCGTCCAGTTTGCAGAACTCCCCGGCAAACTCGTAGAAGGGGAGATCCTGATGGAAAAGGACGAGGAGACGAGCGGCGATGGAAAAAAAAAAAAATAATTCACAACGGGAAAACAAAACGAGGGAGAAAGGAGCGCCACTCACTTTTTGTCGGTCGGCTGTTCTGTCACGATCTCCGGGGAGCACGGGAACGAGGAGACGTTGAATAAACTCAAATCACAAGGTTTTAATGACAAGCCAATGGGGAGAACACAGGAGACATGGTATGACATAAGACAGCCGATGCTAAAGCCAAGGAAACACAGGGCTTTTATAACACACATAACGAGGGGACAACGAGACACACCTGGAACTGAATTAACAGATAATCAAATTAAACAAGGACAGGAAATGGAAGAACCAAATATAGGCACAAGAGGAAGGGAAACACAAGACATAGGGAAACACAGGTCTGACAATTACATGGTATCATCTTTTTTTAAAAGTGTGCATAGTGTCACTTCATTCCAGCAGATGCATTTACCATATGATAACTGTTATTTTTTTAAAAGCCCCTGCTAGATTTAAACCATTTAGAGTAAAATGTGACAAATGTAGCCTGTTCTGCAAGTTGTTTGCAGTCTTATCTGTCCAGATTTCATCTAAAATATTTAACATGTAATGAGTAAAACATGCAATCCATTACAACTCATTCAGGCTTTTGTCATTTCTGATGTCATATTTTGGAATGTTTCACCAAGAAAAGCAGCAATGCAAACAGCTTTGGGATTATTTGGGATTTTTGTGAACCTGGCAATATTTTTAATGTTTATACTTATAGTTGGAGAGAATTACAGTGCCTCATTTTATTATGGTAATAGTGGTACCGTAACTTTTTTAATGCTGTCATATATTAACACAACCAGACTAACCTCATCAGGATTCTTATTATTGGACTGGCTTTAACACTTTCCCCCATTTCCTGTATTTTATTGTACCATCTGCAATGATATATTGCAATACTTATCAGAGAATGTGAATACCATGCACTTATTTCCTGTCTGAACTTGACGGAAAGGAAAATTCATTGGATTGCATACCAATTTCACAGTTAATTACATACATTAATTTGATGCTTAGATGCATAATTTAAGTGTTTTTATGAAAGAAAGCATAGATAGTGTGGAAATTGCAGTCCACACTTTTGTTGCTGCAGGGGTAGACTACAGATCTTATGAGGGTGTTTTGTTGGACTCAGTGAATGTGTGTGTGTATGTGTTTGGGGCGTACCGCTGTATGTTGTGCTTGGCATTCTTGCTCTAAATGAAAAGATATATTTGCCATAACCTTTATCTGGCTCTCGTTTCTATGCAGCTAATTCAGTCCCTGCCTGTGTGTGTTTGTTAGTCTTTATAATATAATAGGAACATACTGTATAGGGTCCAAAGTTAACATAACCCAAGCCTCAAGAGTAAAATTGGCTTTGGGGAGTAAATAAAATGGAGATCATTTGTGGCAGTTAAAATGATAAAAAAAAAAAATGGCAATATTACATTGAACACAAAAGATGAAAATTTGATGAATGTTTCAGCGGGTCAATGGTACATCAAAACTTCAAAAAGGACACAAATGTAGCGAAAAACTATTCCTTATGACTTGACTAGTGCAGTATTTCTGTACAGTCCTATTAAGTTGTTTGTTCACGCTCATATCAAATTTAAACACTAAGCATCACAAACATAAGCAGACTACATCAAATATGGAGACATCAAACATATTTGCCATATAAACCAGTGAGGTTTGATGTAGAGCTTGATTTGATGTTGTCTATGTATGTGAATGTTGATCAATATTTTAATTTGAAAGTAAAAGGCTTACGTTTAATTTCTCTTCAAAGTGACTGTGTAGTTACCAGTCGAGTCTGGATTCATTTCATATTTCATCTTTATGTCCTTTTGGAGCTTGTAAATTTCAGACCCCATTGACTTTGATAATGTGAACAAAACAACTAAATCATTCTTTAAAATATCTTATTTAGTGTTGCACAGAATTAAGCCATACGAGTTTGGAATGATATGAAGGAGAGTGAATAATTATCATTTTTGAATGAGTGAGTTGTAACAATGCTAATCTGTTTTGTGCAGTTTAAATGTAAAGGCTGGAATACATTACATGACTTTTAAAATCTGAACAGATTTTGAAACACTAAGCATCCTACACTTGCAGACTTTGTAAATGGTTATGGAAAAACTCGGCTTCACACACTAAACGAATTAAGTTACACAATACCAGACTTCCAAGCCCTTTCTGAGCACAGCAAACTCACGCGAAAACAAAATGTGTTCTAAAATTCGACTAAAACTAAAAAAATTAAAGACTGTGGGCATCATACAGTATGCATTTTTCTGTGAAATTTGTCAACTCTGACTTTCCAAAATCTGGCGACTGGTTATGACTTCCTGAAAATAGCTTTAACTCCTCCAGCCCTAAGTCAAAACTGTTGCTGGGATAAAATGGCCAGTATTTATTTATTTTTTAATTATTATTCACCCACAATTGGCAAATGTGCACTGTGTGCAAATATACTTAATACACATACTGTGGTATTGGTTTTAGCACTGATATTGACCAAAGTGCTGATAGGTTTCTTAAGAGCTGTTGAAAGTTTTGCTCTATGCTATCTTTTTAAAGGAGAGCACCCTGAGTTGTTGATATTTTGGTTGATATAATGGTTTGAATGTGTTTTTTATTTAGTTTGGCTGTTCATTTGTGGTTGCTCTTTGGTTTGTGAATGGTTAGTGTTTGGTTGTGTAATGGTTTGAGCGTTTCCAGATCAGTTATCTCTCATGAGAGGCTCATTCAGTGAAACCATCTGTTGCCTGACAACCCACTGCTGCCAGCAGTCACTGTGTATGTATGTGTGTGTGTGTGTGTGTGTGTGTATTTGGCACAGCCTGAGCTCAGTGAGCGGTTCAGTGGGCCAGCACAGTTTGAGTCTGGCATGAGGCCTCAATGAGAGTGTGTGGAAGTGATAGAGAAATGCCACACTGGCAGATAACGCTCTCATAGGCCACACACCAACCTTAATTTCTCTCTCTCCCTCTACAGGTTGACCGTGTGTGTGTTTATATGTATATTAACAGTTGGTGTACTCTGTCTGTGTATGTTTTGATTAGTTATACCACATGGTTTGAGTTCACACTAATATTTTATAGCATCGTCCTGCTGTTTTGACCAGAGACCGTATAATAGGGAGGAGAGGGACCACTCATAGAAAAATGAATGGGAGAAACAGAAGAATTTAGGTCCTGCCTTTCAGTTCAAACAGGCAGTTGGCTTTACTGTAGTTGATTAAAGTCTATGCCCATCTATATATTATTTTAGTTATTTGATGTATGATATTTATGAATATATGATACTATTTTTTTCAGATATCAAGTAACTTTTTTTAATCTTATCATGTTACTGAGATTCAGTGTGTTACCTGTGCTGATGCTTGTGACTGCAACTTAGTTATTTACGATGGGTTTAGGTCATTCTGACCAAAATACCTTGAAATATATCAGAGGTCACTGCCATTATCGTTATTGTTATGGTTATGAATTGTAAGTCAGTTCACAAGTATCTAGCAACATTGTTGCTCTCTCCCTTTCCCTCCTTCTCCCTTCCGCATAGGAAATGAATCTTTTGGCTACACAGCGGTCTTATTTTCAGAGCAAACACCAGGAGTGTTTGAAGTAGAAAATCAGCAGTGTGTGTGTGCTTGTGTGTGTTAGTGTGTGTGCTTGTGTGGTAAAAGTCAGCTTTGAAGTGTCTACTTCCTCCTGCTGAAAAACGTCAGGTTTAATCAATATTTACGTGCTTGCATACACACACACTCATGCGCATACACACACTGCAGTCTGTAGTCTAGTTAAACCGCTCTCAGGGACCAAAACGGAGGTTTTATGATAGATCAAAAAAATCATTTTCTCAACCATTGAGATGTCTGTTTTAGACATTTAACATTTAATGCTCTGGAAAAATGGAAAGGTATAACAACTGTAACAATCATGTTTAACTTGTTAAACATATCTCATTTTAATGGCTGCATATTGCGACATTTATACTATACGTCCTGTTATGAATATGGACATGTGGAATTATTATTATTGAGTGAATAAACACTCATGACACAATAAATCTCTGTGCACTGTATATCTGCATGAAGATGTCTGGAAAACGTGTGTACGTGAATGAGAGGAAGGAGAGAGTGTCTGAGCTCGCTAATGAAGATGAATTGAGTCATTCACTGAATCGCTGGTCTCATTAACTCTGTCTGGTACCTTCTACAGGGAAGACAGGTGCTCTCCGACATACACACCCCCACACACACAGCGTTATGGGCTATGCCTGCCGTACTAATACATTTCAGCCTAATCGATTGGCATGTCATCTAGCTTACATATTAAGGCTTATGTCACCAATTCTGTATTGTTCGGACGCTTGGATTGCGAATCAGAAATGTGTTAGTCATATCAGACGTCATGGCATGATGCCACCAGTGATGCAGATTCTGCTTAAATTTCATGACTCTTCTTGTACAATGTCTTTCTGTTACAGGAAGTTTGTAAAATTAAGCTGCAGTGTTTACGCGTTTAGTTCTGTGCACTAAATCAGAGATCTCATATTCAAATTACATGGGGCCAGGCGGTGTTCTCCGTCAAGGGCAGTAGAGCATTTACAACAAACACAAGGGTTTTTATAACCATGAATTCGTACTATATGCGGTTATGTTAGCACAGTTATACAGTTATTGATGCATAACACCTACCATACTGATCCAGACTAATTATGCCTGAAACTCTATTCCTAGAAAGCAATGTTCTCCTTGCAGATCAGACAGGAAGAGTCTCATTAAGAGACCAGAAACATAACAAGCTCACTTTGATGTAACAAAATTCGTGAAATATAAAAGGACTAAAATATATAGCAAATAATTCACTTTAATAAACATTTTATTTTAAGTGCACAACCAAAATAAAGTTGCTGGAGTGGTTGCAACATGTAAATGTTTTAGCATGAACTAATGCAGTAGATATTATAAACTAATGGTGAACAACGTTTATGCAGCATTTAATAAATCTTGATCAATATTATTTTATATTTTATATATTATAGATTAATTTCTTTATATAAAAAATACATTTTAACATTTCATAAATAAACCTTTCAGTGCAGAGGTTCCCAAACTTTTTATCATCCAAACCCTTAGGTATAGAAAAATATTTACTTTCAGTACACCCTGGGATTTTAGGTTAATAGTGCAACAATTTAACAATATATTCACGTTCACAGATTTGAACTGCAATATGACATTTCATTTCACATGAAAATGTCTCACATCGCTGCATCCAGACACAAAGAAAAAGGGCTCTACTGCTAATGGATATGCTTTAAAGGGTGTTTACACTTAGGTTCACTCTTTACAAGAACCAACTAACACAGGTTACAGGTTACAATACAAACATCTTTGTCTTCACTTTCAAAATTTCAAACCTTGCTTTTATCACTTCAAATCCTCAAGCAAGCTTTTATTATGGCAGAATATTAGTGAAATGTTGTAAACTTCTGTCCACAAAAATAATGGAAAATTATGAGAATGTAAATATGTTAAACTCACAGCACTTGCAGTGATGGAGTTCATTAGAAGCAGCATCTACTGTGACCAGAGCCGTTCTGAAAACACAGTTTAAGATAAGCTACACGTGTAAATGAACACAGTGCCGCTCTTCACTCTAAAACATGCAGCAGAACAGACTATATACCACTTTAATTAAATATTAGCCTTTGATTTGATCATTTTTATTTGATAAGATATATCACTATTTCAGTTTTATTTAGATAAGTTATGCAGCCCGTTTGTTTATTTTAATGTTAGATTTGATTTCTTTAATTACTAGCTTTTCATAACCACACAAACCCCTTACAGTTCCCTCACAACCCCTATTTGGGAAATTCTTTTTTATTGTATTAATCTGTAATCAATAATCATGAATTAGCAATAAGCAATAGTAATTTTATAGTAAATTAATATAAGTAGCTTAATAAAAAGAGGTAAATTGTTAATTGTTTGTTCATGATACCTGTTACATTAAAGTGATAATTCATTAAAAATGAAAATTGTGTCACCATTTACGCACCTTGAAGTTGTTCTAAACCAGTGTGACTATTTCTTCTGCAGAATACAAAAGAAGATATTTTTGGCAATGTTTGTAGCTACACAGTTATGGTTACCATTGACTTCCATTGTATGGAAGTAAAAAAATAAATAAATAAAAAAATTGACATTGAGACATTTTTCAAAATACTTTCTTTTATGTTCCACAAAAGAAAGAAAGTAATGTATTGACATGTGAGGGGATGAATCCCGAGTGCTGAATATGAGACCTTTGCTCTAAGCATTGCTGTTGTTATTGGCACTTAACATGCCAAATCCACAATTTTAGTGAATAATCACCATAAACAATGTGGTAAAGTTCAGATATGTGTTTATGCTCACATTTGCACAGTACTTTTAGTATTAAAATGTTACGTATGCACTGAAGCAGGTGTGTCTGTCATTGGAGTCATACAGTATTGTGTACTGTATTCAAAATTCACTGGACACTGTCCAGCTAGCTGTTGAGTACATCAAGTGCAACACGCATACCACAACTAACCATCTGTTACACATGCAGAAAAACACACGCAGGGAGAAACAAACACACTCACATTCATGCCCCCATCTGCCATGCGGCTACATAGACATGCTTCACGCGGTCTTGAACAAGCATGTGGACACACACACACACACAAGCATTCAGCTTGCCTCAGTTTCACTTGTCAAATAGCGCAGATAGACCTAAGCCACTTCAGAGCGCCTTTCTTCCTCCCTTTTTTTCTTCTCTAGATGTTATTCTGTTGTTTCTTTTATGTACAGTAAAGGCGTGTGAATGGGGAGGGCGGAGGAGACAGAGAAATTCCAGGGAGGGAAAAAGCTTTCCATTCAAATGCAGGATTATTATTGGCTATTGCTCCGGGCCTCCCTGAACAATCAGCAATACCATTCATTCTTAATGCTCACAGACGGATCCACACGTATACACACACACACACACACACACACACACAATTCCTCATTCTCATAAACACATGCAAGCAAAGACAAGTGGGCTTTACTTAAAACTCTACCTCTTTCTTTCTTCCTTTCTTTCTTTTTGTCCACTCTATCACAATCTTATTTTGTTTCCTTTTTCCCTGTCTTTCTCCATGATCCCTGCTTTTGGTTGTGTAATACTCTAGGCAGCTTTCAATGGGCTGAATATAACAGTCTGGGGTGCCCACTTCACTTCTGCACTTTGTGTGTGTGTCTGGGACAGTCTGTGTGTGTGGATGTGCTCTGATGGTAGAGAGGTACCAAGTAGGTCTTTCTGTTTATCCACCCCACAGAGAAAGAGAGAGAGAATATAAGAAGGAGAGAGGTGGTTGATTGTTTCTTTTGCAGACGGATTTGGAGTGGGAGTCTTATTGATTTTTCCCACACTCTTCTCTTTCTCTTTTTTCTCACTCTGCTTTTCTCTCCGCACACTCACACTATCATCCAACTCTTTCCTCTTCTTTTCTCTCCTTCCTTCATTTTACCTTAATTAGTGAGAGCACCTGACAGTCTGCCATTATGCTAATAAGACATTGTAATAAGATATAATGTTATAAGATCCTACTCTGTCTGACACAGGTCTGGTCAGTTAAAAGAATGTTTCATTAAGTTTTTCAGGATCTAAACTCGTCCTACTTAAAAATACTCATGTCATGAAAAAAAAAACATTAAGTAAGTGAATGAGGCGAACATTGGAGGATTTAAATGCTGAAATGTCCAGCTAAATTTATAAAAACACACAAAATCCTTAGTTAAAATATATGTGTTTTTTGATCTGTCAAGATGTTTATTTATCATTTTAGGATATACTTAGGGTTTATAGTGTTTCACTGTCATGGCAAGTTGAATTATATTTAACTTTACAGAGAAGTTTGTGAGCTATTTTTCAAAAAAAAAAAAAAAAAAAATCATGTTGTTTATTTTTGAAGCAGTGAGTATTTTATGTTTCCAAATTGGCCTGTTTCACTTCCATTGTAAATGCTTCACTGTAACCCAGAGGTTGAATTGTGCTAGATAATGACGCTAACTTTGCAACATTGATGTTCGTTATTGAACAGATTTGAATCAATATTGAACTGACTTGAGCTGAATAATTACACTGCTGCCTTCTGCTTATAAACTTTTCATAATTGATGAACCTTGCAACACTGACAGTTATTTTCCTGTTTATTAATGTGAAGCTGCTTTGACAATCTGTACTGTGTGAAGTGCTGTACAAATAAATGTGACTTGAAGCTGTTTAGTGTTCATGCTGACACATACAACAGTTTTTTTTCTACTATATAACCAAAGGTAGTTGACACTATACTATCATAGTATCAGCAAATAAGTGTTTACATCTGAATAATTTCAGCAAATTAGCCATTTGACAGTAACTGAAGCAAGTAATGAGATAATTAAGAAAAAAATCAAGAGATGAGAGATTACATTAGTAGTTAGGTGTAACTGCAGTGTGTGTATTTGGACAAATAATTGCATTCTGCATGTTTACAGAGGAGTTCATGATATCATTATAATGCTGCCATGCTGCTGAAGTCGGTTGCTTTCTGGTTAAAGACATGTGTAGTCGCTCCCTCTCTTTATCTCTTCATCTCTGCCTTCCATCTGCAAGACCCCCCGTCTCCAACTTTCCTTGGACAAAACTTAAGTAACTAGTCAACCTCCAGTATATAAGGGGCATTAGTTATTGAAGTGCCTGTTGCTCATTTGTTTTGGCTGCTTCTAAGATCAGGTGGAAGTTACTGTTGTTATTCCACCGGAATAGAGATTGTATCAACATGCTTGTATCGCCTGTCTTTAACAATTGGAATAGTTCAGATATTTAGCTGCTTAGTTGTAGTCTTTTGTAGTGCCTGAACAAATGCACATACCTGACAGCTTTTGTATGAGAAGGGATTTAGGTCTAGTTCTTGTATTGTGGTTCACACTTTGGAGGAAATGAAATGTTTTGTTTAAGTGGAAAACATCGACATGTCATTCAAACAAACATAGTCATAACCACTGAGCAAACATGCCTTCTTGACTACACAATACTCAACAAAACAATTAACAGGAAAACACCTGAACATGGAATGTGGAATACTTTGTTCTGTCTACCTTTATTTTCTTTGCTGTCTTTCTCAGTATGCAGCTGACATTTTTCCAGACAACTGTAAATAGAGATTGAAATATCAGACATTCAGTGGGATGGGCTTTCAGTATGCCATAAGTTTCATTTGTATTCATTTGTTCCTGGGTGCATTTTTGACTGACTGTCAATTAAACGTGTGTGTGTGTGTGTGTGTGTGTGTGTGCTTGGTTTTTAAACCAGATGTCACTGTAATAGGGACTTGGATATTTTAAAACCCTGCCTTGAAGGAAATGGTATTTGTTTTGATTCCCAATCTCTCTGACAACATATTTAGTTGTTTTTGGCTGTTGCTTGTGGCTATATTTTTAATATTCACTTTTTTCAACCCTTTGCATACATGAGCAATACCCAGAATTTTTTATTTAACCTTTATTTAACCAGGAAAATGCCTCACTGAGATTCAAATTCTCTTTTACAGGAGTGTCCTCACCAAAATAGGCAGCCAATCTTGTCAATATAACCTACCCATATAAGTTACTGTACATACATACCCCCCAAAAATCTATACAAATTAAGACGAACATAAAATTTGCAAAAAAAATAAAAATTATAAAATTAAAAATTGACACTGACTCCAAATTATAAAATGATAAATTCTTATACATTTTACACTAACTCTCTAAAATTTCTCTGAAAACCTCTAAAGATAAAAAATAAAGAAAAAGATAATTGTTAAAGTTGACGTGATGCAACTAAACAAGTAAAACAGTTAAAACAGTAAATGATATCATAGTGAGGACCCCTGAAGACCATCATGACTCTGTGTCAAGGTCAGTATCAGGGGTATAAAGCCACTCAGGGTAAAATTTTAAGAATGAATTTTACTCTTCCTAGACTTTAGAGTAAGTTTGATTCACAGTGTTCATTAATATGAATACTTGGTCTCAGCTTTAATTATTTAAGATTGCTGGAAAGGTATCTTAAAGGAATAGTTTACCCCAAAAGGAAACATTTTTCACCCTCATGTTGTTCCAAACCTGTATAAGTTTCTTTGTTATGTTGAACAAAAAAAAGAAGATATTTTGAAGAATTTTGAAGGAAATAAATACTATGCAAGTC
Organism: Spinibarbus caldwelli; assembly: GCA_039654775.1. Taxonomy (NCBI): domain Eukaryota; kingdom Metazoa; phylum Chordata; class Actinopteri; order Cypriniformes; family Cyprinidae; genus Spinibarbus; species Spinibarbus caldwelli. Next base: position 16,205,959 of record CM077225.1, read on the forward strand.
AATGGTGACCATCAACTGTTTGATGACCAGCATTCTTCAAAATATCTTCTTTTTATATTCAATATAAGAAAGAAACTCATATGGGTTGGGAACAACATGAGCGTCAGTAAAAAATGACAAAATTTTCATTTTTGGGTGAGCTATCCCTTTAACTTCAGGAACTGCAGGTTGGCTGTATTATATGCATGTAGGACCACACACTTTTCACAAAAGAAGAATGTATTGAAATTATGATGACCCTGACATTTGGGTTGATGTGCATAACTTATATTTTACTGATACAGGCTAATTTTTTCTGTACATATTATAATTTTGAGCATATGAGTTCATAAACTAAGCAATGCACCCAAAAAAGGGAGCACTTTTTGAGTCACAAATAAATACTGATAAATGGACTGTTACAATTATCTTTAAGTGTAACCATATTAAACTAAAATTTTAAATGTAATGCAAGTAGTGTTATTTTCACAGTATTTGTAATGGGATTAGAATAAGACTTTATCTTTATAATCATTCAGAATTTGTAACTGTCCAGCTGCATGTTGTCCAAATTGTTGTCTTATAGTTTTGATAATGTGAAAAAACAATCTAAAAATCTGTTGACATTGAACAATATATTGACATCATTGTAGTTATTACTTTACAGAACTTAGTTTAGAACTTGAAAGTTTGATCTGAAAGTTGCTTTTAGCTAATTAAAAAAACTTTTTACCTTTTAAGAATATTTATTAACTCCATAAAAACATAATGATATTTATGAATTAATAATGCAAGATATTTGTAAAACATACTTTTTAGCTTGAACATATGCCAAGTTCTGTCATGAAACTCTAGACGACGCAGGCTGATGGGTCGTTAATGCAAACTGATGATACTCACAGCGTTAAACTACTTGGCACAAGTTGATTGGTTCATGTTGCATATGCAACCAATAAGCTTGCTGCTTTACATTTAAATGGCTGGTTAGCGATTCCCCAGCTCCACGTGTATAGATATGCTACGGGTTATTATATATGCTATTTGTGCAGCAGCAGTATGTCTTAAATACTCACAGCACTGTATCTACGTATGTATTAGCAGTAGTAAGTTCCTGTAGTTGCTCTGCAGCAGCAGCAGCAGCAGCAGTAGTCTACAACAACAGCAATAACCAACAGCAGCAGCAATTCAGCAGCGTAGCAGATCTATTCCGCCAAGACCAAATACATTAACAATGTCATATCCATTACCATGCTAAAATCTTCAGAGAGTTGTCATGATAGAAATATATTTCTTTTGGAAAATAAAATAAAGATGTACATTCATGTTCAAGGTTCAAGGAAAGTATGTGATTACTTTTTACTTGATGCTTACACCACATGAAATTTAAATTGTATAAAAGTTTTTCAAAACCATAAAACCAACATAAATACAAATATTACATTTCTAAGAATGTTGGATGCATTTTAAACAAGATTTTGAAAGATTTTGCCATTTCTTTATTTGTCTTATTGTTTTATTTGCCATTGACCATAAAACTGATGCTGGTATAACATATTAGCTGGAATACAATTTAAAAAAGGATTTGCTTCATTTATCATCTGAATTCCTTTTACTGATGTTTTCACACTTTATAATTATTAACAGATGTTGTGTAGGACACAGTAAAAAACTACAGATGTATTTATATTAATCAGCCTAAAACCATGGCAAGTGCCATTTAAGACCAAATTAATTGTATCTTCTACAGCAATCTTGTCATTCGTCTAAGACTTGGGGTATTGGCAGATGTGTGTAAGGAACGTTTAGTACTTTACCATGTGGTCTGGTTTATAGACTGACACACACAGGCACATGCTCACAGAGAAGGACAGTGTGCAGACTAACGTCCATCTGGAAATGTGTTTACTGCAGTCTAAACAACTGTAAATTACAACAAACACAGGTTGTAAACTCACTCTCAGTTTCTTAGTTGCTTACACTTCCTTTTCCATCTCTCTAGCACACACAGAAACACTCACTACCACATTTCTGGTGTTCAGTGGTAATTAGAGCAGATCAGATCAAAGATATCAGCTGTTGCCTGTCATCATACCGGTCAATGTATTTAACAGAGCTAAAATATTTCAGTACCTCATTTTACTGAATATACTTCTGTAAGCTTACTTTACCCATCAATTTACTTCATTACCCTACATTACTTAATATCCCTCATACTACTTTGTGATACTTCACCTGACCTACAGAATATAGCACAGATTTTATAGAAACTGTAGTTGTAACCATTTTGCTACCTACCAGATAGTGCCCTTAATTCCAGGCGCTGATTAAGTTTAAACATGATATTACAGTTTAAACCTACAGTTTAAACATGATATTTTCAATTAATTTGTCTGAATTTGTTTCCAATTAATTTGATTGAAACTGTGATAAGTCCCAGTGCAGTTGCACTAAACAGAAACCAGTCAAGTTCAAAGACCAAAACTTATTGTTGTATAAACCTTAAAAGGTGCACTTAGTAGTAATTAAAAAAAAAAGTTTTACACATTAAGAAATATTTTTTTGTTGTTGTTTTGTTTTTTGGAAGAGTCATCTGAATGGTTTACACTTGCGAAAGATGAAGACCATACTGAATATATACATGATCCATTACGTTTCACTAAATGTTGAAGAGATTAAACTTAGTATCATGGAGTTATTTGGTGATGCAAAAAGTTAAAATTTTATAATTGTTCATGTACAGCTGAAGAAACAGAAAAGAGAATTAATTATTAGACTGCTCTATAAAAAAAAACAAAAAAACAAGTGGATTATTGTGATGCTTTTATCAGCTGTTTGAACTCTTATTCTGATGGCACCCATTCACTGCAGAGGATCCATTGGTGAGCAAGTGACACATCATTTCTCCAAATTTGTTCTGATGAAGAAGCAAAGGCACATACATCTTGGATGGGTTGAGGGTGGGTAAATTCTCAGCAAATTTTCATTTTTGAGTGAACTATTTGTTTAACCCTGTAAAGTCTGACATATTAAATAATTCTCAAAAAAAAAAAAAGAAAACTATTTGGTATAGTTGTTATTTGTATGGCCAAAAAGTAAGATGAAATTCTGGCAGAAATTCTGTGTTAATCATGTAACAGTTTAACAGACTAATTACATAAAATAAATATAAGTTGTCACTCTAAATCTACCAATAATATGTTTTTATTAAGATGATAATTTATGGCCAAAGCTTGTTGGAGGCAAAACATATAATGCAATGCAATATGTCGAATGAGAAATGTAAACATTCCTCAAAAGCCTGTTGTATCATATTCGATACATAAATTTTAAATAAATAATGTATGGATAATGAAGAAAGTTGCTTCAGTCCACTAAGTGTTCATCTTGAAATATCATTAACAATATCAAAGTTATTCTTATGTTTACTCTGTAAAATCAGTGAAGTTTTCACAGCAAAAATACACTTGCCTGAAGGGGGACAGTTTTAGAATTACCCTAAAAGGACTTTTGCTTGCTAAAAAAAGTATAATATATCAATCATACAACATAAGGCATGCAGTAGATTGTGTATGACGAGTTTTTAAGCAAAATTAGATCATATAGATAATACAGAGGCCTTTGATGTGCATCAAATGTTATATAGTAGGCTTTATAGGGTAAGGCTACAAATCATCTTGTATGGACAGAGAACCCGGAATCTGTGAGGCCCATGCTATAGCCTACTCATCGGGTCTGGGGGAGGGGACTCCTAATCATTTTGTCCTGGGCATTTAAGGGATGACCAATGACCCATGACCCTGACTCAACCTACATATCTAACTCAATATCTCACATTTCTTACTATATCTCAGCACCTTACTCAACTTACCAACCTATCTCAATAACCTTAACCATCAATCTACTCTAATACCTCATATTACAAAGTCTTACTCAACCTACTACTCAATAACCTTAATTGATTCATTAATCTACCACAATACCTAACATTACTTAATATACACTCTAAGTGAAGGTTCTTTATTAGCATATATGGTTCCATGAAGAACCTTTAACATACATAACATATTTTTATTGCACAAGGTTCTTTAAATTATAAAATGATCTTCACACTAAGAAAAATATCTTCTTTTTAAAAAACAAAGACTTTATTTTTACCTCAAACTCAGTACCTCACATTGATACTTACCAGCATATCTTGACAAACAGGTCAAGGAAGTATTGTAGGTTGGTTTTAATAGTTCAGTAGTTTAATAGTAAGTAGAAAGGAATTCAATAAGGAACATTATTAATTTTAAAACAACTGTGCAGATAAGAATGAATGAATGAATGAATGAATGAACGAATAGTACAAAACATATTTTTTTTAGATTAGTGTGGGTAAGTATAATTGTGTTTCAGCTTCACAGGAGCTGCAGTTGACCCTTGACCTCTCCCTACCCTGCAGGTGCATACTGAGAAGGTGACTGAGGTCATTCCTGCTACCTTCCTTTGCTTCTGTCTCCCAGGCAAAACTCTCCACCTCTCTCTGGTTTTGGTTCCTGTTGTTGTTAACTGGAATCTGGGTTAGATCTGTAGATACTCATCGGTAATCTCCTTATGCAGTTTAGATTGATTTAGAAAGTTTCGAAACTTTCCCTGCAATTACTAAACAGCAACCCATCCATTTACCTCATTCACAAGAAAAAGAGAGTGTGTGTGAGCGAGAAACAGATGCTGCCTCACTTGTTAGCTCACCGTGCGTCACTTGCGCATCGGCTACCGTCTTTAGACTGCTCGTGATCGCTGTTCATGTCCCTAGAGCAGCAGCGCCGTAGAAGGCAGACGGCTCGGGCTCATGCGGCCAGCGGGGCGGATCGAGGGGGTGGAGCCGCTCCCGGTGTATATAGAGCAATTCCATGTTAGTCTGACAGAGAGACAATCCCGTGTCCGAGAGCCGCACTTCACCTAAAACAACTTTAATCCGAGCGTGAGAACGGAGAGAATCAAAGCACAGGAGTTCATACACTGCATTGGTGCATGCATGGGAATTATCTGATTCACTCACTCCAGGAAAAGCCCATTTATAGTCTGCAAGTTCATGACTTCAAAGTCGGGATTCTTTTAGAAACACTTTATTCCTACCTGTCAGATAATATGTTTTAAATGATTCTTTAAAGTCCGAGGTGTCTCAGTGCAGTAAGCTTGAAGGACGGGTTTGACTGTCTGCTGGCTGGACTCGGTACCCGTGTTGGATCGAGAAATTGTGTGTGATTCCGTTACCGAGTATTATCGGTGTGCGGGGCTTATTTCCACACTAGAGGCGCCGCCTTTGCTCTGAACACACTCACACACACACACACACACACACACACACCCGCTCGCGCGCGCCATCAGGTGCCAGAGAGACACACACACTTCCGATTGAGTATTCGAGTAAAGGCAGATCAGCGAGGATCACCCAGGACTTTACCCGGTACCGAGTTGGATTTATAAAGCAGATTTGTCCCTGTGTGACAACATGATGGATGCATGAGGGGCGCTAGATCAATACACCTAATTAATCAATACCCTCTTAGCGCACGTGAAGATCAGCTCCGTTGGATGTGTATGACCGCATCTCTATCACCAGGTGGCTTTTCAAGTGCATGTTTCCAAGCGCGTGTCTCCTGTTGGCGTAAATGTGCGCATAAGGTGTTTTAGGAGCCACAAAACAAAAACGCAGAGCTACAATGCGTGTGCGGGATTAGTTTCAACTTTGGTTTGCGGCGGAATCGTCTGGATCTGGACTCTAAACTCGCGTCCCTGTACAGAAGAGAGACTACGCAGACCCCAGATGGGAGCTGATCAGGATTGAATTGTAATTTGTTTCCCTTTGTAAAGTAGAAGGGGAAAACATTCCAGCCGGAGGAGATTACAAGTGTTTCCTTCTCAAAGATCATTTGTGGTGACTCCTCACCTTTTTGGATTTAAAACTCCTGCGCCTGCTTTGGCGCAACTGTTTCGCACCAGGAATTTTCGTGTTTTATCAGAACTTGAGGAAACAGCAGTGATGTTAGTGTTAAAAGCAGTGGTGCTGTGTGCATTGCTCGGCGGGGCTGGGGCTCAGTCGTGCCCGTCTCAGTGCTCCTGCAGCGGGACAGCGGTGGACTGCCACGGGCAGAGTCTGCGGAGCGTGCCGCGGAACATTCCCCGCAACGCTGAGCGACTGTGAGTGCGCCGAAACACGCTACATTTACACGATTGCTCTGACCAGTACTTTACTATAGTCATAACAGTGTGCATTTATTATAAATTGAGCCACAAAATAATTCAGACAATTATAAAATTATATATCTTTAAATTAATTCAACATGCACACAGCACGACCAAATACTCTTAATATATAATGTATATTCGTAATATGCATTGAATAATATTTATTCGTGTCTGTTATTAAATTAAGCTGTTATTAATTCTTTATAACAGTGTTCATGTAGTATAATAAGCTACACAAATTATATATTAATATTATTCTATTACATACTTTTTTTTCTCTTGAAGTGCTGTCATCAGAACAATACCAGAGTGTCCTTTTCTATTCCACTCACGCATGTCTCTATCTGTCTCTTACATTGACTGTCTTTCTGAAGTGGGATTCATTAATTAAACTGGCATGAAGTTTAAACACAAACTGCGCTGCTTTGAGACAGCAAGAGCCAGAGAAGCTGTTGAACCACCAAAGACAGTTGAAATCCTGCCTTTTACTTAATTATTTAAATTTCAATTACTCCTGGCCATTTTTTGGCTGGGTAGCTGTACTGTAAGTAGCTGTCATATAGAAAAGCAGATTTCAAAAGCTACATGACACCAACCTTAATTGGTCAGGATTGCTGAACCCTGACCAGAATTCAATTAGAAAGCTGCTAAGAACTCATCCACAGTCTAGCACATCATTAATGATAAAATGCACTCAGGATGGTGCATGATGATGCAGATAATTTAAGCAATCTAGCATGCTCTTGAACATGTGAAATCCATTGTAGTGAATGCCAGTGAAATGAAGTGGCCAGAAAAGAAAAAAATAGTTCATAGCATCATTTACCACTTAATGGCCTAATTTAGACTTCTTAATTATGGGTAAATATGTAAGATATTATTCATCATTTTACCCCCCTCTCTTCTTTCCACAGTGACCTGAATGCAAACAATCTCACTAAAATCACTAAGGCAGATTTCGCGGGACTGCGGCACCTCAGAGTTCTGTAAGTACTGAAATAGTTTTTAGAACTAGTAAGAACTATTAGTTTTCTGGTTTTGTTTAGATTGCATAAACCCCCAAAATGTTTAAAAAGTGTATTTTGCATGCAAAAAGCATAATGTAGATTTTATCATAATATAAAATATAAAATATTTTATAAAATATAAAATATTTTCTCTTCATCAGGGTAATTTTAAAAATACCTTTATTAAATGTCATAGTTTTAATATAAATGTAAATATTATCCAATTAATCACACACATATATGCAGATATTTATGCGCATTATTGTCTACATTCCCATTATCTAGCAAACATACTGGTCCCCAATGGTCCCATTATTAGATAAATGCCAGTGAAAGCATCGTTATGCCAAAATGCCATGGCTTGTCACAAAATACATTCTTCTGGATTTCACTGGAGGTTAAACACTTGTAGTATACACACACTTAGAGCAAACAAGTTTGAACGGTGAAGCTTAACGAGGCAGTGAGCCCATGATTGTCAAACACAAACAAAGACAGCATTTATTCAGAAAAATGATTGCGTTATCGGAATGTGAAGTGCCTGTCTATATCTTTCTTTCTATCTTCCTCTCTGTCTCTGTGTGAGGTTGTGACAGAGCGGCAGATTTTGTGAATGTAAATGTGTGTGAGATGGAATGTGTGGGTGTGAATGTATATGTTATAGAGAGACATATAGAGAGCTCATGTAAGAACAGGTTTGCCCTCCCACTTGGAGGGTTGTATTTCAGCTGAAGACTTTCTCTCTGTCTTGCTTTCCTTTCCCTCATAGACACATTCTTTTCTCTTCCTCTCTGTCTCACTCCTAATTTTTCTTGGTCCTATAAGACATCACTGAAATGACCTGTGTCTCTAAAGTTCATCTAAACTACCAACACATTCTTGATTCATATCAAAAACATACAAAACATAAAAATCATGGCTCTGACATAGTGTATTATTCCTCCTCCGTGTGGTTGCGGGTGATTTTGACCCATTTTAGAGTGTTCTACTTCAGATTTATGACATATACTTCAAATTAACATCAGCTTACGTTAACCAACACTACTTGACATCCTTCACAGATGTCTCTCACATACATGCTCAGTCAAACAGAAAATTGTGAGCTGTGATTTCTCATGTAGGGTCAATTTCCAGCTACGGAAAGGGTTAAATAATGCATCAGTGTGCCATTGAATGATGTTATAAATATATAATTCCCATACTGCAAGGGTATACATATGAAATTTCACGTGGGTGTCTTGTAATGTATTGCTATAAAAAGACAAAATGCAGTAACTGCGCCAAAGCTAAGAAAAATTGCAATGTTGTTTGATTTAGTGATTTGATATGAATTGCCATGCTTTTATTATAATTTTTTTAATCTAAATCTGGGCACAGACAAGAAAAACCTGTTTGTCACAGGACAAATAACAGTCTAAAAGATCCGACTTCAGCCAATTCACTAAATTTTGACAGGCGCTTTGCTTTTGTAGGGCAGTGTAGCTGAAAGAAATGGTGCAGTTATGTTGTTTTTTAAATCATAGTTTAAGTATAGAAGTTATATTTAGACTGAGGTTAAAAGCACTTATTTACGGTGGTTTTAGAATGAGAGGAGGGTCTCAGATCATGAGATATCTTGTGAAATGGTGTTTGTGAAAACTATTTGCGGACAATGAAATGTAAAGTGCTCTCTATAAAAGAACCAAGTATGCGTAGACATATTAACTGTTTTAATCATTGAAATTCATGCAATGAGTGACTTGTCTTTATTTTGGTCTCTCTCTCTCTTTCATTTCCATTCTTAGGCAGCTAATGGAGAACAAGATCAGTTCTATTGAGAGAGGGGCATTTCAGGACCTGAAAGAGCTGGAAAGACTGTGAGTGACTAATGCACATGCATACACACACACACACAAGATATGCTGCATTGGCCGGTAGGGCTAAAAGTCAGTAGCGTACTTGTGAGTTAACATTAACAGTGTGACCTGCCGAGTACATTTAATCACAAAATGACATTACACAATCAAATGTGTGTTTTAATGGTGGGCATTGTATGTTGTGGGCATGTGTGTGTGCGCACATTGTGGTCAGGATTTCATGGAGCAACATTTTTGTCTGACAGCCAACCCAGCCTCAGGGGAACACACACATGCGCAGCTAGCTCTGGCACACACAGCCCTTTAAAAGAATGACACTGGAAGCTGGAATGGAAACGGGAATTACGCACTTAAGGAACCCCCCCCTCCACCTTTTCTTTCAAGCTTTTACCCCCCAGCTATTCTCCATTTTCAAACCATATTCATTCTGATGGCCTTTATCTCTTTGTCACTGACTCAGACAAAAGTTTAGGTTTTGCCAGTTTCTTAAAGTGGTGCACTTGGTGTACTGCAGATATCTACTACACATATTATATGATATGAGTCAGTATGACAAATTAATATAGAACAAACATGGAACCGAATTAGCATTTTTGAGCCATGAGCTCACCTGAGGAATTTCTAATGGGTTTTCAGAAAAGCAGCTTTCCATTTATGAGTACAATAATGCCTGTGGTTAACAAGTTGCTACGGTTGTCTGATTTGTCCAGCATATAAACTCAAATCCTTGTAGTTGTAGTCCTTATGTACACTGTAGAAAGTGGTGAACCTTAAGGAGCATTTTCTACCCTGTAAATTTAGTTAATGCATTTAGGTCACTTAATAAAATTAATAAAATAAATTTATATGTTATAGCATGAAGCAGATTTCTATATTAACATTTTTTTCAATGTAGTAATTTGTTAGGGACTTTCAAGTCAACGCTTTTGAAATTCTTTTTTCACGTATAACTGTGTCTAAACTACATTGTGCTACAAAATTCTCTGACTCACTTTATATGGAGTTTTAACTACTATGTACTAACCTTTAAATTAATCATTTGATACCACAAACTTGAAGTTTACATGTTTTTACAACATGAACACAAAAAGAACATTGTACCTAACATTTTTTTTATATATATAAATACTTATTCTCTTCAGATAATGTTCACTACTGATCTTATTTTACTCATACATTGTGGTTTTCTTTTACTTAGTAACTGCACACTACTGCACACTTATTTTACTCATAAATTCTAAAAACCCATTTTAAATTCCTGGAGGAACCCAGGGCGAATTGGTAATTAATAATGGATTACAATTAATAAAGATTATTGTGCTGTGCTATAATGTATTACACAACGAATAAAGGCCATGTGAATCTTAAATTTCCTACAAAACCTTATTTCTCTCCTGAGGAGAGCTTAAACACTATTTTATGCCATTGCATGATTATGATTACTGTCTAGATTCTAGTTGTAGAAACAGTATTCTTACTTTAAGATGATCGACTGTCAATTACCATCGCTTAATGGTGACTGGCAGATGTTCGGTTTACACGCACGGTCACATTAGAACTGGCATTCAGAGCCGCGCCGCATGAGGCTCAGTCAATCACCTGCTCAATGCTATCCTATTTTTCTGCTAGTCATTACCTTTTAATTTGGTGAGGAAATGTTTAATGATTGCGACCAACCCAGCTGAACCACAAAAGGCTTTTGCCAACTCGGCTCTGTGAGAAACACATATAACTCACTCACGAGTATGATAACTTTAGTTTAATAAAGGATTCATATTAGCTGCGTGTGGCTCTGAATGCTAACTAGCGAAAGGGTCAATAGCATTAACCGTGAATGCGGCTTTGTGCAGTGACATACAGCTCAGCAGAGTACAGCTAACTGGTAATAGCTTGTAATAATAGCAAACTTGCTTTCGGCGTAAATTGTACAGTGTTGGCATAACTGAAGGGTTAGGCGGGCGAATGGTGGCGATGAATAGCTCTTTATAGTGATAAGTGTAGGGATCGAGGAGCTAGCGGTAGTGCTGAATAGCACAGCTAAAGTCAGTGTGTAAGATCAGTCCCACTGTGCCGGTACAAAAGCAGGAGTCTAATGCTGGAGGGTGACTGCATAGCTGAGAGGATTAGAACGCACAGGCATTATAATGGCCTTACCAAAGGCCTTTCATAAATATGTGTGAGAGTGTGTGTGTGTGTATGTGTATTGGGGATGCATTTAGGTATTGGGTGTGACGACCTCCTGTAGGGAGGAAAAGTGGAGACTCTGTTCCACGTATGACCCCCCTTTTTAGACACACACACATATGCACAAACACCCTTCGTCACGGCTTGCTAGTTATGAGCAATGCAGTCAGGTAAAGTAAGCCTATAGAGAAAGACTTGAGCAAACGAGCGAGATCCTTTTTTTCTCATTCTCATATCAGTCGTTTTCTCATGCCTTCTCTTTCCTTCCTCTGTGATGCAGCTTGTTTTGTCGTTCTTTTTCCTTTTATTTATTTACTGACACACACGGTCTTGGGCTAGTTGTTGGTTGTGAGCTAATGGCGTGTGGATTGAGACTGAGAACTGTCACTGATTCAGTCTTACGCATGCAGACCTTTGACTAAAACGGCATATGGTCTAGTCCACATTGCAGCTCATTCTCAACTGCCCATTTACACAGGAATAGCTGTGTAACTGAAGCACTTTGTTTTGTTTTATTTGTTTCATTTAGTTTAGTTTTGTTTTGTTTTTCATTTAATTTAGTATAGTTTATACCAGACCTGTGTAAAATTAAATAAAGGTGTGGTTGCTGCCATGAACAGTTGTTCAGAAAACACCTTTAAATATTATAAAAAGGAATACAGACTCTGTGATCAGAATATCTGCCTGCCCACAACTGATATAACTTTCAAACATTTGATACCACTGTCAAATCCAACAATTTTTTCATTGTCAAAAGTGCTCATTGTATCAGGCCGGTACCTGACTTTGTGTCCTTCTGGACTTTTGTGCATATAAGGAAGTTGCGCAGATTCAGCCAATCAGATTAGTGCTTGCCAAATGAAGAAAGTGCTTTCCAGTTTTGTGTGCAATATGCATCAGGCTGTCAGCGAGCAGACTGTGGGCGGCCCGTCTGAGCCTACTGATTTATAAATCAAGCCATAAACTTATCTCATGTGCTATATGTGATTGATTGCGGATCCTGTTTGCTTTATGCTACAGTAGCTGTGTGTGTATTCACATTAACTTTCAATTCATTCTTTCCTCTGTTCAGTCTTGTTGCCTGTTTTTTGGCATTAAAAGTCATCTCACTTTATGGCCCTCCTTGGAAATGACTGTGAGTGCATGTCTGTGTGTGTGTGTGTCAGAGTCTGACTATGTGCATCTGTAAGTGTAAGTGTATGTGTGTGTGTGTCTGTGTGTACCCGTCTATTTTAAGGGTCGATCTTATTCGCTTTAAGCACCGTGTGTGTGTGTCTTTGTGTGTTTCTGCATTGGGGTCCTCAGGGAAGGCTGTCCTCTGTGCCTGAGTGAAACACGTGGGCATTTGAGGAGTGTGCAGCACTGTGTGCCTCGTTATTATTTCATCATTCATTAAATATTCAAATGGAATGATGTAACCCCAGAAGCTGAACAATGATGTCATCGGCTGCTATGTTTGACTGTGCGAGTGTTTTCAAGAGTGTGTCAGAGAAAGTGAGGGCGTAAAAACAGCGAGGGAGAGTGAAAGCTTGATGGTTTCGTACTTTGTGCAGGCAGAGTTCACTTTAGAACTTCGGCTTGAGTGATTGACGTGTGGTAAATCTTGCATGCTGACGCCAGAACGCAAGAATTGATCGGATGTTTGTATTATTTTAAAATTCTTCCATTATCAGCAGACTTCATAATGTTGTTATAGAAGTTCTCAAAACCTGGGAGCTTAATAAGCTGCTCTGAACGATCTGTAAAACATTATTGATTAATCTCAAGCCTCATTAATCTAACACACAGACAGCAGTGGCGCCACTCTTCATTAATATGCGCAGTGGGTATTATATATGTGCTGATTGTCATGCATAATGTCTATTATACATGCACTAGTCGGGAATATTACTCAGTTTATTACCATGTCAGAGAACCAAGCAAGAGAAAGTGAGGAATTACTTTTTATCACTGAATTGTCATTGAACTTAAGCAAATATGCATCATTTCCTTTCATGGCGTGTGTGCATATGTGTTTGTGTGTGTGTGTGTGTGTGTGTGTGTGTGTGTGTATTTGCACTGTAAGTTCTTTTGCTTCACTTTGTGAGACGTTCTGTTTGTTTTTCCCACATCTGTTTTTCCGGGCTGTTCTTTGTCTGCGTGTGTTTGCTCGATGCCCCCACACACTGACAGTGTCTGCCAGCCACACACACACACACACACACACACACACACACACACAGACACAGTCAAGGCTCAAGTTGACGACTGGCAGGCCCGAACTGAAATATGTTATAACATTAAACGTTTGAAGTATTTTTCTTGAGCACAACACAATCAGTGCCTATTTCTGTAAACATTTAGATCTGATGTTTCATATGGAATCTATTCACAATATTTACTGTGTTCATATTTTCTGATGTTTTAATATGTCACTGGGGTAGATTATTCCAGTTGTTTCATAACTTATTGCAGTCAACCCCACATGTTAGATTAGACTTTTGAGGTCTGATAGACCTCATACAATTTCTGGTGCCTCACGGTCATTGAATTTTGCTGTTGTGAATGTACATAAACTGCACCACTGTGTGTTTTGTGTGATTTCATGTTACTGTGTGTGTCTGTGTTTGCAGGCGTCTCAACAGGAATAATCTTCAGGTTCTTCCGGAGTTGCTGTTTCTGGGCACGACCAAACTCTTCAGACTGTGAGTCCTTTATCTTTTAACCCCTCTCTTTCCTCTCCCTGTTTTTTTTCTCACCCCCCTTTTTTTCTTCCCTTGTGAAAAAGAAGTGCACTTAAGTATACTTTTATAAAGTGTACTTATTGCAGAAATAATATACTTTAAAAGAACATACATAAGTGCAAATTAAATATGCTATTTTCGACACTTAAATACATTGTATTTGTAATTAACTTCAAATGTATCACATTTTAAATTGATATTAAATGCAATTAGTTGAACTTTTGAGTGATTTTTTTAAAACCACTTAAGTGGGACTTTTTAGTACATCTTTATATGTACTTTCATAATTGCTTCTAGTGTCTTTAAATTATGGTTAAAGTGTACTACTAATGTACTGACAAGCAATTAATGTTATCTAAAATATACTTTAATGTCAGTTAACAATACACTTAAGCATGAATAAATGTAATGTTTTCGACCACCTAAATGCATGTTATTTGTAATTGATTTCAAATATATCTGTAATGATTACTTAATTTCTAACGATTATCGTCAATTTGATTTCATAGATACTATTTAAACTAAACTGAGCTAGACAATGACATCTCTGAATTCAATAATGAAATGCCTTTAACTGAAAATTGAGTGTTTAATCTTATTATTATACATTACTGACACTCTATCCTCCAATTTGATACTGTTAAGTGCTTTGACACAATCTGTATTGTTAAAAGCGCTATATAAATAAAGGTGACTTGACTTGACTTAATGAGTCCACTGGAGGCGAGCGTAGTGAGAACCCAAGTGCAGTTTATTTGCAAACGTGAAATCCAAGATACAAACAAAGACAGACTTGACTTGACTTGACTTGACATGAACAGACTTAACTCACCAACAGCAGATTACAACTTCAATACACGACAGGGAACAAAGGCAATGACATGGCTACTTATAACAAACAATGAGAACCACATGACAAGAACCAACCAATGGGGACAAGACACATGACTTAGGGCAACCAATCAGAACATGACACATTGAACAAGGGAACCAATAGCAAGGAGACAAGAGGGCAAAGGAAGCATGACACAGGAACCATAACTAAACTTCAAAATAAAAGACAGGAAAACAAGAACATGACACAGAACCAAAAACAGACCTTACATATTCCCCCCTCAAAAAAGGCGGCTCCAGAAGCCTAAACTACACAGAACACACAGGGTGGTGGAGCGGAGGCGAAATAGGGGGAGGGATGGAGGGCCAGGCCCATGAAGGGGAACAGGGCCTGGAGCGTGGAGCAATGGCGGTGGAGGCAGAGCAGGGGCCTCAGTGGCCGTGACAGGACAGACAGAGAGTTCATGAACGACCTCCGTGGCCGTGACAGGACAGACCGTGAGTTCATGAACGGCCTCCGTGGCCGTGACAGGACAGGCTGTGAGTTCAGGAATGGCCTCCGTGGCCATGACAGGACAGGCTGTGAGTTCAGGAACGGCCTCCGTGGCCGTGATGGAACAGACCATGATTTCATGAACGACCTCCATGGCCGTGACAGGACAGACCGTGAGTTCATGAACGGCCTCCGTGGCCGTGACAGGACAGGCTGTGAGTTCAGGAATGGCCTCCGTGACCGTGACAGGACAGGCTGTGAGTTCAGGAACGGCCTCCGTGGCCGTGATGGGACAGACCATGAGTTCATGAACGACCTCCGTGGCCGTGACAGGACAGACCGTGAGTTCATGAACGACCTCCATGGCCGTGACAGGACAGACCATGAGTTCAGGAACGGCCTCCGTGGCCGTGATGGGACAGACCATGAGTTCATGAACGACCTCCGTGGCCGTGAAAGGACAGGCTGTGAGTTCAGGAACGACCTCCGTGGCCGTGACAGGACTGACCGTTAGTTCATGAACGGCCTCCGTGGCTGTGACAGGACAGCACGAGGATTCACCGACGGCCTCCATAGCTGTGACAGGACAGACTGTGAGTTCATGAACGGCCTCCGTGGCTGTGACAGGACAGGACGAGGATTCACCGACGGCCTCCATAGCCGTGACAGGACAGGCAGAGAGCTGATGAGTGGATACCCTTGACACCTCTGGAGGTTCTGCGACGGTTTCATCAGGATACAAGGAGCGTTCAGCAACAGTTCCTTTGACCGCAACATGACAGGCTGAAAGTACATTGCCGGGCACCACCATCGTGCAAGGAGCTGAAGCGAGTGCCGCCACCTCGGGAGAAACTGCAGCAGGCACCATCGGCTCAGGGAACACAGCAGCGAATGCCACTACTTCGGGAGGTTCTGCAGCATCAGCCACCACCCTTTACATTTATTGACAAAACAATCTCTAAAACAAATACACAAAAATTCTTTTTGCTGATGCACAGGAAAAACCCAACACTATAAACAGCTGCAACACTTTAACTCACTTATTAGAAAGAGTCTTGGAGAACAATGCAAAATCACTTACATGCTTACATACAAAAGTACCTAATCTCGCCATCATAGAAAACATCATTCTGTATGATGTATAAGCCTGTTTCCTCATTGGGGACCTAAAAATGTCCACAAGGTCAAAATTTGCTGGTATTACTATCCTTGTGGAATCATTTGGTCTCCATAACGTATAGGGTTACTAACACACAAACACACACACACACACACAAACAACAACAACAAAAATCCCCAAAAATTATCATTCCATGTACAACAAATGAGACCTTATTGTAAAACATTACCAAACTGTGTTAATGGTACCCCGGTTTTACAGAAAAGCCATCAGACCAGCCCCAGACTAAAATGTAATTCTACAATTATGCTTTGGCAATACTGTGCAAGTCATGCCAATAAAGCTCATTTGAACTGAATTGAATGTAATTCTGAGCTGTTTCAACTGAAAGAAACTTGCACTGACTGATCTTTAAAAATATCAGTGCCTTTGTTTTGTCTCAAGATGCACACCAGTTTTTTTCTAAGGCATGTTAATGAAAATGACTTAAATGTCCTAATTGAACTATGGCCTAATCTTGGCTTAGTCTAAGCCCTGTCTGTGAAACCAGGCCATAAATTCTCAAACCTTTACTAGCACCAGCATTAAACAGGACCGAAAGGTTTCTTCTAAAATCTTACTCCAGCATTAGTGAATGCAAGTTTGACTAAATAAATAAAATTAATTAATTGAAAAAAAAAAGAACTCCAAATGAACTTGCTGGGAAGTGCTGTTTGTCAGTGTCCCAGAAGCTCTCCATCGGCAGTAAACTTCAAATGTCATGAAGTTGCACACCATCTCTCCACAGTCTCTGTGAACGGAAATGTTCCAAAGAGGCAGGAAAGTCAGAAAAAAATTCCTTGAGGAAAGAAAGAAGAACAATTGTTATAAAACATATCCAGTCATTATAAATGGTTCAGTTGAGTGAAAGCAATAGACACAGTTGCAGTCCAAAGTTTATATACACCTTGCAGTATCTGCAAAATGTTAATAATTTAAGCAGTAAGAGGGTAGAGGGGTAGAATCATAAAAAAAATGCAATTTCTGCTCTGATGAAGCAGTTTATTCGGCAAGGTGTATGTAAACTTTTGACCACATCTGCATCACCTAAGAGGTGAATTACCTCAATCATCAGCATCGTAGTAGAATGCTGGGAGATGTTCCTTCAGATTTCCTACAAACACCAGAATTTCTGACCACACCATCTTCACTGACACTGGGCTTTAAAAATAGATAACATTTTTACAAACATTTTTTTTTATTCCTACTTTAGCGAATAAAACATAACTTTATCAATTACCCAAATATAGATAAATATCCCAAAATCTATGAAAATGAAGAAAGGTACCTTTAATTTTTTTCCCTCATCTTGCCTTGCAAGCTTCTCTCGTACATCTTCATGAAGGATGTTCCTGTATTTACCACGACTGACACAGCAAAGCTGCTGTCCTCCTTCCTTTGGTTTGTTACCTGTAAAATATATGATGATTAGAGGGGGATCTGTAAATGCACAGGTGGGAATATATTACTTGCAAATGGAAAAGATTCAAAGCATTTAAAATTCATAGGGATAGTGACTTAATATAGAACTTTTAGCTTGTCATGTGTGATCAGGGTGAGCTGACTGGGCAACAATTCATTAAAAACTTCTAATATCACCTCTTCAGTACTGGTCTGTGTTTCCACACTGTATCTCCAGTAACAAATCTGTGCTGATCCTGCAAAATGAATAATTCCAGATAAGTACAAAAATATTACGTATTACAAACACAACCAGTAACAGAACATCTCGCTCTTCAAATGCAAAAATAAAACATACAACATTATTTCTAGAGGTTATATTGAATATTAGTTGTGGTTATAATATCGATTATATATTAAATATTACAAGATCGGATCTTTGACTTTTGTTCAGTAGCGTTAAATTGAATTTTAAATCGTTTAGTTAAAATACAATATTGTATTTTCAGCAGCCAAATTTTTTGGTCCACGCACGTGATAACATTCCGATATCAGTATGCATTCATTATAGGACACAATTAATTCACCTCCCGAGTCCATATAGCAAGAACTGCCGGGTTACGGTGAAAGCCGCACGAATGGCAAGACTGAATTAATAAAGAAAGCTTATATCAAGATAAACTTACTTGATTCATTATCTGCAGTACATAAAGTCTCATCTGTAATCATCCAATCATGCCACTCCTCTGTTCCCATTTGATCAGCGAAGCTCCCTCACGCGTCGTGACTCCAGAAACATTTTTCAAACTCTGCTGAAGTAGCGCGGCATCATGACGTAGTATTTTTGGCGCATGCGCATAACACAAAAGAGTTACTTTGTGTGTGGTTACATGTTATTTCAGGCTTTTCATTTCTGTTCAAGTTCAAGTTTTTCTAATTCATTGTGTAGTTGGACCAAAGACTATTGTTAGATTCATTCATGACTCATTCACCTAACTAAAAGTCAGTCATTTTTTACAGTGCAGTGTAGCCTAGTCTAATTAAAATCAAGTGTATTTGAATGCAAATTAATTTTGTTTAGATCTGTTAAACTTTTGCTTGCAATTAATGCAATTAAATGTGTTTAAGTGACTTAGAACAACATAATGATATTGAAAGTATTCTGTACACAGATGTAAAGTACAGTACTATTACATACAAATACAGTACTCTCATAAATGACACTGTATGTCAAATATTATGTCGAAAATTAAACTTCATAGAGTTCATAGCGCAAGAGCTGGTGATGACAATATCAACAATAAGTTTTATTGGAGTATACTGTATAAGAAAGTGTATTTAACTTTAGAAGAAAAATACATTTCAAGTGCATTAACGCACATAGTACATATTATAGACTAAATACATTTAAAATACATTAACAAATGTAATTTTGGAGAACACACTTAAGTTGAAATTAAAATCAATTATTTTACATGTGCTTTAGTATATTGATAAATATATCAAAATAAGTGTACTTATTTAAAACACTTTTGTGCATTTTTAAAAAGTGCACTTAAGTATGTTAAGACCTATTGTCATTAAAGTGTACTCTCTTTAAGTACACTTAAGTGGCCTTTAATTTAAATTATATTATATTATCTGCAAGTGCACTTTTTAAAAAGTATACTTTTAATAATTGAAGTACACAAAAAGTACACTTTTACTGCAATTAAGCACACTTCTTTTTCACAAGGGTTCTTTCTCTCCTTTTCACTGTCTCTCTTAGTTCTACTTTTGTTGCCTTTTTTAAACAGGATTTTTGTCTCTTTTCCAAATTTTATTAATTAATGTAGCTTTTACTTATTTTAGATACATTATATTGCTTTTTCACAAATTTCTGTTGTTGTGCTGCAGTTGGATCTGGGATCTTTCACATCTAGGATGACTTTTTAATACATTAAAATGTTGCTGTTTGGTTCCCTAATGTTCTCTTTGGTTTGTAGATTTGGTTTTAATACATTTTTATGAATAACAATAGATAGTGACATTAAATTTGGAGGAAATTTATGGCATAAACACAGCAAAATCTTGAGATCTGTCTTCTAAATCTCGCTCATTACTCCCAGACAGAAGTGTATGTGCGTGTGTGTGTACGTGTGTGTGTTTATAATTGAGTTTTGCAGGACATCTAGGGATGAGCAGTAAAGGAGGTTCAGACCATGAACAGACTAAATTGAGTTAAAAGGAGATACATCCTTAAACATCTGCTGCTCAGAGAGAGCGAGAGGAAGGATAACGAGCGCTAACAGCTTTACCAGGAAAAACAACATTCTAACGGACTTTGCAGGAGGTTGATGGAGGAAATGTCTCTCTCTCTATGTGTGTGTGTGCTGCTGCACATTGCTCATGTTTCTGCCGACATACAGTCACTGTTCATGTTCTAGACATGGTATGGTTGTGTGTGTGGTCTCCTAAAAATACACTGGGATCTTCAGGCTCAACTATCAGGTGTATGTGTGTGTTTGTGACAAGTAAAATGCTGGTCTTAAAATCAAATGTTAAAGAAATAGATTAATGAGTTTACCAGAGCACTGTTTACTTGTTTCATTTTAAAAGCATCTGATTGTGTATGTGTGTCTGTGAAGAAGTCAAGTTGTGCCTATACATTGTTGGGACCAAATATCCCCTCAGGGATAATAAAACCTGAAATGAGCTAGACTGGTGGACCAGCCAATGGAAAATGGCTTAATAAACATCCTAAATAATGTTTTAATGAAAATGTAAAAACGTAGAAGGTTTGGGATAAGAAATATTATTAGCTCAGAATAAAAAAAAAATATATAATAATAATAATAATAAAAAAAACCAAAAAACAATAGAATGAAAGCGTGTGTGCTGGATTTTATGATTCTTAGGGAGGATTTTTCTGGTCTGTCTGTCAACTCAATTTCAGCAAGATGGTAGCAGGTGTGTAAGAGAGAAAAAAAGAGGAAGCACTGCTAGTGTACTTTCTGATAGAATTATTTGATTTGATGTCCTGACACACACACACACACACACACACACACAGAGAGAGAGAGTTCTTTCCTCATTAGATTATCTCTGCTCGTCTACATCTGTGGCTAACATGTGCAGCTTTTATCTGCCTGCCTCTTTCATCACTCTGTCTATCTCGTTTTGCTTTATTTTGCTCCTTTTCCTGTTCTCTCATCCTTTCTTTCATTTATGCTGCTTGAACATTTTTCTTTCTTTCTTTCTTTCTTTCTTTCTTTCTTTCTTTTTTTTATTTCTTTCTTTCTCGTCTCTGTGCGTCCTCTCCCTCTGCCCCTCTGATCAGGTTTGACGTTAATGTGTCTGGATGGAGTGTGTGTGATTTTTTTTTTTTTTTTTTGAGGGGGATGGTCTGGTAGCGGGTGACAGAACCTTCTAGAGCTTGTTTTGTTCATCTTGTCGGGTGCCCTAGTGACCCCGGCTTCTGCTGTACGTGTGTGTGCGCGTATATGTTTGTGTGTGTGTGTGTCTGTGTGAATATGAGTTATGGTTACACACATACGGCCGCTGCCACAGTAGCGGCTGAAGTATTTCTGCCTTTTGTCTCCTCAGAGGCCAGGCCTGTTTGAAAACCTTTGAATAACATTGGGTATGTTGGAGAGAACGTTCAGATAACATTTCTCACGGACAGCAGGTCGGTCACAGCTGTGTGTGTTTGGATAGAGAGAAAGTGGGAAAGAAAGAAGAAAGGGACTTAAAGGAAAGAGAAAAGAGGAGGCGTGAAGGCAGAGAGAGAGAAAGAGATTGGTCAGATTTTTGAGAGTCCATTAAGAACTCTGTAAAAACCCAACAGTAGTTTGAAAATGAGAGTGGAACAGCAATAAAAAAAACAAAAAAAACAAACAGATGGAGTGAGAAAAAAAAAAAACAGAAATAGAGAGAATGAGTTAAAATATATCCTGAAATATTTAAGGCAAGACACCACGGGTGATAATTTTAAGAAATTACATTTAAAAGAATTGTTTTGTATTACAAGTTTTCTGAAATTAAATATTCAAATTTCCTAATTAAAAAAAAAAACTTTCCCCTTGTTCTTAGGAATAAAATGTTATATAAACCAGGTGAATGATACATGAACAAACCTATAAAAACCTTCATAATATAGATAGAAAAAAGGAAATAAATAAATAATAACAAAAAAACACTAAAACTAATTTTGACGAAATGTCCTTTAAAGACATGTGATGTAATCGAAATCTACAGATGCAAATCAATAAAGTGTAATAAAATAAACTCTCAAATGTGTATTTTGGAAGTTTTCTTTCCACTAGTCTGAAAAATAGGCCAAAATCTGGCCAAAAGTTGACCAGTGCATGACAACAATGTTTTTGTCTGTGATGTTTTGCCTTAATTGTAATTTTATAGATGCTGGGGTTGGTGGGGGGAAGTTATTATTAATATTATTTTTTGTTCTCTCGTAGTTGCTATGTTACTGTTGTCATGTCACGTAGCCATCATCCCTCATCCAGTAACCGTTAGTGCTGTTTCACACTGTGCAAACTTTCTGAGGGTGTTTGTGGGTGTTTCTGACCACCGAAGGAATTTCTCCCGTTGTGACGTCTGTGTGTGGCTTTTATTGAGCTTGTCAGTGGTTATTAGGTCAAATCAAATGCCTTACAATGATAATTGTGTAAGTTGTTTCTGCATACATTTCTTGAATCATAAGGACAGATATTAATCAATGTTTTTATGTCCGTGGATGAAGAGATGAAAAGTTTGGCATCACTTCTTAAAGGGGTCCTATTATGCTTTTTTACAAAGTCTTGATTTTGTTTTGTGGGTGTACTAGAACATGCTCTCATGCTTGGTGCTTCGAAAATTGCATTATTTTTCACATAATTTACATTATTACAATACCTTTCTCCCCGGCCTGGCACAAACTGGCGCTTTCTCCCCGCCCGCCTTCCAAAAAACGAAATGTGTTGTGATTGGTTAGCTGTCCCAGTGCGTTGTGATTGGCGAACAGCTTAGACGGCATTTCAGTACTGCCCCGCCCCTTGCCAAAACAGAAAGTTTGTCAATATTGCCGTATCATTTCAGACCCCGAGAATATTGAACAAGAGGATCGCGCAGAACCTGTGCACGCACGGATATCGCAAGACATATTAAAGTGGTAACAATATTGTTGTTGTTTTTTTGGCTAAATCACGTTTTAGAAATAACTGCATTTACCATGTACAGATAAATGCAACGGTAATATGTGTTATGTTTATTGTTCTTTAATTCTAACATTATAACATGAATTGCAGTGAAACTGTTATACAGTTGAATTTATTTATACCATAGTCCCACAGATTTACACTATTTGTGGCGGCATATATATGCAAATTAATTCTCTGCCAGCGGGAGGCGCTGTTGGAGCGGGAGAGAGCGAGGTTTCCCTGGTAACGCTGAACACAAAGCAGAGCTCCGCTCACAAACACTGCTTTATCAGACATGCAAGATGAAATGAAAATGACATCCAAAATTTTCTGAAGACAGTCGGTTTCCTTCAGAAATACAGTGATATAAAAACATCAGCACCGGGTTTCGATTTTGAAACGTGCAGTGCTCAACCAAGTTCTCCCCACCCACTAACCATTCGAATTTCCAGAGGCGGGATTTATTTTAATGATATTCTAATGGACCGCATTGTGATATCACAAATACAGGAAAACAACTTTGTAGTCCAAACGAGCCGTTCGTTTTTTTAAAATGAAATATCTCCCTTTGGAGCGGACTTTGAGAATTGTAGATCTTTTTATGCCCAAACATACACACGACACACTGACTAAAATTAAAAAAAAGTGTAAAAGCATAATAGGACCCCTTTAAAGCTGAAGTGTCTAATTTTTCTTTTAGGTTAAAGAGATAGTTCATCCAAAAATCAAAGCACAAAATAATTTATTCCGAAGAAGCAGTTTTTGTTATTTTGGACCCTGACAAAACAACATTGGCTCAACCAATGGTGTGAGTTTAGGGCGGAACTCTGTTTGACTGACCAATGACAGATGAAGGGGTCCCTTTTTGAAAATAAGAGTTATATTTGTAATTCTGTTATGTTTTGCAATTATTTTTGTAATAGTAGTGCTGAAATTACAACTTTAACCTCAGATCATAAATTAAAATGATCAGGCCTGCTTGTGTGACAGCGCTTGCAAACCAAAGCAAAACATTATTGAAGTCTCTGGGAACGCTGACGTTATGTTATGAGAACAGCTTCGTGAGAACATTAGAAACTTAAACGTGTAGAAATAGTGAGAGGTTGAATTTGTGAATATGCCAGCAGACATCTTCATATTCCTGTCATGTCTGTTAGCAGTGGCTTTGGGTTCACACACGCTTAGCTGATTTTAAATATGGCTTTGACTATGTGGTTTTCTTGAGCAATGTGCCACGAGTTTTCGGGGTGAAAAATTGTAGTGGTTTTCTTGCTTAATCCGCACACCAAACGCTAGACAGGCCAAACTGTTTGCCATCTCAATGTGTGTCTGCGTGTGTGTTTACCGAGCTCGGCGTTTCCTAGGTCACAGTGCTGTAGAGAGTTCGGCTTTTGTCTGCGGAGTGGACGCTTAACCCCAGTCCTCTCAGCTCACAAGACACACACATACAGACACACAACACACACACACACACACACACACACACACACACACTTGCTAAGCCTTGTCTGTTCACACGAGTTGGTGGGAACAGTTTTGAAATTAAAGATGGATACAATAGAGTGAAGTTTTGCCTGTCTGTTGAAGTATAGCGTTATTAGGTGCGAGTGTATGTATGTGTGTACATGCGTGTGCATGTGTGGGATTTAATTTCATTCATAATCAGATTTTAATGAAGACAGGAAAGGAGTTTATAGCCTGTTGCCATAGTGACAATGACTCATAATGGAAAAACCTCAAGCTTGTAGACATGTGTGTACATGTATGTCAGAGTCTGTGTTTTCTTGTGTTGTTGTGTTTATCTGCATGACCTGCATTTCAGACATTTTCATGCCTTCTCTCATACGTCATCAGAGGATTCGAAATAACTGATTTTACTCTTTGGTCATTAAAAAACTTGCGATTTCAGGTTGCAGCTTTGAGTAGAATGAGTAAATCATCTATTAAAGCTGCTAGTTCATTACTATGCTGGCTAAATATATGCAAATGAGAATATTTAAGCAAGACGCAACAGGTAAAGAGTAAATCTGCTGCACACCACTTGCTAAACTTTTTCATAAAATATCTGAGCAAACACAATGGCAAGCAGTGAACATTTTGAGCAATTGTACACTGTAAATTCTAACAAGTTCAGTTTACTTAAAAAAATGTTTGGAAACCGATTGCCTTATTTTTGCAAAGCAAACTTAAAGGTGAAGATTACTTTATTAATTCCATTTAACTAACAGTGTTATTTTGTGTTCTGCAAACATCTTAAATGCTGTTATTCTTAAATGTAATCTGCCAGTTTAAGATATGGGGACTTAAAAAATTACACGCAATCGGTTTCCGTATTTTCTTCAAGTAAAGTGAATGTAGTTTTAGTAGTTTAACCAGCATGGAATGCACTTAACACAAGTTTGAAATTCTCTGGACCTACTAAAGCACTGTAAAAAAAAAATACAGAGCATTTTCAGAACTGCACACAAACAGAACAGAAAAAAATTAAATAAAATGCAGGCCTTTACAACCCATCCATGACACTTCTTCCCTCCAACACGATTGCCTTTATTGCATCCACAATGAGGGCATGTCTTCTGGTAAAACTGTGAGATGGCCTACATCTACTTCATTTAAGTCTGCACATCCACATCCTAAGCAGAGAAAGAAAAATAGGTACAGTGTGAATTTATTTTTCATTCCAATACTGGAAAAGTTCTAAAAACCATACAGTAACCAGGGGCTGTTGAGCAAAATTTTAAAAAGAAAATGCTAAATATTGATGACCAGAGGGAGTGTACAGTGATCTGTACAAACATCAAGCACAAGGAAATGTAATCAAGTTGATGAGACGACAAGATTTATAATGTAAGAGTTACAAAACAGAACATATTTCAGAAGACATGGATTAAATCACAGAGTATAAGGGTGAATTATCATTTTTGTGTGAACTATTCCTTTAAATTCTGTTTTATATGCGTACTGCCTTCAACACTTGGAATATTACACACAAGTTCCATGGACATTGTTCTCAAATATTAGCGTTTCAAACTAATAATTGTGAGTTTGTGATCAGTCAGCACAATTTCATCAATTTAAGGCATTTACATCAACAATTTCACAAATAAGAAGTGTTTCACAAGAGACAAATATAGTATCTACTGCAAAATTACAAAAAGTTTACCCAGAGCTATAATTTTTCATAACCTGATCTATATTCTCATGGAATAAAAAAAATAACGAGAGCAGAAACATCAATAACAATACTTACAAAGCACATCCTGTAAAATTCCTCTGGGTCATCCTTCAGGTTGACTGGAAGGTCCTGAAGAATTTTTTTTTCAAAAATAAAAAAAATGTTATTCCATCAATCAAAAATCAGTGAACACTGAACAAACAACAAAACAAAATGCATAGACTTTTTTTGTGGCCACTTATGCAATATAGTTAATAAAAACGTCACAACCGGCGTGACTGTACTTTTGCACTCATAGTTGCGTTTCAATACGCCGTGTCAAGTTAAAAAGAGCTATTTTAAAAGAACTGGTCTGAAGATAGTGGTCTTTTCCATCCGTTTGTACTTTGACTGGACTGCACGCTCCCTAGCGTGAATGAGGCCGTGTCTCTGAGTTGCGTCGCTCACAAGTGCCGCGTCCAGATACAGCATATGGAAAACACTTACGAAATCTATTCCGTAACAATCACAACATTGAAAACAAGCTAACCATTTAACATTTTGTTGACTTCTCACTGAATTCTATAAAAAGTCACGTGACACATAAGCATCAGTTCAAATTATGTAATTACTGGTATACTCGTGCCCATCACTATTAAAAGTGGATAAAATATCAATAATGGACAACCAGGCAGATAATTTTACAAATATGAAGCAGCCACTAACTAGTTTGAACAGAAATTGTTTCAGATAACTCGCAGTGGTCAAAACGTGTTTGAGTTCTTTACATGGGCTAAGAAGTTCTACAAAACAGCTTGCAACAAACAAAGTGCATAAAATCCAACGATTAATAATACTAGCGAGCAAAAAAAAAAAAAAAAAAAACCTGAAAATAAGACTTAAATTAAAAGCTTTTACCTTGATTTCACCGAAGTAGATCCTTTCTCCAAACATAACGTTGAATCCTCAGTCCATATGGAAGGGGAAATTATCATTCAGTATGTATGCGTAACATCATGTCTTCAACATTTTGAGTAATTTCACTTAAATTACGTTAGTTATGAAAACTGTTCTAATATTTCATCTACAATTTAAAATTTGTAGTAAGCGCAACATTTTGGTTAAAATCAAATAAACATACTAGTATTTTTATAGTAAGGTATATTATTTGATTTTACAGTGATATGCAGTTAGCAGCAGATTTGATAGATGTGTAATGTAAAATATTACTAACTATAAACTATTCAATATAACTACGAATTTAAATTTTAATTGTCTATTTAATTGATTAATTTAAAAATGTCTTTGAACTATCTTAACTTTTCTTAGCAAATATTGATATATGGAGTTAGTTAATTGACATATCATGTAATTATAATTAATTGCCCGTCTAAATATTAACATTTTATGCATTGCAAGGAAAGAAAGCTAAGCAAATTGATTCCCAAATCATTCTTTTTTTCACATTCTGCTGTTTCTGTCATGCTATTATTACTCAAATGTTTCAGGAAATTCATTTTCTATTTTTGCCTGCAGCCTGTTTGAATAAACTGGTTCACATTCATACACGCACACACTGACCTTTTTTTTTTTTGTACCCAGGGGCATTTAGTAGTGTAGTAGTATATGTGCTTTTGTTTATGGCATTATGACACTCAGAATATAATGGTATTCTGGTTATATAGAATGGTTTAAATGAAAACTGGAATAATCTCAGTATTACAATATTTGTATATAGATTGTATGTTTTGCTTACAGTTGTTTGCAGGAATTAATTTCACCCAACTAATGCAGTGTAAAGTATTCATTTAATCTTTTTTAGATTTTTGCTGTGTGTGATAGAAGGGAATATCTTAAGCACACACACATACACACACACCTGAGCATTACTCAGGAGAGAGTCTCAGACAGACAGTCTCCAGGCCAGGCACTGAGCCATCCACAATTATAAGAAAAAACACCTGCGTGTGTGTGAGTGTGTGTGGGATTCTTGAGACACCCTTTTTTAAATCAGTTGACCACACAGTTATGGCCTTTGACCATTAAACGTTTCAGAACCACGTGATAAGTGATTTATGTTTGTCTAAACAGGTCAATATGTGTTTTTAGTTCATTGTGGATTCAGACTGTTTTCAGACAGTTTTTCTACTGAAATCTGAGATTTTGAACTTGTGAAAACTTTTGAAAGCCTCATTGCTGTGCAAGAATGTGTGTGTTTGGTTCATGAACAGGGTGTGTTATCTGGGCTCATCTCTAATCTTTTTCCACATTTATGTGAAATGGATTTGACAAAGTGCGCTAGATTTGGGGATCACGCCACACAACAGCATCATCGATCTCTATTGCTTATTTGACCTGTCAGGCTGCACCACGCGGGACTTATATTCCTGTCTAAACATGCACCACATGTACACGCGCACACACACACACACATACACACACACACACCTGGGTGTCAAAGATGTCCTTTTCAGACTAAGCAAGCCACTTTTCTAATTCTGTGTGTGGCCGAGTGTGTGGTTGTGTGTTTGTGTCTCAGATTGTTTGCAAGCGAGTGTCTTAGTGACGGGTAACAAGAAGTGGGCAATTTCTCGTTAGCATGTAACTGAAACTCCGGCCGTATCCTAGCAACCATCCTGGCCACTCCATGGTCTTTAGTTTCACCTTCACAACACCACAGCAACTAGAACACAATATCACCACAGCTACAGAGCGGCACACCACTGGAAGCACTTGAATTAAATAATTAAGGCCCTTGATTAGTGTTATATCAGCTAATCTGTTACATTTAGGGTGTCAGATATCGACTTCCTTTACAAGCAAATCAGTGTAAGGAATCAGCATTACATTTCCACAGAAAGGTGGAATGTAGCCCAATGGAGAATTATCATTGAAAACTATTATACAAGCCTGTAAAACTGTTTGCATCCACTTTGTTATTAAAAGTATGAATGACTCTTTTGAGTACATAAAAAAGTGATTGTACACAGTGTACAAATTTTACAATAACTTTCAGGGGGTGGACATTTTTAGGAATTTTTTTAATAGGAAATTGTTAAACACAATCTCTTGAGGTCCATTTTGTGCAGTCCAAATTGTTTTTTGGCATCCTTAGTGCAGTTAGCCGTATGTTTACTGCTTAAATAACTTTTTTTTAACAAAATACTGAAGTGTTGTGTTATGTAATTGTGCTATGAAAATCAGTGGTAGAGTGATAATGATAGGTATGTCTTGTCAATTGTCCATTTGATAACAGTCGTAACAGAAAGTATTTGAGCAACGTACTATTGGCACAACATGAAAATATCAACTTTGACTAAAGTCCAAAGTATACATCAGTTTTGACTTAGCACTTAGCATATCCGTACAACTGAACACACTGGCTTTCAAAGCATACTCAGTTTGATAGTGTTTGTGAACACATGTGCACTAGAAAGCGTCATCCCTGTCCAGTGTCGGTGCTATTTCGTTCCAGTAATTATGACCAAAAAATGACTTGTTTGACTCGTTCTGTCTCTTCTGTTTCTTTTTCAACTGAAACAACAGCCTGGATCATTGTTTCCACTTTGTGGCCAAACTAATTAGTGATAAAAATTGAAAAAGCTCATGTGTTAGTTGAACGTAGAGAGTATGCACGTTACAAAAATTGGGCTGGCACTCATGTTATGTTGATGATGATATTACGTCACACGCACTGTGTGCATTAGGGATGTGCCTCTCCAAAACTGAGGCCAATACGATACGCATCTCAATGCATATCCAACAATACGATACATTAAAGATACATATGAAGTAGCTACCGATACGATTCACCCCTATTACGATGCATTGCGATTCGATTCAACACAATGTGATTCAATGCAATGCGATGCAAATGGAAAAAATGTGATGCTATGCAATTCAATATGGTACAGATAGTTCGCTTTTATTTCTTTGGTTCAGACAGACAGCAAATCATAAATTAAATTTCTGACTTCTAATACCTCGGTTTCCATAGTGTTGTCATAGATCATATTGACATAGTAGCAATGGTGGCGAGAGAACACGCTTAAGAAACAGTTCAGAGAGGAGAAATCAATCTGCAGATAAAATATTGGTAACAAATTATTGGTCACTTTCTAAATAATAAAAGTATAGCACATCTACTAATGATAATATATAAATAATTTTTTTTTTACCAATTCAAATATGTTACAAATTATGCATCGTGATACAAATGCCAACTTGTACCTGATGCACACTTTTTTTAAATTGATGTATCGTATCGTTAACATTTATGGCAACGCACCAATGCAAATCATAGAATCTTACCATTCCTAGTGTGCATATTCTAGCGTACACATAAAAACCCAACTATACTTTCATCTTAACTTGTAATCTAACTTTTGTGGTTACTGAGAGGTTTAAAAAAAATAACCCTGTTGAAACAAATATAGATTTAATGCTCCACCAATCTTATGTTTTGACTTACTTTGGAAGATTCAACTATTAATTAGAAGATTTAGACCCCAAACCCCCACAATTCGCAGTCAGATATTGTTGACGTGAAAGCTGTGAGTCCATTTAGTGTTTATTATGCAGCTGTATGGGGTATGAACTCTGGAAGGTGGACTCCATCTTGGCTCCGTTTGCTCAGTCACACAGTCGTCTATTCTGAGTGAAAGCGTGGGAGTGTAATTGCTCTGAAGTGGACTCCATTTTGGCTCTGGTCACACAGTGGCACAGTAGGCCATTCTGAGGGAATAGGAGTGAGTTCAGCAGCGCTGGAGTGGAATTGTCAGCATTCTTCAGCACTGCTGTCATCTTTAACCTCTTAACAGAGCCTCTTCACTTTGAGTTCTCACACTCACAGTCACACAAACACAAACAAGTGAGCATACACAAAGGAGGACTGACACACACCAGACACAAGAGGTGTAACAAGCAAACACCACGCAGAAATTACACATGGAAACTGTGTGTGAGATTGACAGGGTGACACAGAGTGAAAGTGTATATCTGTGTGCACGTGTATACGTATGTAATTCAATAATAACAGGCTTCAGCCGCAGCTCTGTCATTATTTAATTACCGTTTCCTCCCATTTCCGTGGCTACGTAATGTTTCCCTGATTGGTGTGTGCTTGCTGAGTCACTTCCTCACTTCCTGACCTTAAAAGTGAGAGGTGAGGCAGTGGCTGTGTTTTAAAATCTAGTGAGCTGTCTACCTAGACAGCATTTGCGGACACCATAGACACATACAGATGTTGTCTAGGAAGGGCTTGCTAAGTATTGCGACACAGCCGGAGAAAGAGGAGATGTTGGGATGACTGAATCACGCACTTCCTATGGTCAACCAAGACTGGACACAAACACACACTCACACCCTCTGTGGTGTTTAGTTTGTCAGGTTTTCAAGTTTGTCAAACAGCAGTGAGTAGTTTCGGTGGTGTGTGAGAATTTGTGTGTGGGTGTTTGTGGAAGTGTGTGTTTGTGTGTGCAATGTACAGTATGTGTTTTGCTGGTTTGGCCTTTTTCTTGACCAGAATCTATTTTTCATTTCTCAGAGAAAATGTTTAAATAGACCAAACCTTTTTGTTCTGGTAAATATGTCTTATATTGCATTTTTAAGCTGTGTGTTGATTGAAGACCCATCCTGAAGCCATATGAGGTCATAGCCTGTAATCATATGTAAGATAATAAATGATCAAATAATAAAACATGAATTAACATTCAGATTAATTTTTTCACCTCTTGTACTGTTACATATGAAGATGTTACATTGTAAAGTCCTCCTGGGAAATTCCTACTTGGAAGTTTGAAAGTCATAATTACAATGTGGTGAACATTCAAGTGGCTTAGGTCAGAATAAAAACAACAATGGACAGTTTCATATTTCTTTTTCTCTCTTTCAGTTCCTAGGACACATTTAGAGTCTGTATAAACAATTGAAATGATCAAATGTAATCTAATGCTTTATCTATTGTGCCCTTTAAGTGAAGGTGAAAATATTGTGTTTACAAGTTTCGTCAGCATGTCAATTTGAAACAATGCAGAAACACTGAAATATAAAATAGAAAATATATCTGTAATCTATAATATAGAGATCAGTGGGCACACACTTACAGTTTTCTTTATGTAACAAAACGTTTAGTTGTGATACCATGTATAAATGATAGAAATGAATAATTTTCACCATTTTGAATTCAGATCAGAGCATGTGAGCGAAGCGGAGCGGCGTGACGCTCAGCTCAATATTTCGCTCTGGGGGCGTGCACTCCACTCAGTCACTCAAGGCCAAAGCAAACGCTCCGCTAATGTTCCGTTCACGCTCACCGGTAAACCAAATCCTGCTCAGATCATGCTCCGACATAAAATTTCTCTGGTAGGCCGAATTGTGTTTATTTCCCCGTTTATAATGAAATTCTTGAATAAATGTCTCAAAGCAGTAGTCCAATAAGTAACGGTTATGTTTCAGGGTGACGTTCAGCTTGTACTTTTAAAAATTAATTTTATTAATTTAAATGTATTAAATTAAAATTAATTTAAAAACGTGTCTTGTTTTTGAAGCCACTTGACAAACCTTCCTAAAAAATTCAATAACTGAAAAATATTTGATTTTCATTAGTCCTACTTTATTTCCATGAAAACACAGCTTCAGTTATTGTACAACAGAACATTCAAAACACGCACACAAGATGAAATGCAGAATTTCACAAAATACACCTTGCTTATCAGGTCCACACACAAGATGAAATGCACTTAACAAAGAATTATTTAGTGGTGTTAATAGAAGAAACACTTTCTAAAATTAAAAGAACAAAACTGTGGGGAAATGCGGCCTATTAAAACATCTGTCAATCTTTACAGGATTTTAGAATGTACCTTATTTTAGAAACATTATTGACAAACTATTGCTTAGCCTATTCCACAGATTCTCAAACTAGCAAATTACCAAAGGGCATTTTGGGTTGAGCGAGCGGCGCTGAGCACATTGAGCGAGCGGAATCTTCAGAAAGGTGCTCTCCGCTCTGAAGGAAATATGACCGCTACGCTCCCCGCTCCGCTCCCGCTCCACTCCGCTCACATGATCTGATTCAGATGTAGTTTTATTTGCATAAGCATGTTTTTTCTTAACCAGTTTTCTTGCAAACTTTATATCTGACCTTCATCTACAGCAAAATCTATATAAATTAAATTTTCAGCCAACATTAAGACTGAATTCCAACTTGTTTCTGCTACAGTCCTTTAATTGATTTAGAAATATGATGTTATCCATGTCTGTGTTATTCCTTTCATAAATACAATCTAACATGAGTTGAAGGCAGTATATGATGAGGTGAAGGAGAAGGAGGTCAGAAAGGACTCATAGGACTCTTTCATTAGAGAGTGTGTCATGTTTATGGGTCAGACTTGCCCAGTCTGAATAGATCACGTCTAAGCGGCATTGTGTGTAAAGCATAGAATGTTGTTGAGCTTTTTGTCCCTCTACAGCACCCATAATCACCACCCATTCTGATACACTAAGATCTGAGTTCTCACAGAGTTTTATTCCCAGAGGAATGTCTCTGCCACCCTGTGTGTGTGTGTGTGTGTGTGTGTGTGTGTGTGTGTGTGTGTGTGTGTGTGTGTGTATATATATATATATGTGTGTGTGTGTGTGTCTTGGATGCTGCACAAATCAGGATCTGTTTGAAAGGGTTGAGTCTTTGAATGAAAGCTTAGTGTTGTTCTCTGGCTTACACAGTTGATCCTGTTCAGTGTATGCCCTCTAATCGGCTTTTGCTAATGTGAATTCTCTAACAATCACCCTCACTCTTTTTCTCTCTGTGTCTTAACCCTTCTCATTCAAACACTAACAACCATCATGTCTTTTCTTTTACTTGGTTAATCACTCCGTTGTTTTAGCCAATTAATTGCTGACATAAGGGCAGCAGGGTGTGGAAGTTGTCTCTTTCTCTATTTCTGTGTGTGGGTGTTGATTTTGTCTGTATACTGTTTTATCAGGTTGGGTCTGGTCACAAACACAAGACCTCCATATGTTCCTTTAAAGGGATCTTCCTTTGAGTGTATGTTAGTGTGTGTGTGTGTGTGTGTGTGTGTGTGTGTGTGTGTGTGTGTGTTAAGTTGTAAATTCCTGCGTTTAGCCAGTGTGTGTAAAGTGTCCAGAGGTTAAGTGAGCAAAGATGAGATGTCCTCGGGGTCACAGGTGAAAGTTGTATGGTGGCTTAACACTGAGCACCTGGGCTTAACCCTGACTGATAAGGACCACACCTTATGTGTCTCATTAAAAAATGAAAAAGAAATGAATATTACTTAGATATAAATAATAAATAGCTGCATTCTAAATGGAGAAGGTCCCCACCATGGGAATTGCCATTTTGAAATCAAACTACCAGCAATCAACTGGGAATTGCAATTCAATGTGTAAAGTTACTAGTTTCCTATTTTTTACTAATTAAATAACTAGGTTACTGATAATAACATGTAACCACACCACTAAGTACTTCCATGTACTGGCCTATTCACACCAAGGGCCAGATTTACTGACAGCTTGCGCCAGCGCAAACTGTCGTTTGCCGTTAAAATAGTACTGTCAGGATTTACTAAAGACGCGCAGTGAAAAATTAGCACTGAAAAGGCGTGGACACGGTTATTTTTGCTCCTGACCTTATTGAATATACATTTGTAGGAGTTTCCCTTTCAGATGCAAAATTTATGGGAGGAGAGTATTAAAATGAATCACGCAACGTGATTTACTAACATTTGTGCTTATCAAATTACTGGTATTTGTGCCATTATTTAATTCCCAAAAAAAGCATGTCTTAGAGCAGGTGCTAATTTGCACTGCTCTTGGTAGATTGCGCTGGTCATTATGGAACTGATCTTGCTGCGTCTGTGTTCTGTGTTCAATGTGTGCATTGTCAGTAAATCACACACAAAATTTTCCTCTCCCTGGCACTTTTATGGAATTGCGCTCTAATGCTAATTTGCCCTGTTAAGTAAATCTGGACCCAAGAGTGTCAAAAACAAAAAACAAAAAAAAACAAAAAAAAAAGATTCGCTGACAAAAGAACTATTCTCAGAAATATTCATAGGTTTAAATGATAACCCAGTTCAGTCCTGTACAACAGATGAAACAACCAAATTCTCTCCAGTACACCATGACAACTTTTAGCTTAGACTGTGGCCATGAAAATGTTGTCAATGAATTTAGCAAATTTATAACTATTTAATTCTACTTTGTGTGATTTTGGCTGTTGTGATCCTGATTATTAAAAGATGTTTAATTAATTTATGAAATAAAACTTCTGAGATGAGAAGCCTCTTGCAGTTTTTGCCAAAATCTTTGGTAAATATGTGAGATTAAGCAATAAATTGCTGAGTAAAGCTGTTTAATTAGAGGAATACCGTTTAATTATTGCAGGGTTGCAATAAGTTCAGTTCAAACAATGTATGAAAAGTTGGAAAGAGGTTTAATCACACAATGTTCTTGATGTGTGAATGAGAAAAAGAAATATATATATAGACGGAATGAAACAAACCAAATAAGTGAAACATAAGCAAAAACTTACCCGGTGCACAGTTTTTCCAAATGCATTTCCCATAACAAGCTGTTGCAGACAAATCATAAAGCTTTAACAATTTGGCTTCTCGGAGAAGCTTATCATCTCATCACATTCTCATAAAAATGCTTCATGAGAAAGTCTTACTTTTTTACGTTTCTTGGAACACCCATGCAGCTCACTCCTGAATTTTTTCTTAGAGCTTTTAAATCAAAGGAAAAATGAATCGTTTACTAAGTCATGTCTCATGGCCCCCCACTCTGGGCCCTGCATAAGTGTGGTGAGGCATTATATCATCATAAAACAGCATCATAATGGCCACCTAAAGAGACAGCGACTAGGAGGACAGAGATTGTTTTGAAAAAGGGGATATTACCAAATATTTCCTGAAGACCACCCATAGCCTGAAAAGCTGATCCTCTTCTTAGTCTCTGGGGCTCTAAACCTGCCCATTTATGATCAGGCACGGTGGGAGGCAGACATGTACGGTTACACTTGATTATGTGTCTATCAGCTCTCTTGCTGGCTTCCTGGGTGTGTGTGTGTGTGTGTGTGTGTAACAGTAGCTTAAGGGATGATGTAAGCGGGTTTCCTAATTGCAGGGTGATACAAGGGTGTGTCAGATCTCACTGCCTCAGGGAGCACTAAATGTGTGTGTGTGTGTGTCCTCAGGTAATAGAACGATATAAAGACTCTCTGGTATGTCTTTCTGCGGCTGTTTGCTTGGATACCGGATAAACGTGGCTTTTTTCTTGTTTTCACATCCTTTCACTCCTCAAATAACCACTATAGAACTGCCGCAACACCTGATGAAAATGAGATGCCTCAATTTAACAAGGCAAAAGAGAACAAGGCAGATTTAAATTGACCTTTTTTCCTTTGGGGTCTGAGGATGGGGATTGTAATTAGAGTTTTTGGAAAATTCACCTTTTTTAACTCAAGCTGCTGACTGTATTAAAGGCTTAGCTTTAGGGAAAAGTGATATATCTGGCACTCACTTTGACTTTTATAAATTTGTATAACTCTCTGTTACAACAGTGTGTGGTCTTTCTCGCTTCTCACAGGCAGGTTTTCTAATATAAAAACATTAGCTTGGCACATTAAATTAATAATTAAAGTCAAAAACAAAAATAAAGAACAAATGAGTAGTTTCAGTTTTTTATATTTTATATCTTTTTAAATATCTCTTTAATACTATCCTTTTAAAAATATATTTTTATTTATCTCTTATTGAAATAAAGCATATATGAAACCTGAAAAGAGAGAACACTGACAAAAAAAAAAAAAAACAGTTTTCACTCAGAAAATGTTAGTATATTCCACAATTAATTACAAATGAATGGTAACACATTTAATTAAACATGAAATTTTGAAGTACAATAACTGAAATAGTATTTTCTTGTAAAATGTACTCCAAAAATTAGTTATAGTATGTCCTTTTGAGGACATTTAATTTGAAATAAATAAATAACTGAATTCCATTTTAATTTATCTTTTCTTTTTTTTTTCATTCTAAAAATGCTATTTTTAATTTTTTATGAATTCATTTAGGGTTTGAGTTAATCAATATAATTAGCTTTATATAAAAACAGCCTTTGGTATGTCCTCATTTAGATCTAAGTGTGTGTCTGTGTGTGTGTGTGTTTGTGTGTGTAATTGAAGGAATGTGCATTTGAAAGGAGGGGAGGAGTAGAGAGGTGGAGAATGACACCACTCTACCTGTTGAAACAAAACACAAATGTTATAAGGGCTCTCCTGACTTTTGTCTTGTGTGTGGGTGTGTGTGTGTGTGTGTGTGTGTGTGGTGGGGGTTAACAGAAAAGGTTCAAAAGTTCACTTAAAATAGGTTACTGCATGTTTTTATGATTCATTGCATTGTTATGCCTCTGCGGTGTTTGCACACAAACACACATCCACACACATTCCCATGTAATACACAAATTCAAATGAGTCAAACAGCCTCAAATGACTGTGAAGAGTAAAAGATGTTTCATTGGTATATACAAAAATGACATCTGATGTTCATTTTTATGTTATCCATCTCTTTGTGGAGATTGAAGGGGTGATGGACAGGGAAAGGGGCGATGAGAGGAGGTGTAGTATTTTGAGGGGGTGACAGTAGTAAACAGTAGTGTGACTGCAGTGAGAGTGACGTGCTAACCAGAGGGGTGGAGATGCTTGTATTTTCAGAATGAAGGAAATCACCATGGCAGCAATTAAAAGCCTGAGGCTCCCCACGCTGGGTCAGTGTGCACAGGGAGATGAAAGTGTGTTTGTGCATGCATGTATGTGTGTGTCAGAGAGTGTGTGAGCTCCCCAAAAGCCGTTACACAGCAGGGGAGAGAGAAATGAACTAATGAACTTTTAGAGGAGCAAATCTTTGAGAGAAGAACAGGTGTCAGCCACAGAGTGGTGATGAACTGATTAAACTGAACTGTGATAGTTATGAGTGAGAATACATGAGAATACATCATTTGTTACCATATGGAATTAATGATTAAAGACAACATAGGACAACATTCACAATGCATTTAAAGGGATCATTCTCTTCAAAATGAAAATTCTGTCATTATTTACTTATCATGTCTAATAGTGACCCATTCATAGTGAGGTTATAAGTGTCAAGCTCAGAAAAGGCGGAGAAAAACATATAAAAACAGGTGTGTGTGTGTGTGTGTGTGTGTGTGTCTCTTTGGATGTGAAATGCCAATAATGCTGGAGCCTTTTAAGATCAATCACATACACACACTTACCTGAGGACCAAAGATTTGATGCATCATTATACTTTTTTATTTTTTTTTAATTCAGAAATGTTTATACACACTCACGCACCCTCACGTACACAAGGCACAGACACCCGCAGGTACCTGTATTGTTTTTTCCAGTGAGGTGGAAATTGCTACGATGGTCTTGACATGGTCGTTGAACATGCATTTATGGAATGTGTCTTTATGCAAGTCTACAATGCTCTATCAGGCATATAAATCAGTAGTTTAGATAAGCCTTGCAAATGAGAGGGAAAGCGAAAAGGAGAGTTAAAGGGGAAATTCTGTATTCATTTACTCACTTTCAGTCATTCCAAACCCATTTAAGACTATATTGCCTGTGGAATAAAAGGGAGACAGATTTCAAGCATCGAAAAAGAATCAGAAAATACCAAAACATATAATAAAAGTGTTTAATATGAATTACTCACTATATTCGAAGTCCTCCAAAACCGTATCTTTGAATAAAAAGAGATCAAATTTAATTTACCAATTTTGGACCAATATTAGGATACTCTAATATTGGTTTATATTATAAGCTGTTTATGCTGTTCATGCATTCCTTTTAAAGATATACTTCACCCCTAAATTTAGTCATCATTCTGTCACCCATCTTTGAAATACTAATTAAGATATATTTAAGGCATCATGAGAGATTACTATCCCTCCATTGAAAGTCCTTTTATAAAAAGATATTGTAAAAGAAATCCATATTAACTGAGTGGTTAAATCCAAGTCTTCTAAAGAGATAAGATCGGTTTATATGATGGACTGATTTAATTTAGGCTTTTTTATTCATAGAAAACAATCTTTTCTTGAACTTTTTAAAGTGTCAAAGGACAGAAATCTCTAAAGTTTCATTTAAAATATCTTCATTTGTGTCTCGAAGATCAACAAAATTCTTATTAAAAGTTCCTGTCCTTATTCATTGTAATTTAATGGAAAAGAGCAACTTGAGGGTCATTTTTGGGGATGAGCTGTTCCTTTACAAGTGCAGTTTAGCCTAGAATTTTTATAAAAATTCCTACAGGCTCAGAAACTTTCATATCAAGGTCACATTGACAGTTTATGCCTCTTGTTCTGACCTAAGCAAGCCTGACTTTCTGTGCTACTTAAATATATGTGTGGAGTGTGTCTGTGTGGATGTGTATGTCATGACTTTAGTACCTCAATCGCTTATGTCTTCCTGTCTGTCAGTGTGTGTAGTGCTGAACTGACAGATGGGGACTAATTGGCCCTGATCATTTCAATAGATGTGTATTTGGTGCTTCTCTCTCACTCACTCGCTCTCTTTTCCTCTGCTTTCCTTCCCTCTACTGTATGTTTTCCTTTGGGATAGAAATGTTTTCACTTGGGAATGTGAGTCTAGCAGGTGTTAATTTTATTTTTCCCTTTGTCTCTCTCACTCTCAGTCTCTCTCCCAGGAATTCCTCCCATGTTAGGTCACTGTAATCTCACTTGTCCAGTTCACTATTATGATGAAGACATGCAACATAATACCACCATTCGGAAGTGTGTTTGTTAGAAAGAAAGGAAGAAAGAATGAGAGAAAGGGAAAAAGAGATTTGCCAGAGAGACAAAATGGACTTTTAAACCTAAGATCTTGAAAGGAATATTTCAGTTAATCCCCCTCTCCCGCCACTAAGCCCACTCTCCAGAAAACGTACTTCATTTCCATTGACGATTTCTCTCACGTACGCGAGCCTCAAAGCTTCGGCCATTGCAGTGCCCTTTACAAAACCAACTTCCTCCTCATCACCTCTTTCTCTGTGAGGTCTCTTCCTCTTCTAATGCGTTTCTCATTCTGACTAGAAATCGTTTGGGTTGTGAATGAGTTTGGCCTAGTGATAAGACCCCAGCAGCATGCGGTTCGGACTGCTGAACTTTTCTAATCAACACTTTTCACACACGCAGAGTGATTATGTGAGTATTTTTCAAAAGATTTTGGGTACAAATGCAAAGAAAGAAATAACAATTTGTCAAAAACCCTAAAGCTTGTAGTTTTCAGGAATGTTTTGTAGAAGACAGTTTGACATCTGTATCAGTTTAATATGTTAAACTAAACTGTGACTGGAACTCTGCTGATCTTGTGGAAACTGGATTTGAACTTGTGTCTGTGCAAAACAATATTTCTCATCGAGATTAGGTTTACTGGATGTGTGTGTCTGCGTAAATCCCCCGGCCTCTAAAAATAATGCAGGAACTGTTGGGAATGTGACACACAGATATAACGACTGCAAGAGCTTAACATGGATCAACACCACACAGACAAACACACACACTTACACACCCTATAAAAACACTCTCTCTCAATAAACCTAAACCTGTCGACAACTGCTGTCATATTTAGACACACTTACAAAAGTCTAAAGACGAGCCCAAATGCGCACACACACACAAACACACACACACACTGCAGTGAAGTTCAACTTTAAGTGAAAGTCAAATTTTTATGAAACATAATACAATAGTCCACTGATACTGTATGTGCATCTGTTGTAGACACTGTGTGAGGTTTGCATGTGTGTATTTGTGTGTATGCTTTCACTCTGGGTGGTAATGTCTATCTGCTCATGTGGGCCAGTTAATTTTAGACGTCTCTTTCTGCTCAGAAGTCTCTCTTGCGTCGCGTCAGTGTCTGTGTAGGAATTTGTCACTGTAAGTGTCAGATGAATTCATGAGGCGTCAGTGATTTTAAAACTAGATGTTTTTCAGATCACACCTAATGTTCTAAACACTCACCCTCATATCATTCCAAACCTACAAGACTTTTGTTTGTTTTTGAAACACAGGTGAAGTTTTTTTTTTTTTCAAAAAGTTCACAAAGACATTGTAAATAAAAATCCACATGAATTCAGCGGATAAGTCCTAAAGATATATGATCACTTTTATAATAACCAGTTTAGTTAAGGCTTTCATTTACATATGCGATCATTTGAGATTTGTTCCTGCACATATTGCAAGTATGGTTGAGTTGCCATTTACCATTTGATGTGCTCTATGTATTTGTGCTGATCTGTATTTACTGCTACAGTATTTATTGACTCACATGGAGTATTTTTATGATGTCTTTATGAACTTTATGAAGCATCAACATTTAGGTGGAATGGACTTTAAATGAAAAGATAAATTTCTCAGGTTTTCATCACGCCAATGGTCTGTGAAGGGATGCAATGATTCAATCAACTCACAATGTGATACAAACAATACTGATTTCACAATACAATTTTGTCATGATTTGTTTTTTTTACGAAATGAGACAAATTATAAAAGAAAAGGTGTCCTTTTATTATTTCTCAGACAGAATGCGGCACATTTCTTTGTGAAATTTAAATACAATAATAATACACCAAAAATAATACAAATAAAAGAAATCTCTTCATATAAACAAACTGAGGCTTTGCCTGTGCTTTTTCCTTGTAAAATTAGAGGCAACCGCTGCATTTTAATCATGATCCAATCAAAGATGTTAAATGCATGCAGTATGAGGAGTTTTTAATTTAAATTAGATTGTATAATTTCAAAAACTGAAGCAAAAACAGAACGGTCTGACTTTAGTTTTGTGAAACTTTACTACATAAAACGTCTGCACAGAACAAAAACACCAGACGGACTAAATGATAACGTAAACTCACTCTCTGCCGGCAGGTGGCGCTTATGGAACAGCGGCAATATAGCATTTCCTTGGTTTCTGCTGTAAACAAATCAGCTCTGCGCTTATGAACACTGCTTTAGTATTCATTATACAGAGGCAAGATGAAAAGAAAATACCATCGCGATTCGTTTAACATCTCAACCGACTTGTCACGTTTTTATTGATTTTCAACTGGCTCAACATGCATCATTACATCCCTAGGTTTGTGTAGTATTTTCT
This sequence comes from Spinibarbus caldwelli, assembly GCA_039654775.1. NCBI lineage: Eukaryota > Metazoa > Chordata > Actinopteri > Cypriniformes > Cyprinidae > Spinibarbus > Spinibarbus caldwelli. The sequence goes on from CM077225.1 coordinate 16,248,340, forward strand.
TTTACCTGTATAATTTGTTAAGAGTTTTTGAGAATGAGGGTATGTCACACAACCTGTCCTTGTTGGAATCTGCCTAATTTGGATGCTTCTATCAAGTCACATGTGATTTGTGACCCTGGAATTGTGAAGCTATCAGAACAAAAACTAACCATTTTGGGTTAATTTTGACAAGACAGTTGAGAACCGCTTTCATAGAGGACCGTTTGATGTGTTTTTGTGTGCGTGTATGTGTCTGCCTACATAGCCATATTTTGGGGACAATTTGTACCCAAAAGTGAGCTAAATCTGACAAAACAAAATAAAGTAATTTTTTATCTTAAAAGTGCAGAAAGTTTTCTGTTAGGGTTGGGATGTGGTTATTGTATTTATAACTAGCTGTTTATAAAAACACAGTGGACATCTTTGGAATGTCCCCATTTAAATAGCTAAGTAAACATCTGTCTGTTGGCAGCCATGTAGGGGGAAGTTATTGATGAGTCATTTGTATTTCACTGAATGTTGTGTCTAAAAGCACAAATGGATCTGATCTTTCTTTGATTTGGTGTAATAAAACTCTCCACCATGGTGTCTGGCTGCTCTGGAGATGTGGGTGTGGTTAGGCAAATATTTGTGTTTGACAGACAGTGGTGGCTGACTGTTTATTGAAGTTTATGTCTGATGGACAGAACTGGAAAAAGAGCAACACGCCAACTATGAATAATCTTTTGGAGCAAGTGTACAGACTGCAGTGGTTTGTGTTTGTCGTGCATTATTGACTTTCTGTGATTGTGGATGGTATCCTTCACCGGTCAATATGTTTTTAGACGCACTAAAGCTAGAACGCTTTCACAGACGCAGCCTTTATCAGTGCGACCCGAGGACACGGACGCACACACTCACACCAGGTCTTTCTCTCTCGCTCTATAAACGCATGACTGAGGGCTATGTTTTAAGAGGGAGATGGAGAGAACGGAGAAGAGAAAAGTAAAAGAGCAGCTGAAGTGAGCGCCAATTTGCCTTCCAGCTTTTGAAGGGTTTTTAAGATGCTCAGCTTTCAGTCCATATAAGACATAGAGGAATGACCTCTTAAACCACTAACACACACAAAAACTTTCAGTGTCTACTCATCCCCGGTGGCGTTACTAGAATGCCATGCTGAGGTGAGCATTTGGATGAATGAAGCAGACAGGTCATTTTAAGGAAAATCTATATCCAATAAAACTATATTTAATTTTTGGGATAGAGTTTAAGCAGATTACGTGATTTGAGAAGTCAACACCAGAGAGAAGTCTGTCGTTTTCACCAGAAGATTGAGTTGTGATGTTTTGATTAAAAATTCCAAGGTCAAAAATATTTTTTCAAATTGAAACATACATGGATGACTCATTCACAGTAAGATCTATAACATACATGTACAAAATAGATAATGGTAAATCTTCATTACATGTTAGATGCTAATTCTTCAGATTCCAGTGCTGACATTGCCACTCATATCATACACAAACAAAATGAAAACTCTTCATGCAAGTCATTTTGTTCATTCTATGATATTACTGGACACTACTACAGCAAAATAGAAGACAAAGTAAATAAAAATTAAAATAAAAATTAGTTTTCGTTCAAGAAAGATAAAGAAAATTAAAAAAATTATACTACTATACAGGTGCATCTCAATAAATTAGAATGTCGTGGAAAAGTTCATTTATTTCAGTAATTCAACTCAAATTGTGAAACTCGTGTATTAAATAAATTCAATGCACACAGACTGAAGTATTTTAAGTCTTTGGTTCTTTTAATTGTGATGATTTTGGCTCACATTTAACAAAAACCCACCAATTCACTATCTCAACAAATTAGAATATGGTGACATGCCAATCAGCTAATCAACTCAAAACACCTGCAAAGGTTACCTGAGCCTTCAAAATGGTCTCTCAGTTTGGTTCACTAGGCTACACAATCATGGGGAAGACTGCTGATCTGACAGTTGTCCAGAAGAAAATCATTGACACCCTTCACAAGGAGGGTAAGCCACAAACATTCATTGCCAAAGAAGCTGGCTGTTCACAGAGTGCTGTATCCAAGCATGTTAACAGAAAGTTGAGTGGAAGGAAAAAGTGTGGAAGAAAAAGATGCACAACCAACCGAGAGAACCGCAGCCTTATGAGGATTGTCAAGCAAAATTGATTCAAGAACTTCACAAGGAATGGACTGAGGCTGGGGTCAAGGCATCAAGACGTGTCAAGGAATTTGGCTACAGTTGTCGTATTCCTCTTGTTAAGCCACTCCTGAACCACAGACAACGTCAGAGGCGTCTTACCTGGGCTAAGGAGAAGAAGAACTGGACTGTTGCCCAGTGGTCCAAAGTCCTCTTTTCAGATGAGAGCAAGTTTTGTATTTCATTTGGAAACCAAGGTCCTAGAGTCTGGAGGAAGGGTGGAGAAGCTCATAGCCCAAGTTGCTTGAAGTCCAGTGTTAAGTTTCCACAGTCTGATGATTTGGGGTGCAATGTCATCTGCTGGTGGTGGTCCATTGTGTCACTGCACCCGTTTACCAAGAAATTTTGGAGCACTTCATGCTTCCTTCTGCTGACCAGCTTTTTAAAGATGCTGATTTCATTTTCCAGCAGGATTTGGCACCTGCCCACACTGCCAAAAGCACCAAAAGTTGGTTAAATGACCATG